>OX451739.1:1543432097-1544032097 GCA_948472305.1 Vicia faba
ATGACATCAATCTGACTCAAAGTAAGTCATACGAGATCCACTTTGAAATCTCTACCACACATACGCAAAGCACACTTCATACAAATGACTGAAGTAGAAACTGAACCCATCGCAGGTGTGTCTATCTCCATACTTCTACCCAAATTAGATAACACAAGACCTAAACTAGTAGCACAATCCAATGAAATGAATGAATGCGTAGCACCCGTATCAACAATACCAATCAAAGGTACATTATGGATAAAGCAAGTACCTCTGATCAACCTCTCATCCTCCGAAGTCTCGGCACCAGACAATGCAAACACTTTTCCTCGCTCCTTATTTGGCTTTGTGCACTTTGTACTAATGTGCCCTTGCTCACCACAGTTGTTGCAAGTCACACTAGCACCCAACCTGCACTCGTTAGATCGGTGACCAATCTTCCCACACTTGAAACATGTCGGCTCAGCTTGGCGACACTCCATAGCATGGTGTCCCTCTTTCCCACATCTAAAGCACTTCACCGGAGTAGTAACTCCCCCACTTGGACTCTTGCCCAAATTCATCGGTTGTTTCCCTTTCCCGTCATAAGGCTTAGGACGCACTTGCCCCTTGTCTCTCTTGTCACTTAAGCTCTTGTAGTAAGCACTACTATCACGACTATCCTTATCATAGATATGACTTTTGTTCACCAATTCAGAAAAGCGGGTAATTTGTTGGTACCCGATTTCTCTCTTCACATATGGTCTTAAGCCGTTCACAAACTTCATAAAGCATTTAGATCTCTCGGCATTCACCGTATTATAGTGGGGACAATACTTGATCAATTCTTGGAATTTGGAGGCATACTCCGCAACGCTACCACTCCCTTGTTTCAACTCCAAGAACTCCACCTCTTTCTTACCACGAACATCCTCGAGTAAGTAATTCTCCAAGAAAGTATCTCGGAACATTGCCCACGTAACCACGATGTTCTCTTCATCGAACCTATGACTTGTGTTAATCCACCAATCTTCCGCTTCCTTCACAAGCATGTGAGTTCCGAATTACACTTTCTGAGCATCGGTGCAATTCATCACCCGAAAAATCTTTTCAATGGCCTTCGACCACTCTTGAGCTTCTTCGGGCGCATGCTCTCCTTTTAAAGTAGGCGGGTTGTTTTTCTGAAACGTTCCAAGAGCACGGAAAGCATCATCAGCTCCACCATGTGGCACCGGATTAGCTTACGACATCTTATTCAAGGATCCCGCGAGCAATCGCAATGCCTCAGCAAGTGCATTATCATTCCTCCCAGCTACCATCTTCTTCTGAACAACACAAAAGTATTGATCGCGTCAGATACACAATCAAATACAATGGGATTAGTAACAATAAGACTTAACAACTGACCGACAATGCTCTGATACCACTATTGTAACACCCCTTCTAATAAACCCCAAATTAAACGATATAATTAAAATCAGAGAAAATAAAATTTGCACGGAAGGAGTGTCACAACATCAATTCACATATTCCAGAAAAACGGACATGACATATTCATCACTTTAATCATTTAATCACATAATACATTCATGGTATATACTTTCTTTTTCGTGCAAACGCAACAGAATCATAATAACTTCATCTCCAAAGGAGGAATCAAAATATAAAATTCAAGGTATTAAGCCATACGGTTCATACACCAAACATGTTATCAAGTCATAATATACATACATCAACATAAAATCAAAACAATGGATTATATACAAGTATAATCCATATACAAAATATACGAGTTCGAGTGCGGACACCTAACCCCCAAGTGTTACAACCAGAGCATCGACTCGATAAACCAAAAATAAAATGGATTACAATCCAAATGCATCTGCTAAGCTAGTGCCTCGCACTACCGTCTTCGGTATCTGAACAGTGTTGTAGCAAGCATTTTCCAATATAAGGGTAAGAATTCCAACAAACATAAGGTATATAATTTAAAGCAAATGAAAAGCATTAAATAAAGGAATCTTACTATTTTTCCAACTCTTGCATAAACCACATAATATATTCATTTAATCTGATTCCCATATTCAACAACTCAAAGAAATAAAACACAATCAATTTCATTTACCAATTAGCACATAATGCATAATATTCAACAAAACATCAGCTTAACAAAGTGTGTATATGCGACTCGACACAACGACACGATTCATGCATGTGGTACCAATTATCTATTATCCTTCGGATTTACCGATTGTCTATCCCTCAGACGGATAATCACAAAGCCCATTCCCTAAGCTTCCAAACCCCCACTCTGAGTTTGGAACGAGCCACTAGCCTCCACGAGACTAACGGACATCGCCTCTTGACATGAGTTATGATGCGGTGTGCAATTCAACAACAACAATTATGAAAATCAAGACATCCCTCTATCTCAATTACAAGCATACATCACCATAATTCAACCCTATGAATTAATCTCACAACATTGCACAACAAACATCATTTATTTCATTTCAACAATTATCACACAACACCAAAATATTTATAAACCAAACACATCATTTCCGGAATCGGAATTAACCAAATATATCAAAAATACAACACACCTACAATTTAATTAATCTCCGGTCGAACTCAAAATATTAAGTTTTACCCATTAATCGTAACTGGTTATATTAATTAATCACATAACAACATAACATTTATAAAGCAAACATGTTATTTCCGGAATCGGTATTTCATAACACATTTCCAATATACCATACATCTACAATTTAATTCATCTCCGGTCGAATCGAAAATATCAAATTTTATCGGTAAACCGTAATCGGTTATATAATTAGTCACACTGTTAATTATAATATATATTAATATATTAGCTAAACTATTTTACTTATATATATATAATATAAAACTAACAGTATGTTAGTTAGAAATATATATATATATATATATATATATATATATATATATATATATATATATATATATATATATATATATATATATATATATATATATATATATATATATATATATATATATATATATATATATATATATATATATATATATATAATATATATATATATATATATATATAATGAAAATTAATATTTTATTAAACTAATTTAATATAATTAAATAAATACTATAATAACATTCTCTATTTCTCTTTTACCATTTTCCGATCTCAAAATACACAGACATTTCTTATTTAACAGAAACATATAAATTCAGTGACAATTTCTACAACACTATAACCTAATTCCTAAATTAATTTCCTAATCAAATGCTATAAATAACATACAAGATATTTAGAGGAAGTCTAACTCTTACCGATTAATCTCCGGCACTAGCTTTTCGGTTGATTTCGGAAGTTTCTTCCTCTCCTCTTCAACCCTAGTTTTCTCCCCTTTTTCCTTATTCTTCTCCTCTCTATCTCACTTCTCTCTGTTTCTAATTTTTTTCTGATATCTCTCTCTTACTATCTAACTACTACTACTTATTATATTTTATATAAAACTAACTTATCTAACTTAATATATATATTATATATACTTACCTTACTTATATTATATATATATATATTATAAAACTAAGTTTTATATATATATATATATATATATATATATATATATATATATATATATATATATATATATATATATATATATATATATATATATATATATATATATATATATATATATATATATATATATATATATATATATATATATATATATATATATATATATATATATATATATATATATACTTACTGATACTCAACGTAACGTAACTTATTTTATTTTATAATATAAAACTAATTTATATTATTTTATTAAACTAACTTAATATAATTAAATAAATACTTTAATAATTCAATTATCACCAATTAATCAACCAACCCATATTAATATATACACACCAAAATAAGATATTATCTTATAAAAATAATTATTTTCCGATAAACCGAATAAATCAAAATAATCAACTACCGGACAGAATAATCGACTAAATAAATATCGATTGACCAAAATAAATATCAACTGGTCATTTTTAGAAAATAATAATATAAATAATATTAATTAAAACGGGTGTTACAGAATCACCTTCGGTTTCTGACTCATCTTCAGAGTCTCCAGAATCATCTTCTGACTCTGACTCATCTTCAGAACTTTCAAGTTCAGACTCATCTTCAGAACCTTATGAAGTATATTCAGAAGCTAACTCAAGTGTTGACACTACACCAACATTTGATTGAGACTTGATCCAATCCCATGCTTCTAACTTTGTTACAATGACGTCTCTGCTGACTTCAACTTTATTAGTTTATGGACAATAAAGCTTGTACGCACCTGTACTGTGGTACCACACCAGTAATATTACTTTGCTTCAGTCATCCTGCTTCTGTCTTCTAGCTTATGGAACGTGTTTGTAACATACAGAACCAAACACCTTCAAATGGATAACACTTTGCTTGTCTCCACTCTACTTTTGAATATGAACTATTTCCTTCAGCTTTTTTGTTGGACATTTGTTGAGAACATATGTTGCGGTGGCAACAACTTCTCCCTATAAGGTGTGAGGAAGCTTCTTCTCCTTCAGCATGCTTCTCGTCATATAAAAAAAGTACGATTTCTTCTCTTAATAAAACCATTGTGTTGATTAGTATAAGGAGCAATAACCTCATGCTCAATTCCATTCTCCTCGCATAACTTCTGGAATTCTATAGAATTATACTCACCTCCACCATTCGTTCTGAGAATTTTCAACTTCTGGCCACTTTGTTTCTCAGCCTTCACCTTGAACTTCTGGAACTCGGTAAACACCTCATGATTAAACTTGATGAGTGCTACCCACGTCATTCTTGTGAACTCATCTACAAAAGACACAAAATACTTGTTTCCTCCAAGTGAAGGTTCTGGAAAAGGTTCACACATGTCAGAATGCACTACTCCTAAAGCATGCTTTGCTCTTGGGCCTACTTCTGACGTAAATGGCAATATGAATTGTTTGGCTTTCATCCATACCTCACATGACTTCTCAGGCTTCACAATCTTTGGAATTCCATGCATGAGCTTATTAGAACTTAGATTCCCTAAACTTCTGTAGTTCATATGCCTCAACCTCTTGTGCCACAACTTACTATCAACTTCAGCGTCTTCTGCACTAAGGCATTCTATTTCAGCTGTCTCCACATTCACCTTGAATGTTTTGTTGCTTCCATCTTCAGATTGCATAATCAATTTCTTATTGGAATCATACAACTTCAAGAGATTGTTCTTCATAACAACTGAGAAATCTTTCTCCGTGAGATGACCTAGACTCATCAGATTTCTCTTAATGCCAGGAACATACCAAATATCCTTGATCAGAACATGTTATACCCCAATTTTCCCTAAGGTCTCTTATTATCTCATATTATCAATAAATCAAGATCACACATTAGGGTTGGTTCTCCATTCTACTTCATCCTATCTTTAAGTATGCTCTTGAAGGATCACCAAACACCTTGAATTATGTATCTTATACATGTGTTTTTTTATTTGGGTTAACTTTTAACTAACATCAAAATATGTATATATGTTTCTTTGGATGTTCATATTATAGGTGATGACACAACTGCATCCATCTTACCATCTAACCTAGGGTTTTGAGGGATAGTCCTCGGACAATTGGTTCTTCAATAGATTGCAAGAGCTTAAAATTCAAGAATATTTCTATGATATCATTTTTTTTGGCTCAAAGAGATCTCTCACCATTATTTAGGTCAAGTTTTCCTCAAGGTTGGTGGTGGTATTCATCAAGAAGATTCATAGGTTTATGTGTTTATTTCTATGTCTTATTCAAAAAGTTTCATTGAGATTCAAGCTCCATAACTGAGTGTGCTTCAATATAACATCATTTCAAGGCCTAATATGATCCATCATGTTTTATTTTTCCAAGAAAGTTCAAAAGATTCAAGGTTTATTCAACAAGTTTGATCTAATTGAGCAAGTGCTTGATTCAATGATCACAAGTGCATAACTCTCTCAATTTTAAATATGTTGAGTTGGTTATTTTTTCTATAGATTCTTATCATCATCTACAACAACTTCTCTTCACATGACAAGATCCAATTGTGCAAGAAAAATCATCAAAAGTTGAAAGGGGGTTCCAAGTCATTTTGACACTCTCTGAGCTAAGGTTTGTTGACTTCCAAGGACCATATCTTGCTCATTTGTTGAGATTTTTGATTGATTCCAAATCCATGATTCTCTTAAAAGGGTCCTTACCAAGTTATATTAAAGGGTTTAAGGCTAATTTTGAATGGAATATCACTAATGGTTGAAGAAGATTACAAGTCCTTTGAAAAGGCTATCAAATTCTCTTGTGTGACTTCGAAGGATCATAACTTGGTCAATTTTTATCTCCTTGAGATCATTATTTTTTCACAATAAACTTCAGGATGTCTACTACAACTTTGTTTCAATATGCAAGACTTGAAAATGCTTGGGAAGTTGTTTAAGAATTGAAAAGATTATAGGTCTTTTGAGAATTTCCCCAAATTTGTTCATCATCTTCTAAAGATCATAACTCTTTCAATTTTTATTATTTTTGGGTGATCTCAATTCCACAACTCAATTAAAATGGTCTACTTCATTTTATCTTCAAGGATCAAGAGTAAATTTTGAGTGGAAGGGCATGTAACTTTGAAGAACATTATAGGTCTTTTGAGGTTCCATACTTAGAATTTTTCTGAGTGTCAAATACCTGTGCGTTTTTCATGATTTCAAACTTGAATAACTTTTTGCTCAAGCATCCAAATTCTATCTTTATTGGCACATTATGAAGTTTGTTGTGAGATCTTTCTATTACAAAAAGAATGAGATCATAAAGCCTCCTACATTGTGTACCCCATTGTGATACGGTGGCAGAACCGACTGTTAATATTGGTTTGTGTTTTTGTTCGCAAAATGTCGTGGTAAGCAAGAGTCGCCACCGACTTTTATTTTATCCAACAAGGAAAAGGAAAAAGAACAGAAAAACCTTTTTCGAGATGTTTCTGAGTACGGGGGGGAGGGGGGTATATTATAGAAAGGGAAGGTGTTAAAAAATTATTCATATGCGAACAATGTCATTTAAAGAATGCAAAACTCATGCTTGTCTTGAATTTTTTTGAAAATGTGGTTTGTGTAGTAAAACGAAATTTACAAGAATGTGATATCAACTCAGGATTCATAACAAAGCCTACAGGAGTCAGGATACCTTTGTAATATTATTCTCTCAAACTAACCCATGCTTCAGCTAGGGCTTTTAAGGGTTATAACGTGGCCTAGTTCACGGTTCAAGAAACAAAGGATAAAGGCTCAAATTTTATTTGTACCCAACCCGCTCTTCGTGATGTTCTTCAGTCCTATGCTCAGTTAATTGCGCGTTTAGATCCCGATTGAGTCTGAATCTTTGCTATGATACTTGGCAATGATTCAAAAATTGAACATTTGTTTGAAAAGGCAGTCATTTTTGTAATCTTTTTTTTGTCGAGGGTTTGTAGTAACCTCTTTTTTTTTGTATTTGTTATCCTTCTTTTGCCTGAACTGTTTCTTTTGTGATTACAGTCAGCGGGATGCCCCAATTTTTCTCTTAAGTATCCTTCATAGGTTTTGACTTAATGGGCTTTTATTTCGAGAGATAATGACTGCATGTCTTGACGATTATACGGAACCATCATCGTCTTTGTTTTGGAAGGACGTATTTAATGCCATTCATTGTGTACGAAGCGGCAGATTGTGACTGAATGCGCCTCTGAATTAACTGAGAAAACTACCCTGCCCCAGGTTATGATTAAGGGTTTTAATTTGTGTGAAAGAAAAACTCCTACTTCTTTGGCTCGAAGGGGTTGACTAGGGATTATCTTCCTTATAACTCCACTGTTTAGGATTTGAAACAACGCCTGTACATCGTTAGCGGGGTCTGTTCAAAAGCATATTGTAGATATTGTGGTATCATTTTCGTCATCTTCCCTCTAAGGCTTAGAGTTTTTAATCGAGAGTTGAATATCACAAAAGGAAATAAGAACTCATTTTTGAAATAGTGAATACGAATGAATTGATTCAAGACAAACATGTGCAATGCATTGATGAAATAATGAGGTTTGATATGAATAAATGTTCAAACAAATCAAAAGAAAATTACACATTGAAAATTCTAATGAACGAAAGGTCTTCTTGTGAGAACTTGTCACTTCAGATGGTATGCCTTGGAGGGATGGAAGAAGAACTCAGCCTGACCGTCTTGTGCGAATTCTAGCGCTCCTTCATCAATCAGGTCTTGAATTTTATTTCTCAATGCCCAACAGTTGTTGGTGTCATGTCCAAGACTGTTGGAGTGGTACGCACATCTTACATTTGGATTGTACCTTAGGGAGGCTATGTTGGGATTATGAGGAGGGTCCCTTAATATAACCAACTTGTCCTTCAACCGGTGTTGCAATGCTTGAGCCAATGACATGTTGATTTCGGTGAAGCGTCTTTCGAATGTATTCTTCTTATGCCGATTTCCCCGTTGTCGTTGGCGAGGTTATGGTTGGGCTTGTGATGTAGTAGCAAACTGGAAAGGTCTGTTCCTGACCAAACCAACCTCTTCTCTCACTGGGGGCTGATTAATGCCTTGATCCATAATTTTAACTGTTTGTTTCATGGATCTGCATCCATCTTGGTGAAGCTTGTTAAGGAAAGATCTTAGCCCTTCTTGTCCTCGAGCTAAGTTTTGGATAAGAGCCATCTTCCCCAGCATCTGGATTCTCATTTCTTCTACCTCAGCTTGCAGTTGTTCCAATTGTTCATCCTTGTTGTTGTCAGGATGTTCCTTGGTCAGATTCCCGGCGAAGAGTATTTTCAGGTCTTCTTGCCCCTTGGATAATTTCAGGAGAAATTCCTTGAACTGGGCATCTTGAGCTTGGAGATCTCTGTTGTCTTGTTGGAGAGCCATTGCTGAAATAAACAGCGAGAACATGAGAGACCTGCTTTGAAACCTGCTTATGCAATGATATGTACTATATATGTATGCAATGTTTTCGAGGATCTCGCGGGGTAAACAAGAAAATGTCAAGTTGAATTTTGCAGCTTTGATTGAAGAACTTTGTATCGTTGAGAGTCCTTCTACGAGAGTCAAGCTCACCATATCAAGTGGGTCACAGCCCCTGACTTAAGTTGTTAAGTTTTGATCTTCTGTTGACATTGGCTAGAGGAAAATAAATCCCCTTGCCCCTTGCTAGACGTCTGATTTATCATAACCTGCATCACAAGCCCTCGAGATCCTTGAAATGGTTAAGGAAATGTTAAGGCATGATGTTATGATGTGTATGTTATGATTTTAAGCAAAGGTGCAAACTGATGTAAGCAAGTAAACCCTGCAAGAAATCCAAGTTATTGGATAATAACTGTAAACAAAACCTGCAAGGAACTCATGTTGTCAGGTAATAAAACTCTGCAAGTAGTTCAAATTGAAAGCACATAAGTCACACAAACAACCTTAGGTTTAGGCTTGCATGGGTTTTAAGGTCATACCCTCTTGAAGCTGGATTAGTTTAATCTGTCCTATAAATAGTAATCGGGTTCTAAGGGATCTCAACATCACTGATCTTTCCCCCAGCTTCGTTCGATAGGCGATTGACTCGCAACTAAACAAAACTCAAGATTCAAACCTCAATGAGTGTAGCATCGAGTATCTGTCGACCTTAGGCATACACCAAAGCTGGCCATCTCGCTACGTCCTATTGGCCAAGTTGTGCAATTAAAGGTTTTAAGGTCAGTTGATGCTTTATGACACCACGCGACGGCTCCGTACATCTTCCTGATTGACTCAAGGGTTACGGGTACCAACCAAAGTGCCACATCAACAAAGCTACTGCTTCAACTGTGTCGGTATACCCCATCACAGCTCCCTCACAGTTTATTGCTACTTAACTAAAAGGTGTTTCTCGATCTGGGTGTAGGATCAAATAACCCAAACAGTTCCCATAAATATAAAGCAAGCAAGACAATCAAGAGAAAGCAATTAAATATGACCTAGATCCTAAGGGTTACCCCACTTTATATTTTATATCCCCAGCAGAGTCACCAGTTCTGTGATACGGTGGCAGAACCGACTGTTAATACTGGTTTTCATTTTTTGTTCACAAAATGTCGCGGTAAGCAAGAGTCGCCACCAACTTTTATTTTATCCAACAAGGAAAAGGAAAAAGAACAGAAAAAACCTTTTTCAAGATGTTTCTGAGTACGTGGGGTAGATTATAGAAAGGGAAGATGTTGTACCCCAAAATTTGCCCTCTCAATTATCAAGGCCTTTTTCACAAGGATTTTCAAAGTTCAAGCTTACACAAGTACTTTGGAAACTGTCAAAAAAAGGAGAAAACAGATAAAAATATTATTTTGACAAAAATTGGAGAAATACAAGTGTACTTCGATTCAGCTCTTTCGATCAGCATCCTTCGATGGACTCTTGGCCTCCTTCGATTGCTAAAAATGGATGCTAGCGTGCCTCTTTCCCCTGGGCATGTGACTTCTTGTTGCAGACTTCGTTTGTGACTTTTCCTGCCTGCATGCTTACAATCGAAGGCCATGACCTACTGGCCACATGTACCCCCTGCAAGGCAAGTCTTCGTTTGGGCACTCACCTTCTGTGTTCCTGAATGAAAACATCAGTGGAGCAAGAGCCTCCTTCGAATGAAACTTGGATATGTCCTTCATGTTGAACTCTAAGCCTCCTTCGAACACGGACTTTCGATTGGGAAATATGCTTCCTTCGAGCATGAGCTTCGATTGGGCAATATGCTTCCTTCGAGCATGAGATTCGATTGGGCAATATGCTTCCTTCGAGCAGGAGCTTTCGATTGGGCCATATGCTTCCTTCGAGTTAGCTTGTTTCAACCACAAGCTTCAACTGAGACAAAGGCCTCCTTCAAATAGATGTGCTTAGATCTCACTCTTGTACAAGACCAAGTCACATGCGCTACCAGGCTCTGCCATAAAACTCCAAAACTGCTGCACAGCAGTCCTGTACAGCCACCCAGTTCCTTGCACCAAAATGGCAATAAAGCACTGTCCCTCAAAGGCTACAAAGAGCATCATACCCCTTTTGTTTAAACTATTTTGTTTTCCCCCCAAAACCATATCAAAGCTTCAGCCACCTCGCCTATAAATACAAGGCTTCACAACATGTGCAAGAGAGGACTTTCGAGCCAGAGGAACGAATCTGCAGAAAATTATTCTCAAACACAACAAAAATCTCAAGTTCATCAACACTTGAGAAATAAAAAATATCCAGAATCCAAACACTTGTCCCCTTAGAATTTGAAACGTCCATACACCTTGTTACCCTTTCAAATCCAATAGGAAGAACCTCACACTTGTTCTTCTCTGTTGAATCCAGTATCAAGGATGTGACCCCTGGTTTCCCCCTCCGAATCCAGAAGCATTCAAGGGCCACCACTCAAGGCCCCATATCCATTCAACGCCTCCATCAAGGTAAGTCACTCTTACCCTTGAACTTTTCATTTCATGACATAACATGTAAATAAACTCCCTTTCGTTTCAAGCCTGTACATACTGTTGTTTTTCCTTTTCGTTTACACCCTTATAGTTTTGTTTTATTGCCTTTCCTTTTGGTTTTGCTTTTGGTTTCTTACAAATATTTTAAGAATTAACCTGGCCCTAAGGCAGTGCTAGCATGGCCTTAGGCCATGTTGCTATTTAACATCTCAAATGAAAGAAACAGGAGACAGGAGTATGAAACGAAACCTTTGGTTTCCACACTGACTTCCAGGCCCAGCCAGAGGCACGCTTGCACTAAGTCCAGGCTCAAACGAAAGGCACTCCCATGCTGGTGCCAGCCTCCAATCGAAATACATGACCTGACTGGTGCCAAAGCCCAATCGAAAGCCATGATCTCACTGGCGCGAACTCCCAGTCGAAGGATATAACTTGCTGCTGCCTTTGCCCAATCGAAGGACAGGACCTCGCCTCTGCCAAGGCCCAATCGAAAGACATGACCTTGCTGTTACCAACCCCAATCGAAGGAGGCCAGCAGAATGCCAATCGAAGGCTTCTAGTCCCAATCGAAGGAGGCCAGCAGAATCCCAATCGAAGGATGTTGCTGCCTGGGTCGAAAGAGCTCTTTTTATTTCTTTTTATCTTATTTTTGCCTTTACATTTTCTTGCCTTTCAATATGGTTGTAATAGCGTAGGATTTTATCTTTCTGCACTTTATTTACTTTGTACAAATGCTAGTAATTAGGTGTGTATGATAAGATAAAACCAACAAATAGACCACCAAAAAAATGAAAGACAAATGCATGCAATGAAACACACTTTGCACACAAGCACCCTTAGGGTAATCTCACTTATTGCCTCGGAAAATAGTCATGTCCCTCGAGCTTGGGCGTTTTAGCAAAAACCCTCGATAAAAGATCATAGTCCCTCGATGACCCTCGATGTTGCCTTCGGTAAACGATCTAGTCCCTAAAACGATATTGATAAAACGTCCCATATGTTGCCTTCTATGACTATACAAACGTCCCGCGCCCGTCCCGTTCAATATCCTAACGTAAGGTTATTCACCAAATACAATGGTGAAACAACACTATTAAAAGGGTTAAAAAGCATAAGAAAAATCTTTGAGTAAAATAGGGTAGACAACTCTTAGTTACTTGATCAAACTTGTAAAACATCCTTGCCATTTTTCAAAACACACTCCACAACACAACTTCAAAACAACTTTCAAAAAACATTGAAACATCTTTTCAAAAAGACAAACACCTTTGTAAAACATTCAAATACGAATTGTTACAAAGGTTGCCTAGACAAGGCATCTTTTTCAAAACCACACACACAAAGCACCATTTCAAACAATTGAAAATAAAGGCAAGTGATCTAAAAACAAGTAACTAAGAGCCCATGGATAACCATGGATGAAAAGGGTGCTAGCACCTTCCCTTTTCATAATCTACCTCCCGAACCCACGAAAACATCTCAAAGGTCTTTCCTGTGCTTTTTGACCTTTTCTTAGGATAAAATAAAAAGTCGGTGGCGACTCTTGCTAAACCGCAACATTTGCGAACACAAACGCAAAACCTCAAGTCAGTTCTCCCACCGTATCACAGAACTGGCGACTCTGCTGGGGAATATTTCTAAAAGTGGGGTTACCTTAGGGTTTTAGATCACCTTTACATGCTTTCTTTGATTGCTTTGATTGCTTTACTTTTTTGGTTCCTTGTTTGGGTTTGTTGTAAATCCTACACCCGGATTTGGGGGCACCTTTTTAGGTAAATAGCAATAAACTGTGAGGGAACTGTGTGGGGTATACCGACATGGTTGAAGTAGTAGCTATGTTAGTGTGACATATTTGTGGGTACCGGTAGCCCTTGAGTAGTCAAGGAGAATACGGGGCCGCTGAGTGATGTCTTGAAGCACTAACGAACTCTTAGAACCTTACTTGACCATCTTGGCCTTTTTAGGGGTAGTGAGATGACCGACTTTGGTGCAGTCCGAAGTTGGTAGATACTCGATACTACACTCATTGAGGATTGTTTTCTTGGAATATTTTGGTCGCCAGTTAAGTGGCTAAACCAAAACAATGAACATAGAAAATAATCCAGTGATATTGAGCTCCTTAGAACCCGGTTTCTATTTTAGGACAGGTTGAGCCAACTAACTTCAAGAGGGTACTTACCTACAAATCCCATGCAAGCCTAAACTTAAGGACTTGTCTGCTTTGTATGAATATAATTACCTGTATATACACTTGCTTACTTTTGCATACATGTACATAACATCATAACATCATACCATAGCATTTTCAATAACCATTTCAAGGATCTCGAGGGCCTTTTGATACAGGGGCACGTTGAACCAGACGTCTACCAAAGAGCAAGAGGGTTCCCCTATAAACAAATGCCGTCAAAGATCAAGTGCAACAACTTGAATCAGGGGCTATGACCCACTCGACATGGTGATCTTAATTCTCGTGGAAAGACATCCACCAGTACAAAGTTCTCAAATCAAAGATGTTGATCAAAATTCAACCTCTAACATTTTCTTGTGTTTACCCCGCGAGATACTTGAAAACATGCATCCATATATCATGCATCATATCATGACAGGTTTCTCCCTTACAGGTCTCCTTATCTTCCTGCTGTTTATTTCAGTAAGATGGATATGGAACAAACGGTGAAAGATCTCCAAGCTCAAAACGCTCAGTTCCAACAAATGCTTCTGGCTATGGGTAAAAGGCAAGAGGATCTGAAAGCTCTCCTTCTCAAAGACAAGAAGAAGAAGTCCAAGAAGGCAGCGGGCATCCTAAACTTGAAAGGAAGACCTGGAGGACCAGTCAGGAGAGCTCTAGATCTTTCAACTCCATCCAACATAGGGGATAGTCTTGAAGAAGACCACAATTTGGAGGTTGATTAAGTTGAAGCTGACTACTCCGAAGAACAATATCCTCCCGCTGATGACAAGTACAAACAGTTGGAAGATCGCCTCAGTGCTATGGAGATTCAACAAATACCTGGCTTAGATTTAGGAGACATGGGTTTAGTTTCTGGATTAGTCATCCCTCCAAAGTTCAAAGTCCCTACCTTTGCCCTGTACGATGGAGTTTCTTGCCCTAAGATGCACTTAAAAACTTATGTCCGCAAGATTCAACCATACACAACTGATCCAAAGCTTTGGATCCATTTCTTCCAAGAAAGCCTGGTAGGGACTCAACTCGAGTGGTTTTATTAATTGGAGAGTTCTCGCATCCACACTTGGATGGATTTAGCTGCTGCTTTTTACAAACAGTATCAATATAATGTTGATCTTGCACCAACTCGTGTGCAATTGCAGAATATGACCATGGGTTCCAACGAGAGCTTCAAAGGATACGCCCAAAAGTGGAGAGATCTGGCTGGTAGGGTGCAACCCCCTTTAACTAACAGGGAGCTGATTGACATCTTCATGGGAACTTTGACAGGGCCTTTCTTCAATCACTTAATTGGAAGCTCCTCAGCCGGGTTCACCGAGTTAATATTGACCGGCAAAAGGGTCGAAGTTGGCATCAAAAGTGGGAAGATCCAAGGAGCTACACCCTCTGATGCCCAGAAAATACCCTACAATGGGAAGAAAGAGTCCAATGCAGTGACTGGTCAAAAGAGTCGTCATGTAGGGGCAATCCTGATCTCTGATCCCACGCCTGTTCAATAAAGACAGAGAACTAGGCGTAGGGTAAGATATCAAGAAAGGCAGTACACTAACATCAACATGCCTCTGTCTCAAGCATTACAACAATTGCTGAAGGTGAAACTGATCACACTAAAGGATCCTCCTCAAAATCCTGATACCTCCCCTTCTAGGTACAATCCGAGCGTAAGATGTGCCTATCATTCTGACAGTCCCGGACATGACACCGACGGATGTTGGACTTTGAAGAACAAGATTCAAGACTTGATTGATGCCAAGGAGATCGAGTTTGACCCTCCAGAGACTCCAAATGTGATCACTGCTCCTATGCGAAATCATTAAGAATGTCTTTGTTTCATTTGAATATTTTCAAGTTGTAATTTCTTTTGTATTCAAACAATTATCTATTAATGTCAAACTTTGTTTCATTAATGCATTGCATATGTTTGTCTTGAATTCATCCACACGTTTTCACTATGCTATTTACTGTCTTTATGATATTCAACTCTTGCTAAAAGTTATATGCCTTTAGAGGGAGGATGACGAAACAATGCCATAATCCCATATAGTATGCTTTTGAACAGACCTTGCTGACGATGTACAGGCGTTTCTTTCAAATCCTAAACACTGGAGTTATAAGGAAGATAATCCCTAGTCAACCCCTTCGAGCAAAAGAAGTAGGAGTTTTCTGTTTTTAAACAAATTGAAACCTTTGATTTAAACCTGGGGCAGGGTAGTCTCGCAATTAATTCAAAAAAAAAGAGATGCGCATTAAAGTCGCAAACTCTCATATCGTAATACAACGAATGACGTCAGGAAACATTCCTCTGAAATCAAAAGATAGTGATGGTTCCTTATCTCATAGGCAGTCATTATCTCTCAATAAAAAGCCCACTAAGTCAAAACCTACAAAGGAGGCTTAAGAAATTTGGGGCATCCCGCTGACTGTAATCTCAAAAACAGGAACAGTCAGGCAAAAGTTAGGGATAACAAATCAAAAGAACGAGGTCACTACAAATCCTCAACAACATGAAAAATGTTGCAAAAATGACTGCCTTCTGAAAAACTTAACTTGTGTGAACCATCACCAAAAACATCGTTCCAGACTCATTTGGAGTTCAAATGCACAATTAACTGAGTTTAGGATTGAAGAACATCACGAAGAGCGGGTGGGTACAAATATACTTTGAGCCTTTATCCTTTGTTTCTTAAACCGTGAACCAAGCCACGTTACAACCCTTCAAAATTCCTAATTGAAGCATGGGTTAGTTCAAAAGCATACTGTTACAAAAGGTATCCTGACTCCTGTAAGGCTTTGCCCTAAATCTTGTGTTGAATTTGTCTTATAAAAGTTTTCTGCTAAAAAATGCATTTTTCAAGACTTCGAGACAAGCATAAACTTTGCATTATTTGAATATCACTGTTTGCATTTGGCTATTTGTTTGACAGCGGAGAAATTCACACAATGAATATCCGATGAACGAAAGCTCTCTCAGTGAACAAAATCACTTCAAAAAGGATGACACTTCCATTGACAAATCTCCTATCAACAAGGGGGCATGACATGTCACTATCCAGCACACCTGGGGCATTCCAGTCAAGATTTCAAGAAATCTATGAAGAAGTGCAAAGTAACCAGGGGCAAGTCTCCATCTTCATCACTTGGGGCATTGAACATCAATCCCGACAAAGGGTTACATACAATCAAACTTTTTGGCAATGCCACAAACATTCGCTACTAGGGGCAATGACAAATCTCCCCAAAGTCCTTCTCATAGGATGATTCCCCAGCAAGAGTATAATCTCTGACCCCTTTCCCCAGCTGAATCAACCTCAAGAATCCTCGAGGACTTCCCCCAACGAAGATGTCACCTCTCTAACGGACTGACGACAGGGTTTATTTCCCCAACAAACTACAGATTCCCCAGCTTGAGTTTTCCTATCCGACTACTACAAATCAAAGGAACACAACTCCTCTTCCCCGGTAGACTACTCTACAATTCCCAGCAAGTTACTGTGAAACCTGGACCCGACCAGATATCAGTTCAACTTCGACTCCCCAGTAGAGCAACGAACGACTAAGACTCCTAAACTCCTTTTCCAAGCAGAAATAAACATACTCCCCACAGAGTTTTCAACTTTCCCCAACGGAGTTCTCCTCAACAAAACAGGAACCCCCGATGGAAGTATTCTAGGCAAAGTTTGAAGACACACCTACTCTTCAACAGCAATCCGGGATTTAATGACTCCCCAGCTTTTGTCAAGGATTTATTTTCCCAGACAAAAGTACATTCATTAACATTTCACATTTCATATATCCTATTTACATACATGATAAATGCATACAACACAATCTCATTTACGTTTGAGAACATCATGCATTTCATGCATCATAACATTGCATACAACTAACTCTTTACCTTTTCAGGAAAGATCGATCGACAGATAAAAGTCATTACCTGCTGAGGTTGTAGTCGTCCAGAGATTCCTACATCATCCTGCTGAGGTTGTAGTCATCCAAAGATTCCTTCATCATCCTGCTGAGGTTGTAGTCTTCCAAGATTCCTTCATCATCCTGCTGAGGTTGTAGTCGTCCAAGATTCCTTAATCATCCTGCTGAGGTTGTAGTCGTCCAAGATTCCTTCATCATCCTATTGAGGTTGTAGTCATCCAGAGATTCCTTCATCATCCTGCTGAGGTTGTAGTCATCCAAGATTCCTTCATCATCCTGCTGAGGTTGTAGTCATCCAAATATTCCTTCATCATCCTGCTGAGGTTGTAGTCGTCCAAGATTCCTTCATCATCCTGCTGAGGTTGTAGTCATCCAGAGATTCCTTCATCATCTTGCTGAGGTTGTAGTCATCTAAGATTCCTTCATCATCCTGCTGAGGTTGTAGTCATCCAAAGATTCCTTCATCATCCTGCTGAGGTTGTAGTCGTCCAGAGATTCCTTCATCATCTTGCTGAGGTTGTAGTCATCCAAAGATTCCTTCATCATCCTGCTGAGGTTGTAGTCGTCCAGAGATTCCTTCATCATCCTGCTGAGATTATAGTCATACAAAGATTCCTTCATCATTCTGCTGAGGTTGTAGTCATCCAAAGATTCCTTCATCATCATGCTAAGGTTGTAGTCGTCCAAGATTCCTTCATCATCCTGTTGAGGTTGTAGTCATCCATGATTCCTTCATCATCCTGCTGAGGTTGTAGTCGTCCAAGATTCCTTCATCATCCTGTTGAGGTTGTAGTCATCCAGAGATTCCTTCATCATCCTGCTGAGGTTGTAGTCGTCCATAGATTCCTTCATCATCCTGCTGAGGTTGTAGTCATCCAAAGATTCCTTCATCATTCTGCTGAGGTTGTAGTCGTCCAAGATTCCTTCATCATCCTGCTGAGGTTATAGTCGTCCAAGATTCCTTCATCATCCTGCTGAGGTTGTAATCATCCAAAGATTACTTCATCATCCTGCTGAAGTTGTAGTCGTCCATGATTCCTTCATCATCCTGTTGAGGTTGTAGTCATCCAAAGATTCCTTCATTATCCTACTGAGGTTGTAGTCATCCAAGATTCCTTCATCATCCTGATGAGGTTGTAGTCATTCATAGATTCCTTCATCATCCTGCTGAGGTTGTAGTCATCCAGAGATTCCTTCATCATCCTGCTGAGGTTGTAGTCATCTAAGATTCCTTCATCATCCTGCTGAGGTAGTAATCATCCAAGATTCCTTCATCATCTATTTGGAGTAGCAATCATTTCCATATGGCATCTTTAAGCCCATCCCCGACAAGATTCTGTCACACTCCTGCAAATGGCATCTATAAGCCCATCCTCCTACCAACAATCTCAAAATGGCATCTGTAAGCCCATTCCCGACATCACAATGTTGATGCTACACCATACGAGTGCAAATTTTTGGGCACTCTAGTGTTCAATTATCTTCCACCTTCGGATCACGAAAGGCTCGAAAGCCAATCTATATCCTCAGGTTTAAGAAAATTGAACAGGGGCAACTGTTGTACCCCAAAATTTTCCCTCTCAATTATCAAGGCCTTTCTCACAAGGATTTTCAAAGTTCAAGCTTGCACAAGTACTTTGGAAACTGTCAAAAAAAGGAGAAAACAAATAAAAATATTATTTTGACAAAAATTGGAGAAATACAAGTGTACTTCGATTCAGCTCTTTCGATAGGCCTTTAGGCCTCTTTCGATCAGCATCCTTCGATGGACTCTTGGCCTCCTTCGATTGCTCAAAATGGATGCTAGCGTGCCTCTTTCCCCTGGGCATGTGACTTCTTGTTGCAGACTTCGTTTGTGACTTTTGCTACCTGCATGCTTACAATCGAAGGCCATGACCTACTGGCCACATGTACCCCCTGTAAGGCAAGTCTTCATTTGGAACTCACCTTCTGTGTGCCTGGATGAAAACTTCAGTGGAGCAAGAGCCTCCTTCGAATGCAACTTGGATATGTCCTTCATGTTGAACTCTAAGCCTCCTTAGAACACGGACTTTCGATTGGGAAATATGCTTCCTTCGAGCATGAGCTTCGATTGGGCAATATGCTTCCTTCGAGCATGAGATTCGATTGGGCAATATGCTTCCTTCGAGCAGGAGCTTTCGATTGGGCCATATGCTTCCTTCGAGTTAGCTTGTTTCAACCACAAGCTTCGACTGAGACAAAGGCCTCCTTCAAACAGATGTGCTTCGATCTCACTCTTGTACAAGACCAAGTCACATGCGCTGCCAGGCTCTGCCATAAAACTCCAAAATTGCTGCACAGCAGTCCTGTACAGCCACCCAGTTCCTTGCACCAAAATGGCAATAAAGCAATGTCCCTCAAAGGCTACAAAGAGAAGCATACCCCTTTTGTTTGAACTATTTTGTTTTCCCCCCAAAACCATATCAAAGCTTCAGCCACCTCGCCTATAAATACAAGGCTTCATAACATGTGCAAGAGAGGACTTTCGAGCCAGAGGAACGAATCTGCAGAAAATTGTTCTCAAACACAACAAAAATCTCAAGTTCATCAACACTTGAGAAATCAAAAATATCCAGAATCCAAACACTTGTCCCCTTAGAATCTGAAACGTCCATACACCTTGTTACCCTTTCGAATCCAGTAGGAAGAACCTCACACTTGTTCTTCTCTGTTGAATCCAGTATCAAGGACGTGACCCTTGGTTTCCCCCTCCGAATCCAGAAGTATTCAAGGGCCACCACTCAAGGCCCCACATCCATTCAACGCCTCCATCAAGGTAAGTCACTCTTACCCTTGAACTTTTCATTTCATGACATAACATGTAAATAAACTCCCTTTCATTTCAAGCCTGTACATACTGTTGTTTTTCCTTTTCGTTTACACCCTTATAGTTTTGTTTTATTGCCTTTCCTTTTGGTTTTGCTTTTGGTTTCTTACAAATATTTTAAGAATTAACCTGGCCCTAAGGCAGTGCTAGCATGGCCTTAGGCCATGTTTCTATTTAACATCTCAAATGAAAGAAACAGGAGACAGGAGTATGAAATGAAACCTTTGGTTTCCACACTGACTTCCAGGCCCAGCCAGAGTCACACTTGCACTAAGTCCAGGCTCAGACGAAAGGCACTCCCATGCTGGTGCCAGCCTCCAATCGAAATACATGACCTGACTGGTGCCAAAGCCCAATCGAAAGCCATGATCTCACTGGCGTGAACTCCCAGTCGAAGGATATAACTTACTGCTGCCTTTGCCCAATCGAAGGAAAGGACCTCGCCTCTGCCAAGGCCCAATCGAAAGACATGACCTTGCTATTGCCAGCCCCAATCGAAGGAGGCCAGCAGAATGCCAATCGAAGGCTGCTAGTCCCAATCGAAGGAGGCCAGCAGAATCCCAATCGAAGGATGTTGATGCCTGGGTCGAAAGAGCTCTTTTTATTTCTTTTTATCTTATTTTTGCCTTTACATTTTCTTGCCTTTCAATATGGTTGTAATAGCGTAGGATTTTATCTTTCTGCACTTTATTTACTTTGTACAAATGCTAGTAATTAGGTGTGTATGATAAGATAAAACCAACAAATAGACCACCAAAAAAATCAAAGACAAATGCATGCAATGAAACACACTTTGCACACATGCACCCTTAGGGTAATCTCACTTGTTGCCTCGGAAAATAGTCATGTCCCTCGAGCTTGGGCGTTTTAGCAAAAACCCTCGATAAAAGATCGTAGTCCCTCGATGACCCTCGATGTTGCCTTCGATAAACGATCTAGTCCCTAAAACGATATTGCTAAAACATCCCATGTGTTGCCTTCTATGACTATACAAACGTCCCGCGCCCGTCCTGTTCAACATCCTAACGCAAGGTTGTTCACCAAATACAATGGTGAAACAACACTGTTAAAAGGGTTAAAAAGCATAAGAAAAATCTTTGAGTAAAATAGGGTAGACAACTCTTAGTTACTTGATCAAACTTGCAAAACATCCTTGCCATTTTTCAAAACACACTCCACAACACAACTTCAAAACAACTTTCAAAAAACATTGAAACATCTTTTCAAAAAGACAAACACCTTTGTAAAACATTCAAATACGAATTGTTACAAAGGTTGCCTAGACAAGGCATCTTTTTCAAAACATTTTCAAAACCACACACACAAAGCACCATTTCAAACAATTGAAAATCAAGGCAAGTGATCTAAAAACAAGTGACTAAGAGCCCATGGATAACCATGGATGAAAAGGGTGCTAGCACCTTCCTTTTTCATAATCTACCCCCCGAACCTACGAAAACATCTCAAAGGTCTTTCCTGTGCTTTTTGACCTTTCCTTAGGATAAAATAAAAAGTCGGTGGCGACTCTTGCTAAACCGCAACATTTGCAAACACAAACGCAAAACCTCAAGTCAGTTCTCCCACCGTATCACAGAAGGTATTAGCACCCTTTCTATCCATGGTTTTCCATGGGCTCTTAAGTACTTGCTCATTTTGAAAATTGCTTGTGTGTGCTTTGTTTTGAAAAGTTTTGTCTCACTTCATTTTAACCCTTGTTTCTGTCCTCAAGAGTGTTATGAAGTTGTTTTGAAAACTATCTTTGGAAAGTGTTTGTGTAAAAAAGTTTGTTTGTTTGAACAAGTACTTAAGAGTTTTCTACCTACTCGAATAAGACTGTTCGTTTTCCTTTTAGACAATGCTATCCCATTATTGAGAAATAGGTAGCATTTTCATTGGAGTTTTTTAGGGACATTCGAAGGGACAAGTACGATCACAAAAGCAATGTTAGGAAATGTTAGTAGTCATCCTAAAGCTTTAAAGATCTTTTTCCGAGGCAACATCCGAATGGGTCATTTAGATCTTTCGGGGCTAGAGGACGACCACTAACAAACCCTATACTTCATGACCGTTTACCGAAGGCAACCGAAGTGGAGTAAACCCTAGGAGTGAGCATGTGCGAGTGTAATTTTCAGTTAATTTATCTTTGCATATTTAGGGTTTTCTACTGTTTTAATTTTCAGTTAGTCTTTTCATACAATCCTATTAACATACATCTAAGCAGTTTATAGTTTGCGGAGATAAAAAGCGGGAAAGTTAAAGTCCTAGCTATTACAGGGCTTTTGCAGATACATAATTATTTTGACTGTAAATAAAGATGTGAAATCGAAACCCTAATTACTATTACAAACTCGGAGCAGTTACAATAATAATAAAAAGGAAATTAAAAAATGTGTGCGGCGAATTAAATGCGAGAATAATTTAGGAAACCTAAAAAATCTAATTGAAAAATATTTAGGTTATTCTTTGAGAAAAATTAATTATATACAAATTAACCCTAATTTTAATTGATTTAAATTATGAAAAAAGGATTAAATTGCCCTAAATAATTAAACTAATTAATTAAGGAAATAAAATATTTTTTATGAAAAAAAATGACTTTTATGTTTTTTGTGATTAAATGAAAAAACTGATTTTTGTGTTATTTTCTGAAAAAGAAAATAAGTAATGGAATAATTAAAATAAAGGAAATAAAATAAAGAAAAGAGAAAAAAGAATTTGGGCCTGTGATGAAAGCTGAAAGGGGGTGTGTTGCTAAAAATGTTAGGCCCATTCCTTGCTCAGCCCAGTCCCACGTGAGATCCAATGTTGTGCCAGCCTGGGGGGTGCACCATAGTCTTTCATTGATGGGCGTTGGATTTAGATTGATGATGAATCCAATGGTTGAGATCAGGGTGTATAGTGGATGTCTTAGAACGTGTATGCATAGAACCTATTGTCAAATATTGAGAAAATAACAAAATGCTGGGACCTGGGATCGAACCCAGGTCCTCCCACTCACACATACGCGCGCTTAACCAACTGGGCTGCAATGTTTAATTGTCAATATAATAACAAAAATATATATTATATAAAACAAAGTGGATGAAACGGGAAAAAAATGCACGTTTATTCAAACAGGCCAATGGGGGCCAGCCGCGTTAGCTTCTTCTTCCCCTGTCCGTCGTTTTAGGTGTTAGACCTTTACCCACGAATAAACTTTTGTAACTATAACCCTGTAAATTTCCAAAATTCACATCAAGCATGATAAATCAATTGTGAGTAGATAGATCAACTCGTCTTGATGCCACGAGCATCATGGTACCCTTTTCTTGGGCCAATTTAACATGTGCAAGGAAAGCCTAAAACGGAAAAGTAAACCTTAGCAATGGAAATTATGAATACTGTGATACGGTGGGAGAACTGACTTAGATTTTTGTGTTCGTTTTTACAAATGTTTCGGTTGAGCAAGAGTCGCCACCGACTTTTTATTTTATCCTAAGGAAAGGTTTAAAAAGCACAGCAAAAACCTTTGAGATGTTTTCTTGGGTTCGGGGAGTAGATTATAGAAAGGGAAGGTATTAGCACCCTTTCTATCCATGGTTATCCATGGGCTCTTAGTTACTTGCTTAGATCAACTTGCCTTGATTTTCAATTGTTTGAAATGGTGCTTTCAATTGTTTGAAATGGTGCTTTGTGTGTGGGTTTGAAAATGTTTTGAAAAAGATGCCTTGTCTAGGCAACCCTTGTAACAATTCTTTACTCGAATGTTTTACAAAAGGTGTTTGTCTTTTTGAAAAGATGTTTCAAGGTTTTGAAAATTGTTTTGAAAGTTTGTTTGGGAAGTGTGTTTTGAAAAATAGGTAAGTGTTTTTTGTTTTGCAAGTTGACAAGTAACCAAGAGCTATCTACCCTAAAGTTCTCAAAGATCTTTGTTATGTTTTAACCCTTTTAACAATTTTGTTCCACCATTGTATTTGGTGGACAATCTTGTGTTAGGATGTGAACGGGACGGGCGCGGGTCATCGTTAGACCATGATTGCAATGGTGCCAAGTATCTTTGGGCAATCTTTCTTTTGAGGGACTTGATCATTTTAGGCAACTTTCGAAAGCGTCATCGAGGGACTATGATCATTTGATTTGTTTTATTTTTGCCCAAAGATACCTAACATGCAATATGGCCCATTATTGAAGGCAACAAGTGGAGTACCTTAGGGGTGCAAGTGTGATTAGTGTTGTCCATTTTCATGCTTGTTTATCTTGAAGTTAGGTCAAACTATTTTTTGGTTAATTGATTTGCATACAAACCCTAATTCTAACATGGCATAATTAGAAAGCTTTTAAATGCGAAAAATAAAAGGTCCTAAGTTATTACAACACAATATATGGGATGGGGGGTACAAATGTTCAAATGGGGGTATTTTGACAAGAAAATAAATTCTAACTATTACATCCAAAAATTGAAATTTCACAAGGGATTTAATTGCACAAGTATTAATAAAATAAAAATAAATATGCAAAAATGCCAAAATGGTTTTCATATGTATGTAAAAAGTATTTATCATGTATCAAATAAACAAAAATAAAATTAATTAATTTTTGGTATTTTTATGCATTTAGGGCAAAACCCTAATTTTATAAATAAAAAGTATTTATTATATAATATATGCAATATTTATTAAATATATACAAAAAATAAATAAAAGAAGGTATTTTATATAAAAAGTATTTTTGAGGTCAAAACATTAATAAAAATAAAATGTATTAATTCTTTGTATTTTCCTAAATATATTAATAAACATATATGTATTTACATTATTTATTAAATATATATTATATGTACAAAAATAAAATATTTAATATTATTAAAAAAAGTATATTTTATGTAAAATGTTTTCAAGAAATAATATAAAATAAAAATCAGGAATAAAACAAGTTTGTATTATTTTTTTGTTTTTTTAAATAATAGTATATAAGTATTTATTTATGTACAAAACTAAATAAAGCCTAATAAATATCAAAATAAATGCAAAAAATGTGGAAAAAATGATTTTAATAATTTTTCATACTTAAATAAAAATATGGAAATAAAATCAAAAGGAAAAAATGGAAAATGATAAGTAAAAATCAAAATGGGCCAGGGGGTGCATGTGTGAAAATGTGGTGTAAACAGAAAAATAAGACAAGCCCAGCCCAAAGGACTTTGTCTTCAACCTCTGGCCAGAAACTTGTCAAAAACGCGCGCCTCCTACACTGATTCAAACATCTTGATTCCTGGACTTTTAGCACAAACTCATAACATGAAAAATGTTAAGCATCAAACCACGATTCTGGACATATAAAGAACTTAACCTAACTCTCAGAAATGAGAGAGAATTTCTTCCTCCCTAATTCTTAACCTAACTTTTTATCAATGTTCAGACCTTAAATTCTCACAGCACATGCAAAATAAATGGAAAGTAAAGATATGTATAGCTTCAGGGACATGAGTAGAACATTTTTCATTCACAAACTTAGAGCTAACTCTTCCTATATTGAGAGATAGAAGTTCATGAACTTACCTATTCAGCTTGGATCGTGTCTGACAATGGAAGCACTTTTAAGGCAAAGTGAGTATTGGTACAACTTGCTTGAAGGTCAGGGATGCTTCTCCAACCTTTACTTTGTTTTGAAACCAAGTGAATCGAGCTATAGCACTCCACCTGCAAAACAGAAAATGTGAAAATGGTGAAGTTGGTTAGAGGTGTTACAGTCTGCTTCCAAGGCTTGGGACAGTTTGTATGGATGGTAGGGAATGTGTTTGAACTGGTTTGGATGAAAATGCACGAGTGGATTGAGCTATGGGATTCAAACTGCAGCTTATGTCCTGTTTTTGCAGTTTTATGGTGTTTTTGTGAATAGGGAGATATTGAAGGTGATAGGCTCGTGTTTCAGGTCAGGTTGGATGTTTGGAAGATGCTCAAGAAGTTTGTCTAAGCTTTTTGGTTGCAGCAATGTAAGTTGGTGTGTGTTATGCCAAGTTTCTTCACCCTTAAGCAACAAAATGTCAACCTCTTTTCTAGACTGATGGAGGCCCCTCTAATGTGCTGCTAAGCTTGCCCTTGATCAGTGGGATTAGCTCAATAACTTGTGCCAAAGAGATTTGCTTTGTACCTCTTGATTTGCAAATTGACATAAAGTTTCACTTTTCAAAAATGGATATAATGCTTTTTCTAATTATGGCTTAAACTTCCATGTAATGACCAAATAAGCAAAATAATGTCTTGGCACAATGGATTAGCATTGAATTTATGAGTGTAAATGAGATTTGAGGCCTGTAATTTAGGAGTGCAAGCTGAGTTCAAAAATGCCTAAGTGTATGAACATGAAAATTGGCCATGAGCAAAGTGAGTTTTTCTTATATTGCCAAATTCGATTCTCCCTAACCACAAGGTTGTTTGATGAGTTCTTGGATATTTTGGAAAGCTTGGAATGTGTACTACAATCCATCTTTGTAATGAAAATTGAAATTCCAAGTGGAAGCATGTGAAAAGTTGCCATGAAGTTAGGCAAAAATCCTGCCTAAAATAGGTCAAAATTTTTTCTAAGTTAAGAATGTTTTGCACCCTTGTTCCAAAAATCATAACTTGAGATACAAGCTTCTTTTGAGGGAACTTTGTGAATCAAAGTTGTAGATTTTGCAATGAACTACAACTTTCATGTTTTGACTTTTGTTTGAATCCAAATGCATCTTGGTGGAAAAATGGGACAAAGTTAGGAAAAAATTAGGGATTTTCATAACTTAGAAAAATTCTAAGTTATGAAAATTCTTCATTTTAAACCCTAATTTGCAATTTTGGGTTTCTTGATGAACAAGTTTCATATTTTGACATGTTTTGATGAAAAATGAATCTTGACACTTGATTTTGACCAAAAAGTCAAAGTTTGACTTTTCAGTGTACAGTCAAAAATTAATCAATTGATTGGAAAATTCATCTGTCAACCTTGTGCAATTGGGATCTTTTGAATTTGTTGAACATGTCAAGACAATGTCATTGGGTCCTTGAGTCCATATGTGAGCTTGGTTTTCCATTGGCTAGGTCAAACAGTTAAAAATTGCCTTTGTGCAGTCAAAACCCTAAAAATGACCATTTTGCCCTTTTGGTGATCTGATCAAATTTCTTGTGGGATTGTGATCCAAACTTGACCAAATGGTTCATATGAGTTCAAAATGTTGATGTGGGTCAAAAATCAAGAGGTTTGACTGTCAATTGACCACAGTTGACTTTTTCCCCAATACAGTTGATTTCTAGGTCAACTGTCCAATTGACTGGGCAAAGTTTGGAATCAAGACTTGAAACTTGGTATGGATAAACTTATGAGTCCAATGTGAAGCATGAAAGTCACTTTGGGCATTTTAGGTCAAAACATCCTGGTGCAAACTTAAACCCTAATTTGGGTCAACAGTGCAAGGAGGAGTCTTGAGCAGAGCAAACCCTAACTTGATCTTGAGTTCCAAGAGTATTGTGGTGAGAAAATATTGATGAAATGAGAGGGAAAATTTTGGGGTACAACAAATACAGTCATCAAAATGCAAAATTAATTAAACCAAAACATTCCAAATGATGATACAAATATAATTATATGCTTAAAAGTGGTTAATCACGCGCAAATTGTAAAATCAAGTTCAAGATGGCATGTGCAAACTGTGGGTCTTTAAGTCGTGTTTCTGGGCTTGGGAATGCCTGCAATTGATCGTGTTAGCTTCTGGGAAGGTCCAGGAATCGGTTATGAGCTTTGGAATGGCTTGAATTGATCTCTAGGTTAGAAAATGAATCACCACTTTCTTGTCAATTTTTTAGTTTTGTTTGATGCCTTCACGACCTGCAATCCTCGTTCTTGCGCATTGTTCTTGTTCAGTATATATAATGTGATGAATTAGGGCAACAAAAATGGTTTGAATCTTTGTAAATCATGGAAATTTGATTTGATTTCTTTGTTATATGATATCTTTCCAAAACAAGTATAATCATGCCAATTTGCTCCAATTATCCCTTGATCTGATTTGATATGATTTGGCCAGCCTGATCAGATTGTGATTCCTACAAAAATTAATCTTTTATATTTTTTTGCAATTTATTTGATTTAATATAACTTTTAATAAATAAAAATAAAAATAAAATAAATAAATAAGCAAATAAAGTATGGATTCTTATTTGGGTCGTGGACCATATTTCCAACAAGATGTAATCATGAGAACTAGGCCCATTTGACAAAAAAATGCACTTTTGAACATTTTTTACTTTTGGCAATTTTCCAAAAATGGTCAACTTTGACAAGGCATATCTCCTCCAATTTTAACCCTAGAGAGGTGTTCTTTGACTTTTTAGAAAGCTAAGGATGTCCCCTAAACAACCCTTTTGGTTTCATATCAATTGGCTCTTTCATGTTCATGTAAGAAGCTTTGACCTAAAAGTTGTTTTTGTTGACTTTTCAAAAGGACCTATAATGTAGAAATTCATATCTTTTGATGAGTGCATATTTTGAACTTGTGGGATGAATATGAATTATATGGAATTGCATCCTCTTCAAAATGAGACTTGGATGTAACATTTCTGATATATTTTGAAGAAGTTATGCTTGGTCAAAGTTTGGTTGACTTTTCCTAAGAAACCCTAATTTAGCAACTTTTGGGTTTTGACGAATTTGGGGCATTCCTTGAGGAATCATGATCAACCATTGGTCAAATGATGAATATCTCTTCAAAATGTTAATTTTGACCAAAAATCTTGAAGTTTGACTGTATGTGGGCCACAGTTGACTTTTGACCTATTACAGTTGATTTTCAGGCATCTGGGCAATTGACTGAGCAAACTTCTTGTGCAAGGCATGAAACTTGACATGGATGATCTTGAGAACATATTAGGACCATGGGGGGAATTTGGGACCTTTGGACTTTAACCATATTGATGATAATGGAAACCCTAGTTTGAGGTACATTGCCTTAGGAGAGAGTTTGCCTGGTCAACTCTTGGGCATCCTTGAGCAAGTTGAGGACCTCAATGGGCATGTGTTGAATAAAATGAGAGAGAAAATTTTGGGGTACAACACCCATGCTCTCGAAGTTGCTTCCATGAAACTGAGTTTTTGCTTCTAATGATCAATTTGTTGCACGTTTTTAACTTAAGCATGTTTAACCAAGTTGCAAAGCATGACTAGAGCATTGAAACACGAGAATTAGTTGAGTTTTAAGCAAGTTCAAGTCACAATTTTCTCATTTTCGAGCTTCACTCAATTCCCTTCAAAACTCATTATTTCTTCCAATTCTTTTCACCATTCATTTTCCACTCTTTTCCTGAAGCTTTGATAGCCAAAATTACCCTGCCAAGATCCCACACGAACTCTTGAGCTTGAATTTCAATTTCTCATTTCCTCACCTTAATTCATAAAAATCTACATCCAGTTAGCTTCCTTGACACTCATTAAAGCTAACTAGACCATTAGCAAAAATAATCGTCCATATAATCGAGTTATAGAAGTTCAGTTGCAGAGCTAAGTTGTTGAACATCGTTCAGGTAGAATTCTCCACCATTTCAGTTCAAATAAATTGCTAAGATGTAGTCTCTTCTTCTCTAAAGCTCATGCTTCTTCTGGTTTCCATTTTCATGGCGAATTGATCATTTAATTTCAAAACTCGTTTTCACATTTTCTTCTGGTTTTTTTCAAATCGACTAAGCTACAGTTTATATAAATTTTTTGCGAGGGTACAATTGTCTTCGTCTTGATGAGACGAATCAAATGGCACCGGTTTCGACCTCTAAAGTTTCCATTTGTGAAACCTACAACTCGCGTGTGGCTGGAGGTTAAAGACGACAAGCGTGTTATCTTAAACCAATGACAAGGCGCCACTTGTTTTTTCAAATCTGTTTAAAAATAAATGATTCAGTGGTTTATTCATTAACGTCCATATCATGCACAATGCGTCTGATCCTTTTGATTAGCTTACTAACATGTTTTGACATTGATCCAGTGATCTATATTTTTTAACTTTATTTTTATTTTCGAATTTTTCTATTTAATTATTTTAAACTTCAAAAATTCATAAAAAATTCATTTCAACTTCTAAAATTGTGAAAAAATTATAAAAAATACTTTTGATTTTTATCTTTCTAAATTTTTTATTTTTTTCACCATTTTATTTTGTGATTTGGTATTTTTTTAATGATTTTTCACTTTATTTGAATTATTTTAATTGTTTAAAAATATTTTTTGGTCATTTAATCAAGAGTTGAATATCACGAAAAGGAAGTAAAAGCAAAGTTACAGTATAGTGACAACGAATGAAATAATTCAAGACAAACAAATGCAATGGATTGACGAAATAACAAAGTTTGACATAAATGAGTGTTCGAACAATCAAAAAAAGATTACAACTTGAAAATTCTAATGAACAAAAGCCTCTTTGTCTGAACTTGTCACTTCAGATGGTGTGCTTTTGAGGGATGGCAGAAGAATTCAGTCTGACCATCTTTTGTGAACTCCAACACTCCCTCGTCGATCAAGTATTGAATCTTATTGTTCAACGTCCAACAACTATTAGTGTCATGTCCAGGACTGTTGGAGTGGTACGCATACCTTGCATTTATTTGTACATTGGAGAGGCGATGTTGGGATTCTGAGGAGGTTCCTTCAACGTAACCAGCTTGGCCTCCAACATGTGTTGCAATGCTTGAGCCAATGACATGTTGATTTAGGTAAAGCGTCTTTTAGACGTATTCCTCTTACGTTGATTACCATGTTGTCATTGTTGCACTGGTACTGGATCAGAGACCCGTACTGCCCATACAAATTGGTTAAGATCGCTCTTATTACGATCCTTCTAGTCGTACACAGTACTGGACTCCCTCTTTCCATGGTATGCTCTCTTTTGAGTACTTGAAGATGCAGTCCCCTGAATTTCACTGCTCCTGAGTTTATTTTCAAAATGCTCCTGCATGAACATGTCACCCAATTCCTTAGCTGCCAAGAGAGGTTGATCATTGGTTAGGCTCCAAGCTCTAGCAGTTTTCCCCAGATGGTCGTATCTGTCCTGATGAAGCTTACTGATGAGAATCCTTAACTCTTCTTGTTCCCGAGCTAAACTTTGGATAAGATCCATCTGACTACCCATCTGGATTCTCATCCTTTCCATCTCAGCTTGCAGTTTTTTCAACTGGTCATCCTTGTCATTGTTAGGATTTTTCTTGGTCAAGTTCCTAACAAGGAGTGCTTTCAATTCTTCTTGCCCCTTGGCTAGGTTTAGGAACATTTCCTTGAACTGTGCATCTTGAGTTTGGAGATCTCTATTGTTCTGTTCGAGTGCCATTTTCCTTGCTGAAATAAACAGCGAGAAAATGAGAAACTTGTACTGGAAGACCTGTTGTGTAATGACATGCATGCAATGTTTTCAAGGATCTCGCGCGGTAAACACAAGAAAATGTTAGAGTCCAACTGCAGCTTTGATTAAAGAAATTTTGTATTGTTTAAGGTCCTTCTACAAGAATCAAGCTCACCATGTCGAGTGGGTCATAGCCTCTGACTCAAGTTGTCGTGTTTTGGTATTTTGAAGGCATTGGCTATAGGAAAATAAATCCCCTTGCCCCTTGCTAGACGTCTAGTTCATCATGACCTGCATCACAGGCCTTGGAGATCCTTGAAATGGTTAAGGAAATGCTATGGCATGATGTGTATGATATGCACCAAGCAAAAGTGTAAGGTGATGAAGACAAGTATGTCTTGTAGGAAATCCGAGTTATTGGATAATGACTACAAACAAATCCTGTATGGAGTACAAACAAGTCCCTGCAATGAGTTAAAGTTTGTTAGATAGTGAAAGAAAACAAGTCACACAAGTAGCCTTAGGTTCAGGCTTGCATGGGGTTTGTAGGCAAATACCCTCTTGAAGTATAGTTGGTTCAACCTGTCCTATCAATAGTAACCGGGTTCTCGGGAATCTCAATATCACTGATCTTTCTTCATCGGGAATTATTTCAGCACAAGCCTCTTTATTGGCGACCGAAATATCCCAGAAGTCAGATCTCAATGAGTGTAGTATCGAGTATCAACCAACTTCAGACTGCACCAAAGTCGACTATCTCACTACTTCCTAATGGCCAAGTTGTTCAATTAAAGGTTATAAGGTCAGTTGATGCTTCATGACACCACACAGTGGCCCCGTATTCTCCTTGAGGGGCTACTGGTACCAACAAATGTGTCACATCAACGTAGCTATCGCTTCAACCGTGTCAGTATACCCTGCACAATCCCCACGATCTATTGCTACTTACCTAAAAGGTGCCCCAGATCCGGGTGTGGGATCTTTACAAGTAAACCCAAGCAAAACCCTCAAAGATAAAGCAAGAAAAGCATACAAGGAAATCAATTTAAAATGATGAACTAAACTCTAAGACTACCCCACTTTTTATTTATCCCTAGCAGAGTCGCCAGTTCTGTAATATGGTGGCAGAACCGATTGTTATACTAACCTGACTTTATTGTGTATATATAGTGGAGTGTGAGGAATAGCAAACATGGCAAGAATCAATGACATAAATCATATCTTCATATCAAAATAAGACAAATTAAAATATTTCCAAAACTTGAAAAACTTGCCATTTCAATGCTTGCATGCACCTGGACACTTTGCATTGGCGCCTCGTACGAATTTGAAGTGTTCACAGTTTTCTTTATCAGAGCTTCTTCGATTACGTCACCATTTGCTTCGATTTCCTATTCTGGAAGGATAAACTTAGTCGAATCAGCTCTTGTCCCCTTTCGATGACTCTAAGTTCTAATTCGAATTACACAAGGCCACATCATTATGGCTCGTTCGATCAGCCCCCAAGCTTTCTCTCTTCGATTGCTCTGAGTCTTGATTCGAATTGCACAATGCCTCAACATCCTGGCTTCTTCGATCATCCACCAAGTTTACTCTCTTAGATTGCTCTGAGTCTTGCTCTTCGATTGGCTCTGACACTACCCAACTAGCCCAATCGAAAGACTTCATTCTGGCCATTTGAAGCTTCCTTTAGCATGAATGTGCTTGTGCAGGAGACTTGAGCCTGACAATATGTTAGATTTTGGGCCAGCAAGCATCTTTGAATATTTCTATTTCATTTTGACCAACTAGATCCATCCTTCGACCAAACCCCTCCTTAGACAACAATATGTGTCCTTCGAAAGGGCCCTTTGTGTATTGAAAGTTTTCAAGGGTAGAATCAAAGAAATCATGAAGGGAGTTCATGCCTTGTGAATTTGAAAGTAAACCAACCAGGAGGCCAATGCTTAAAGTTATTGTTTTAAAATTACATATCCCAAAAACTTGAAAGCAATAAAACAGGAAATAGCAATTACCCCTGACTAAAGGAGATTGATATAAAGTCTTTAGCCTTCCAGTTGTTGAGTCCACCGCCAATAGTAGGGAATATCTAGTTGTCCAAATCACAATCACTATCAGTGTCTTCTATAGCATTGACTTCATTATTGTTGATGCGGAAAGGTAACCTCCTAGCACGAGCACGATGAACCACCTTCTGAGCCTCTGAGGTGAAACCCAAACCAAATTTGTTGGACTTGTAAGGAATGTCAGGAAGCTAGCCCCAGATAGTGCACCCACCTTCTTCCACCACAACCCTAGCATCTTTTAGAGACACCATTCTTGGTGGATCCTTGGTAATCTTAGGAGTAGCTTTAGCAACGACAATCATCGAAGGGATTACTTCAAAGGTATGACAAGGAGTTTCAATGAATTCACCATCCATCTCAACATATTTGAAAGAATTTAGATGGCTCACCATATACTCTTCTTCTCTACAAACTGTAACGATTTTCCCTTTCACATAATACTTTAATTTTTGGTGCAAGGTAGAGGTGACAACTCCTGCCCCATAAATCCAGGGGCGTCCAAGCAAACAAGAATAGGACGGACGAATATCCATTACATAGAAGATGGAGTTGAAGACCTGAGATCCTATCTTGATCGGAAGATCAACCTCTCTGTTTACCATTCTTCTTGACCCATCAAAGGCTCTTACCATAATGTCACTGGGTTTCAACACAACCCCTTCACAGTCTAGTCTATCTAGAGCACCTTTTGGTAACACATTTAATGAGGAACCAGTATCCACCAACACACGCACCAAGGTAGTGCCCTTACACTCAATAGAGAAGTGCATGGCCTTGTTATGATTCTTTCCTTCCGGAGTTAGATCAACATCAGAAAATCCTAATCCATTATCAGCTGTTAGGCTTGCAACATAATTCTCAAACTGATGAGCAGAGGTCTCTTGTGGTACATGAGCGGTCTTCAAAATTTTTACCAAAGCCTAAGCATGGGCTTCAGAGCACAATAACAAGGATGACATGGATATATTAGAGGGCGTCTGCCCCAACTGTTCAACGATATTGTAGTCACTTTTGCAGATGATTTTCAGTATTTCCTCCATCTCTTGTTTGGAGGAATCTTCAACAGTAACATCTTTTTTATGGTGCCTCCGTTTGGGAAGGCTCGGTCATCTTTTCTTTTCCCCGAGTGTCAGTAGTCGACTTAGTAGTAGGGATACGAACAGGTGTTGTGATAGTATTTGGAGGAGAGATCTCTGGAGAGAAGACATTTCTCGTTCTGGTAACTTTACTAGTCCGGACAACATTTTTGAAATTGAGGTTGGTAACTTCAGTATCTTCATCTTTGACAATCCATGGTTCTTTCTTAACACCATGTTAATAAACTTTAGCTCCATAGTTCCAGGGAACAGCCTTGTCAGAGGAATAGGGGACTGGCCCCAGTGCAGTAATGATCAGGGGAGCCACCCTAGGCTCGGTAGGAATCCTTATAGAACCTTTAGAGGTGATCCTTATAGGAGTATTGGAAATTGTGATTATAGAAACATCTTCAAGTCCCAGCTCTTGAGACATGCTTTCATGCAAACTCTTCACGGACGAAGTCTTCTCAAACAAAATTTCATGGCTATCAATCAAACATTGAATACCCTTCTTCAGCCATATACATCCATCAGATTAGGACACACAATGGTAACAACTTTCAATACATCCATCTTCTTAATGATTATCTAGGGAGTGGTCAAGTCACTTATGGTGGATACATAAGAAACATCGTCGATAGCAATAACACCTTTACCATGACTGGGAATAGGAACAATAATCACATTAGAGGTCTTGGGGGGATCAAATTCAATCTCTTTTGCGTCGATCATATCCTGGATTTTATTCTTCAGGGACCAGAAGTTGTTGGTGTCGTGTTCAGGACTGTTAGAATGATAGGAACACTTTGCATTCAGATTATACTTAGGAGAGGAGGTATTGGGATTCTAAGGAGGATCCTGTAGTGTTATCAATTCTGCTTTTAATAAATGTTGAAATGCGTGAGATAATGAAATATTAATCTTGGTGAACTTCCTCCTCAGAGCATCTGACCTACATTGATTCCTCTGTTGTTATTGTTGAACAAGTGCAGGATTAGAAATCAACACCGCTCCTACAGACTGATGGTGATCATTCTTACCACGACCCTTCTGGCCATAGACAGCATTGGTTTCTTTCTTATTATTGAACGTCTTCTTCACAACACTAGAAGACGCAGCGACCAGAATCTTTCCGCTCCTGATACCGCTTTCAACTTGTTCCCCAACTCCATATATGATGATGATGATGATGATGATTCTGTAAAGAGATCTAAAAGTAAGAAGAAAGTTGTATTAGTTGAAGAAGTTGACTTTGATTATGATGTCGAGGAAGATGTCCAGGACATCTCTCCTGTGAAAAAGTCTACAAGCAAGAAGCTTTCTGTTAGGTTACCTGATGCCCCTTTTGACAATATTTTCTTCCATTCTGTTGGGAATGCTGAAAAGTGGAAGTATGTTTCTCAAAGAAGAATTGCCCTTAAAAGAGAATTGGGAGCTGGTGCACTGGAGCGCAAAGATATTATGGAGTTGATACCTTCAGCTAGATTAATAAAAACTGTTACCAGGTTTGCCAAATGCTATGAGACTCTTGTTAAAGAATTTATTGTTAATATTCCAATTGACTGTGTTGATCATAAAAGTAAAGAGTATAAAAGGTGTTTGTTAGAGGTAGGTGTGTAGAATTTTCCCATGCTATCATAAATAGATTTTTGGATAGGTCTGAAGATGACTATTGTGATATGGAAGTAACTGATAATCAAGTATGCAAAGCCATCACTACTAACCAAGTGAGTGAGTGGCCCGTGAAGAATAAAATTCTTGTTAGCAAGCTAAGTGTAAAATATGCTATCTTGTATAGAATTGGGGCTGCTAACTGGATTCCTACCAATCATACTTCAACCATCACCATTGACTTAGGAAATTTTATTTTTGATGTTGGAAACAAGAACTGTTTGATTATGGTACTTACATTTCTTATGAGACTATTAAGCATGCAGGAACATGTGCCATTAAGATGCCTATTGCCTTTCCTTATCTTATCTGTGGAATTATTCTTAATCAGCATCCTGGAATTCTAAGTGGTAATGATGTAGTATGCAAGAGGGAGTCTGCTTTGACCCTTCACTTCAAGCTTTTTTCAAGAAAACATGTCCCAGACATTGTTTTGACATCTGCATCTGCTGAAAACAAGACCTCCACCAAGGATGACATGATCGCTGAATTAAGGGAAGCCTGCAAAGAATTAGATGATGTGATCAAAGTTAGCTCAGCAAGAAATCTATCTTTTGAAAAGATGATCAATGAGCTGCATAAGGACAACAGCCTTGATGATAGAGTCAGCTCTGAAGAAGGAGATTCTAGTGAAGAAGGAAGTTCTGGCTCTGCCAAGTCTACTGGTCCTAAAGACAGTTAGACTATTTGTTGTTTATTTATTTGACCCTTTTGTTTCTATTTGACAATTGTATATGCTTGACTTTTGAATTCTATGGTCTATACCTATATTACTAATACTCTCTTAAATACATCCTTTTATTTGGCATATTATGACTAAAAAGGGGAAGAGAAACTGACTGACTGACCACTGACTGAGGGGGAGCTTAATACTTGAGGGGGAGCCTTATGTCTCAGAAGATATTATGACATCTTCCTTTGCTAACAGCTAACTGCTAACTGAGTTTTTGTTTTGTTTGCTTTGCTTATGCTGCTGCTCTGATAATGTGCTCAAATAATATTTTAGCCAAAATTTACTAAAGGGGGAGTTTGTAAGTGTTTGTTGGCAGTCGTTTTGGTAAAACAATGAATTGATAATATTTTGCTAAATGTCTTAACATTTGAAGCAAACTGTTTTGAATGATGTCAAAGCAGATGTCTTGACATCTGTCTCCTGAGCTGAACGCAACTCATATCAGTTTAAGTTTTTTGTTTCCTATTTTCATGCGCGCCATAATTCAGGATTTGTGACTCATAGCTTGTGAAAAATATGGAAGAATGTTTTTCTATTTGAATTATCCTTATGGATTATATCTTAAGCCTGTTTTCATGGAAATATTCAAAGATTGAAATATTTGTTTTTCAGCCCAAGCCCATTGTTGCACCTTTATAAGGACTTGCTTCCTTATTCATTTAGCTGCAACTTTTGAAGAAGAATATTTTCTTTTTGTTTTAGAAGTCTAAGTATTTTAATTGTCATACACTCTAGTATTGATTTAATACTTGAGTTGTTATTTTAATTGTTAATTGCGGATCATTCATAAGCTTTTAAGCATTGAATGATTGGAGTCTTTAAAACTTGTTATTTCAGTTGTTCTTCACTGTAATTGATTGAAGGGATTTGAGGAGGGCTTCATACCTAGGTGTGTCTTAGGTAGAAGTATAGCACGGGTAGTGATTAAGTGGTTAGATCGTAAACTGGTTGTTTACTGTGGGTCTATAAATTGATACTATTTAGTGGACTTGACCCTGACTTGGTAGCCCTAGAGTAGGTGTTATTGTACACTGAACTGAGTTAACAATCCCTTGTGTTTTTACTATTTTTACTTTTGTTGCATTTTACATTGTCCTCAGATATTCGTGTCGTGACATCTCCTTCGATATCTCATATCTGATACCAAAATTTCATTGTTATTCATCAGACTCTGAATCAGATTATGACCATTGCAACTAGAATCTGATAATAGACTTTAAAGAGAAATATAAGAAAAAGTCAACACAATTCAACCTCTCCCCCTTGTGTTTTTCCCACCTTCATAAAGAGTTAGCCTCGACCGAATTCAGACTTACTATTTTTTATATGTTTTAGCTAAGTTAGTTAGTTAGTTAGAGTTTGTTTGGTAGATAATAAAACTCAACTATAAATAGAGAGGTACCTTATCATTGTAAGGTTGGAGAAAACTTAAATAATAGTTTTCAATTTGTAAGCAGAGAGAAGCTCTGCAAAATTCTCTTCATCTTCCCCTTTTCTCCCAAACCATAATTTTCTTTCTCTTCCTCAATTCATCTTTTCTTATCTCATAACCGTTGCGCAGCAAAATCATCTTGCAACTAAAGTGTAGTTGGTTCGTTCAAGTGAAGGATGAAGAATAAGAGGCGAAATTATTCAGAAATATTAATTTTTGTTCATCAAAATTGATTCGGAATTCTCCAAGTTTTGACTGTAACTCCAACAACAGTTAGAAAATATTTAAGAAACACTAAATCTAAAAATTTCAAAAAAATTCAATGATAATATTAGAAAATGGTGACATCTATGAAGAAATTTTTAACATTTTAAAATAAAAAATATTTTGTATAGAATGATGAAATAGTCTTTGTTATTAACATATTTTTAATCATTGAAATACTATAATAACAAAAATTTAGTTTGAACAATTTTTTTAAATCCTCCAAAACCATTCTTCAATACAATTTTTTTTTAATTCTCCCAAATTATAGAGTTTTAGAGTTTTAGAGGATAAGCAAATCGAAGTCTCTAATTCAATACATGATCCTCAACCATAGAACCAATATTCATCTTACAAATTTTGTTCATAGTGATGTATTACATTTTTCACAAGTATATAATTCAATACTTGAACCATTAACATGCTGCAAACTCATATATAACTAGACAAGAAACGCATTCGCGATTGATACGGATAAACGTAGAGAAAAGAATAAGAGTCGACGAATTCAGACATGGAAAAAAACATGGAAATTTAGTTATCCTCTTGAACCGGCGATTCTAACATTCTTACCGTGCGAGGGAGCATAAACTCGGCAAATATAGGAAAATGAGATGATGGATAACATTCGTCAATATTATCATTCACCACTTCACATGAAACGGGAATAAGAGATCTACCTCTGAAAAGGACCCAATCGACGTGAAGATCTTGTGTTTGGCGATCCCAGCAGAGACAGAGGGCTCGGAAAATTAACTTGAGATATTCAACGGTTCCTTGTTTGTCACCTAAAAACACAGGTCATATCATGCTCGTGCTCATGAAACGGAAATAACAACATTAAAGTGTCGAAGCAAGAAGTACCCTTGAATCCATGATAAGTACGAATTAAGGAAACATTTTTCCTAACGCGTGCGCTAGGCCATGCATCCCTCATATCACCAACTACACCATGTTCTCTGCACGCACGCACCCAAAGTAAACTCTGTGATATAAACTTGAGAAGTGAGTATTGCTAAGAACTAGCGATTGGAAATATGTAGAAACTACCTCGATCTTCCAAGAAGGAAACGTCCGGTAGTTGATTCCTTTTGCGTATTGAATCCACCACAGTACACAACTGGTAGACTAGGGGGTAAGGATGCAATGTGCTGCCATGTGAGTAAAGCGCTTCGTCTACGAGCGCGAGGACTGAACTCGTCCATGTTTGTATTTACAATCTGAAATGAGAATCCTGGCGGCTCAACTCCTTTCAGTTGAAATGTGTGGACATCTTGTCAAAGAAAATAACCAAAAGATTGAACTACAAAAGCAAAACACAGTTTGAAAACAATTCAAGTTATATCTTATTTTCTAAATCATAAAAGGATATAGCCCATGTTGCGATGCAAGGAACTTCGGAACCCCATGAAATGCTTCCGGGCACAGACGGAGATTCAGACAACCAAAAGGTTCCACCTTCTAGAAGCTCTACCTTCATTTAAAAGAAGAAAAAATATTGTGAACCAATCTGTTCCCCGTCCAGTTAAATAGAAAATTATACGAAATAATACCAAAATAATCGCATATACCTTTTCCTTGTCATAGAAGATAGTGCAATGTTCATCAGTAGTATCTTGTGGCCCTTTTCGTGAGACACCAAACTGATCATAACCTGAGTTTTTATTAATCAACTTAGAGGAATCTGTTTCGAAGCAGACTAATATTACGCATAAAAAGGGTTTGACAAGGACAAATGATGTCTGAAGAGATAGTTCCAAAAACACAGGAATCTTATAAAGTGATCCATTCTCCATGTGTTCATAAACAATTTCAATCAACTTTGTTTCAAAGCAAAATCCATATGGCGTAACAAGATTAAAGTGAATAAAGTGCTTCAAAAGATTGAGTTTGAGGAATAAGGGCTTATAATGGTCTTAACCTATGAAGCATGGACACCCTGAATACAGTCCCGACACTGACACAGAGACAACAGTAATAATTTTAAAAAATGAATAAATTAAACGTAATTACAAGTGCCGGTGCAGGTGTCCACACGGACACGGGCACACCTGTTTATAGAGGTGTCGTGCCACATACTCATTAATTTAAAACTTGGGAAAGTAAGCAACATATCAGGTGAAAAGCACACTCACGCGGGAATGGTGAAAAGCTCTATATATAGGTGATTGCTGAATAAATTGAACGTCTTCTCAACTCAAGGATTAAGGTATTTATAGGGATCTATTAGGCCTGAATCTTGGGAACCAAGAGGGTGGTTACCGCCTTCTACTCAGGAGCGTGGGAAGTGGAGCCGTTATTCCCTCTTTGATTGCCTCCCATACCGTTATGAGATAAAGACAAGTCATTCCCCACGTTTTCATAAGTGGGCGAGTGTATCAGACAATAGACGCACATTGCGATAAGCGGGCGACTAGTAGCCCTGCTCTAGGCAATGGATATTATCCGTCCTCCGTCGGTGCATCTTGGTTCCCTCACGTATATCCTTTGCAAATATAGTAGTGCATAACCGGTACCAAACAATGCAGACAACAAAATTGAAAGCTATAAATGAATCTTATTAGAAGTTTGTTTACCTGGCAAACCCTGCTGGAGAAAATCCAATTGAGTTTTCACTCCTGATTCCAGATGCAAATCAAATGAAAGAAAGGGATAAATAAACTGAATCAAAATAACCATCAAAATGAAATCAAATCAAATCATCAAAATCAAATGTAATGAAAAGATCAACAAAGCAACCATTTTTAGTCATTGAACATTGAAGGGTTCATGAAGAAGGATCCAGAGCTAACAAATCAGAAAAAAAGAAACGATTTTTATCAAACCCAGATGAAAATAAAAGATGGGTAGTGAGAAGAGAACCTTGTTGGGTACAAAGGATGATGGGGGAGTAACTGGTAATAACACTTATACATATGTCTCTTCTTTTCTCCCATGAATTAGGACTATCTTGCGGCTCATCATCATGAAGATTGAAGGTCATAACAGTCAAAGATACACTCATTTTTCTTGCTCCAAAATAGAGTAATGAATCTTTCTCTTTCTAGTTCATAGCTAATGGAATGAAAACTGGAACAGCTTGTTTATGATGTTTTCTTATTATTGTATTTATGTTATGTTTGTGATTCATGGAGGCATGGATTTTGTTTTTTTTATTTCTTATTTTATTATTATTCTCTTGATTGGTGTGTGAGTGTGAAAGAGGAGAGAGAGAGAGAGAAGTTTGATGGAGTGTTTTAGCGATAAATCATAGTTTTGGTGAAGTCATAGGAACAAGAACCATTTTTTCTTTAACTTTTTCGAGGGATTCAAATCTCCATTTTACTACCGGATTTTGCGTTAATTAAACATAACTTTGTCTTAAATTAAGGGGTTTGGTTTGGTTTACTCAGCTTAATATTACCAAAAACAATAATAACAACACTCTCTTTTTAACGTTGTCTCAAAAACTTACTCTCTTATAAATATATATTTTTAAATGAGTGATCCATTATTAATTCAATTTTTTCAATTGTACTTTTTAATTAATATTATTTTTATTACTTGCAATACTTGATAATTGGTATATGATAAAAATGTCATTCTTTTTCTTTCATTTATAAGCTTTAGTATTTTTTTAATGCGTTGAATAATAAATTTGATAACTCATAGGATGGAGGAAGTATTAAATAGAAAAGATAATAAATATTCATGATATTTATTTAGTTGACTTAATTAGTAATTAGTTTCCTTAATTTAATTAAGATTTTACTTTACTCTTTTATCTAATAAATATTATTTGAAAATTTAGTTTACTCGTTGAATAATTTGAACTTTGGAGAAAAATGGGATTGTAGAAATCAAATAAAATTCTGGGGATTGAACTATGTCTTCTCTATCAAATTCAATGATAATCACCACTGAACCAAACGATTAGTGGTTTAAATAGTTTTATTGTCATCAAGTTTGATGTAAAAGTTATTTGAAGTTAATGAAATCTTAACAAAAGTCTAGCACGTTTAAGTTAATATACCTAGGGACAACTGGACCAAAGTTTACATGTAGAGATCTCATTTATCATGGAGGGCAGCGAATCTATGAAAAGTTGGATCGTGTTTTTTGTAATGAAGCGTGGAGAATGGAGTTATGAGAAGCCTATATGAAAGTATTAATAAGGGTGGAGTTTTCATATCACCATCCCATTCTTATATCTTCAAAAAAATCTTAACCAAGACAGTTTAGATTTGAGAGTGCCTTAATGCTTCAAGAGTCCTATCTTGACATGATAAAAAAAACGTGGAGAGATGATAGAAGCTCGGTGGAAAATATCAAGATGGTTAGGTCAGATATCAAAAGTTGGAAATATAAAGCCCTAGAGCAAGTAAAAGGTAAGCAGGAGGATCTCATGGCTAGATTAGATGGGATCCAATGGAGTCTAGAATGGAGTGACAATTATGTAGAGCTCAAGAGAGATTGGAACAAAAGCTTCATAATAAACTAAGTGACCTCCTCAAAAAATAACTTATGTGATTCTAAAGATCAATAGCAGAATGACTTATCATATGAAGATTATACACATGAGCAGATATAAAAGACCATCATGCTCAAAAACAATGTTGGAAAATAGAAAGAAGAGAATAGGGAACTCAAAGATTTGATTAATGATTACTATAAAAAAGTTGTTTGAGTTAGTTAGAGTGTGTGGAGCCAAACAAATGAAACTTGTATCTCTGTACTTGTGCTAGGAAAGAGCATTCATGAGAATATAATAGTTGCAAAGGAAGCCATGCACAATATGAAGGGGAAGAGAGGATACTTTATGATCTAGGTAGATTTATCCAAAGCTTATGGCTGCGGATGGCAATGGATTAGTCTCCTACTAGTAAATATGATATGAAATTCGTACACGTTTCATCCAGATGAGTCTTAAATTAATTATTAAATAAAAAGTATCAATTTATTTAATCAAAACTTCATTACTATAAATATCAAAATTGCTAGTGTGGCAAACACATCAGACATATTAAAAGAGCCACGTCACCTTTGTGCAAGATGATTTTCCTTTGGCCATCAGATTCAGTAGTTCAAACAGTTGGAACACAGCACTCATTAAGAAGCACAATGGTCCCCTCCAAAAGAAAAAGTGGTCGAAAGAAATATAAGCTTCTTTTTCTTTTCTTTTTTTGACTCACATAACATAACATAAAAATACAAATGGACCCCCCTTTGCAAAAGACGATCCACTACTACGTAAGATGACTAGCAAAACATGAAAATTCAGCTTCTTTATTTTTTTAATATAAAAGTTTGAATACACTAGAATATACCTCCAGCTTACCACCTTTTCCACCCACCATCAAACTACTTATTCATAATATAAGCAAACAACCCCTGGAAAAACATAACGCGGTTTTTATCTTATCTTATACGCCACTATTCCAACCATATTTGAAGATTTCAATTTGCAGTTAAGAAGAAGCATTTTTCAAAACCCATTCCACCAGAGTAGCAACACCAAATCCTGTCGCTGTGCGCTTCTTGTCATTCCACACAGGACCAGCCATGTCAATATGCAACCACCGAACCTTCTCATCAACAAACTGCAACACCAAAATTGTTTCAGATTACAAAAATTTAAGTTCCAGTTTCACACAATGTGGAGCTAGAAAATGACAGAATGTTGTTCAGATGTTATTACCGCTCCATTATATGCAACTGTCCAATAATCTTGTAACATATCTATATTATTATTATGCACAAACATACCTGTTTCAGGAAAAGAGCAGCAGCAATAGAACCACCTGGTCTTCCACCAGTGTTCAGCATATCAGCCACTCCTGATTTCATTGTTTCCCAGTAGCTTTCTTCTAATGGCAGCCTCCAAAATTTCTCTCCACTCAGTTCAGAAGCTTCCAAAACTTCTTTTACCAGCTCATCACTAGGTGAAAACACACCTTCAAAATAATAATTTGCAGTAATAATTAGACATTGTTTGACGGTTTTATCCTCCCCCAAGTTTAGCTCTACTATTTCCAACAAAATGGTAAAACTTAAGGAGCTTATAGTGCCAGCAAAAATAGAGACTTTTTTCTGACTTTTACAAGCAAATTTTGGTATACTGTAGTAAAAGAATGTTGAATCCATAAACAACATAATAGTTTTACATCTTTACCTGCGATTGAGGGCCCAAGAGCAACTACGCATGCCCCTGTTAAGGTTGCCAAATCAACAATCTGAAGAGGAGTTTATCTGCCAGTTAGCACTATTCTAAAACCAAACCATACACCTAAAAAAACAAGTTTAAGCTTGTCTAGATGGATACTAGAAAACAGACAGCAGATGAGAAGTTTGTATAATCAAAAAAGGCCAAAATCAGTGCTATTTCAGCAAATCTTGGTACATAATAACATAACTAGATTCTTTTAAGAAATGAGAATGGTAGATATTAAGGAGAAATGCTGGAAACACCCTCTTTATGACAAATTCATTTTTTTTGAAAAGTTAATTTAGTTGCGATGTAAATTGACCACTTTCTAAAAAAATGTTTCAACATTTTGAAGAATGAACCAATCACAAAGAGTGTACTCAACTCAAGAATATGTAAATATGAATGTCCTACTAGCATTTCTCTTTCATAGCATAATTGAAAAAATTTACCAAATCTTAAGTGAAACATTAAATGTGAAGCAAATGTTTTGGAAAGAGACCAATATATGTTATGATTTATAGGGATGCTTTCATACTACAGAGAATGAAAGATGCAAATGCCTTGCTTCATACCTTATGAACGCCTTGGTTACAAGCATAAACTAGAGCATCTGCTAGGGTAAGTCTTCCCTCAGCATCGGTGTTGTTAACCTACACACAAAATTCAACCAATGTAAAATTCCTAGTAAATTATATAAAATGTTAATGCTTAACAAAATCAAGGTCAAATACGACACAGGTTCTATTACATTGTTGATAGTTCACAGAAGTCGAAACTTCAATAATCTTCAATTGCAATGTATTTGTATGCATATAATTATAAGTACCGGGTATAACTACGACAGATTTGTAATTTCAGTACTGATACACTTAAAATGATAATCACGAGTTATACATCCCAAAACATCATAAATGACTATAGAGAAACTTTCTTCAACTGGAAACAACTGATGCATTTCATTGGCATTCAACTGTTTAAATAAAATATTCGAAGAAGAAGCAGTAATGACAAGTCCATTGGACCTTACAATACAACAACAACTGAACAACCAAGCTTTATCCCACTAAATGGGGTCGACTACATGGATCAAATTATGCCATAATGTTCTATCAAAGACTATGTTTCTATCCAATATACATATTTAACGAGTTGGAAAGATTGCAATGTAATGGTTGAAACAAAAACCCATCAAATACTATGCATAAATAGTTCAATACCACATACTAGTACAAGCTAAGCTTATTGTACAATTAAAACACAAATACCTAGTAAACCCTCACCTCAATAGTCTTTCCATTTGAAGCCGTGAGAATGTCGCCGGGCCTCATACCTGTTCCACTGATCATGTTCTCACAAGCTGCAACTATAAAATGAACCTGCACATGCAAGACTTATATTACACCACAGAACAAAACGCAATATATCCACTATGTATTTCTAACAAATCATTTCAAAAGATAGTAGCCACCAGAAAAGTAAAATGAAACTTCATGCTCAATTGCTCTATTAAGAAAAAAGATCAAATGAGATAGGAAGTCTCACTCAGTTTTATCTATGCAAACCCAAGATTCAGGATATCCCATTCTACATCACCTAATAAGAACTAACCAAAGTCTTGACATAAAATTGAAAAAATCAAAGGACCAGGGATATTATAGAAAAAGAGAGAAGTCGTGACCAGGGACTTCAGTGACTAACCTCCACTCCAAGCGGTTTGATTTGACCAAGTGCTTTTGCTGCGCCAAAAACTGCAGCTGAACCACCCATATCAAATTTCATGAGTTCAATTGAACAGCCAGGTCCGGTCTTGATGTTGTAGCCCCCACTAATAACAAGCAAATAACATTTAAAAAAAAACAGTTAAGAGAAAGAAAAAAAAACTGTAAGTTGTTATCAAACAATAAAAGTGAATGAAAAGAGAAAAAGACATGGTTTAGCGAATTACCTGTCAAAAGTCAAACCTTTTCCGACCAAAGCCAGCTTGACATTAACAGGACCACTTGGAGGTTTGTAACAAAGATGGATAAAATGAGGAGGATTTGCCGAGGCTGCCGCAACACCCAGATAGGACCCCATTTTTAACTTCTTACATTGTTCAGCATCCAATATTTTAGCAGTGAAAACGTCACTGTAGGAGGACACAACCTTAGATGCTTCTTCTGCCAACACCGCTGGAGAAAAAAAAAACATCATCAAGTACAGATCAAGTTTTAGAGAAGTGCATAAACAAATACATATATTTATACATGTAAAATAGAATTTTAAGTGGCATATGAACCTGGAGTAAGAACATTAGCAGGAGAATTTACAAGCTCCCTTCCAAATATTATTCCAGAAGAAACATAGTCAGCATACTTGAATTTTTTCTCCAATTCAGATCCAGTTCCAAGACCAATAATTTCAATGGATGTAAGTGCTGATTTCTTTGATTCTGACCTGTACCTATGATCTTCAAATAATCCCAATACAGCTCCTAGCACAATTCAAGCAATGTAACTATAAATATCACAAGCCAACATTCACAAACACACACACACTAAACAGTCATAAATCATAAAATCATTACCAGATGCAATTGCAAAGGCAGTACTAAGCTTCGATTGAGAAGAAAGTCCTTCAGAAGAGGCAAGAACAATGGCAACACTGCTAGCCTGAGCAGACTTAGCAGCCGCGACAACAGCCTCACCGAAACCCTTGAACAGTGCAGTAGTGAAAGGTGACTGTCCAAGACCAATCAAACCAACCCTCTTTGATCTAAGTCCTTTAATTCTAAGAACAGTCGATTGACCAACTTTACCAGAGAAATCCTCTTCAGAAGAGGCCTCAGCTAACAGACCATCCAACTTAGAGTCAATATTGCTCAAGATCAGATTCTCAAATTTTGATTTTGAGTCTCTTGTTAGGTCTTTCTCCGTAACACCAACAGCCAGTATATCTCCTTTCCATTCCGTCACATCAATATCCGTGGCAGAAAAAGAGATCTTCATTCAGGAATTTTCACAAACACAAAAAAGGCATTCTCAGTATCATACAAATAAAACACATACTCACAGAAAAATCAAAACTTTAAACATAAAATGAACACCCAATAGCGAGAAAATCAACGGATTAACTTATAATGTAACGGGTAACGATGGTGTGGAAAATTGACCTTCGGGGTTTCGATGTTGGTGGGGTTTGTGAGGCCAAGGTTGGCGGCACGTGCGAGAGTGTGCGACATGAGCTTCGTCGTTGAATGATAACGCTTGGGAAATGAAACAGAGTGAATGCGGGAAGTGAATTTTGTGAGAAACAGAGAAGAAGAAGATGGTTTTGTGAATGAAACGACAATGGAAGTTGCTATGGTAGCCATTTGGGTGTGGAAGGGTCTATCTTATTTATAATGAACCATCACATCTTCTGATGTGTACATGAACAATTGATGAATGAATCTAATCTAAATACATTAATTTTTATTAACTTATGAAAAACATGGGAGAAAATAGTTTTTTCTTAATATTCTTAATTTTATTGATAGAAAATGGAATAGAAATTAATAGAAATACATTAATCTGAATGTCATATCATTAATTTAAAATTTAAAGTTTGATTTAGTGGAATACATCATTATAATTGTTTGATAATGTAAAATTAATTAACAATATTAGTGCATATCTTATTTTTTTTAAATTTTATAATAGAGAAATAATTAGCTATGTTACTTTATTGATTTGTTAAATCTAGGTTTAAATAGTCAATCGTACGTGTAAGTTCACATGTTTTTGTTTTTTGTTCATATATTTTTTTTGTTGTGAAAAATCTTTAAATATTGAAATTTATTTGATTTTAGTCTATGACATCAATCCTCCGTTATAAAAAAAAAGGCAATGTTGCTGATATAATTTTATTTTTTTAAAGTTACAATTCATGCATCATGTGGTGATATGGATTCTATAGTTTGATGATTTTAAAAGGAATGACCAAATCCAAAAGAAAGTTATATTTTAAAATAATCTTTTTCTTCCTCATTCTATCATTATCTTTGATGACTTATCGGTAAGTGTATCGATAATGTCGAAGTAATAAAAAGATATTGTATCCACAAGGACTGTTATTCAATCAGACAATGTTGTGCAATGTTAAGAAAGTAACTAATGGGGAGTTTTTAAGTTTTAATCGTGAAAAGATAATATTTTGTTATGTCAATAATACGGAAGCAGACGGGTTTTATATTGAATCTCCTATTTCTCTCATGTTGATATTCGATGTATTACATGAATGATATCGTTGTTATAATTTCACGGTGAATTAACAAATCAACTATACCTAATCCCTTAGTGTATAGTTCGTTAATCTCTACTAGAAGTCTTTTATGCCTAGTCAACCGGCGTAAGTGAGATTAGGTGATGCAATAGAACGTTAATTCATAAGACAATACTCGAGGTCTCATATCCTTATTCAACCGACATAAGTATAACAATTGCTTTAGATCCAACACATAGACTAATCAGTATTCCCTATGTGCCTAAATTCATATTAAAAGAGTGTCTCACATAAAAAATATTGTGAACAATAAGCAATTGAATAGAATTATAACTCAAATTATTCATGCAATAACAAATCAAATGTATGTCCCAACAGTATTAAAATAGTTTTATCATATAAAACCTAACCTAAAGAGACTTAGCTACTCATAATGAATAAATTATAATACCAATTAATAAGAAAGAGTTTGCATAAGATAACCCTTGAAGAGTTGGCCTCCAATGGCTTCAAATGCGCTCTAATTCGTACTTCTAGTGTTGTAAATCGTCACTTGCAGTGTAAAATTGCATAACCCTTAAAAAGTGCCAAAAATCCCCCTTTTAAAGCCTTCAACAAACTGTCAGATTGCATCAGAAATTACCCAAAAAAGTCTCATTGTGCGTGTCATAAGCTACATTGCGTGCGATAAAACTTTAATAGGTCCCAAGTCCCTATTTCTTCATACTTGGTCATTTTTGCATAATTCTTTGTCCATTATTCTTTAAATTTGGTCATCTTCGACTTGTTTCTCTCTGCTTCTTCATTAGAATACATGCAATGACAGGGTGGTATCACAACCCCAAACTTAATATGTTGCTTGTCCTCAAGTAACTTGCATGCAACTGAAAATTCTAAACAGAAACACAAACTACGGTAATAACAATTGAACATCGCCATATATTATTTGTTTTACTAATCACCATTCTAGCTTCTAACTACAATCTGGAAAATATAGAAAACTTCATCAACCTTATCGAATACTCAACATGTCTCTCATCTCACTATAATTCACTCAATTGACAAGGTAATCTCTATCAACATGCAAAACCGCTTATACTGAGTTTGATCATGTTCTAACACAATTCATCAAAGTGGTCAAAACACACACACTTGAGGGATTTTTCAGATGTAACATGGCCTAGGTTCGGGTAGTATATTTTTGGAAAAGTAGGTTTAAACTTTTGGAGTTAGGTTTCTAGTTCTTCTTTTGTTATCATACCAACTATTTTCCTTATTATCGGTATAAGAGATTCTTGCTTTTAGTGGTCTTTGTTATGACTTTTGCATTTTTCTCTTCTTTTTTTTTTTGAAGAAGTTGCTTTGATTTCTTGATTTTTTTTCTCAAACTTTTTAAATTTTTGACCAACATATCTAGTACCCCCAACCCCAAACTTAAACTAAGCTCACTTCCAAGAGCAACCTCAAACTTGTTCTTTTGCATATGACAGGAAAACTTAAAAATTCCACCTAACTCCAAAGAGAGGGTGTAAAGATTTAATCTTCAAGTCAATTGGCTAACATATATGGTTATGTCACCGAAACAAAAGGCTAAGATCAAAGTGGTTAGAAAAGGATATCCATAATAAGACAGGTTGGCTTAAAAGGCTCATAATTTAAAACAACAAATTGCCTCGGTGTGTGTAAATCATACTAGACAATTTAATAAGAAATAGTTCAAACCTGATAAAATAGTAAAGCATGGATACACTCAAAGAAAGAAATTGTAAAAAATGGAAATATTTGGCTCAAATCTTACTAGCTGAGGTATCTGGAGATTGAGTACAAGACTGTCAATTTCATCTTTATCTTTCGCTTTAAATTCGTAAATTGATTTTTTGAGGATCAAGTTTTATCGGAAGGTGTCTTTGGTTTTTCTGTTTAATCCTACAGTTGCAATTATTTGTAAATCTGAAAGAAATAACAGAAGCAGACTTGTTTATTAGTTTCAAGAAAATATTGGAAGATAGAATGGGGAAGAGTACTTATAAGTAGATATTACTCTTCACTAAACTCCTAGAAAATAATTAAATTTTCTAAAATTTAAAAATACTACATATTCTTTTTCATCTCGAATTATCAACGAAAAAAGTCTTGCATAATGTTCATTGTGTTGACAAAGTCGACATTTTTCCTTGCCTATTCTTCTCTCATATGCTCTTGTCTTCTTTCTTGTTCTATGTCTTGAGCTCAAAAGTAATTCTCCATATCTTTGGCGGTTGCAAAACAAACTCTAAAATTCCTTGTAGGCATGTGATCCTGCTATTGATTGTAGAAATCTATAAATATTGAATCAAAGTGTGGGGGCTCAGCGTATAGAGTAGGTGAAAGTTATGTTTCCCATCTTGTGATTCCTAGGCAAGCGCTTCCATTCTTCTTTGAAATTTATAATTTTGCTGATTGTTTTACATTGGTGCCTCTTAATTTTGAATGTCTTGCTGGTAGAATTCTCTGTTGTTTCCTGCTTGATTGTTATCTTGTTCTAGTTGAGCTCCCATTTGCATATTTCATTGGATTATTCATATTACTGAAGCGTTGATGGGTGCTTTAGGAATAATCATCACATTATCTAAATGAGTGGGAACTTCAACTACCCTGCATAATTAGCTATAATACAAAAATGCTCACAAGCTTTTTGGGCAACGTCAGTCATATATTTAATATTATGAGCAATTAAAGATCATATATCTATAGGTTCACCATTCAACAGAGGCCTAAGCTCTAGGAATTGGCAGAATTCAGCGGTTTTTAACTGCAACATAAGGTTACTTTAAATTACCCATTATATCCCAGGCTTGCAAAGAACGTCAAGAATCATTTGAGTCATGGGTTCATGCATTATATGGTGTTCAATCTTTTTTGCCTTAATTGCACATGAGGCAACTAAGGAAATTAATGAAGTCGCCATTGAATGTTAAAGAGAGACATCGAGTAAACCTGAAGTAAGCGAGAACAAAGTCCCGCGACAAACAAATAGGTATGGGAGTCGATTATGCAAGGAGAAGGTATTAGCACCACTCACGTCTATGGTACTCCACGAGATCCACTCTTGTTGTTCTAATCAAAGGATGTGTTTAAACTATACTAAAGCTTATAAGCTAAGGGAAATGCATGAGGAAATTATACAGGGAAAACAAATTTTTTAAATAGTTCTGCTAGCTTAGGCTCTGCAACCTAATGCCTATGTATCCCTTTAAGGAATCAGAGCATCGTAGTTTGGCTCAATAGTTTCTGTTTATTTTGTGTTTTTTAATTGAACAATGTTAAGTTTCGCATTCTACTCCAGCTCGACCTTTGGAGACTCACACATCAATAATATAAAGGAACTAACATGTTCTTACCTGGAAAGGTTTTCAAAAGGAAAAGTCTGAAGGCGGCCCGAAGGCAAAAAGGTTTGAATTGGTTAGTATTTTTTACCTTGAGAAAGGATCTGAGTAAAGTTAGATGTTTTCCACATTTGATTAAGAAAAAGTTTTAGTCTTAATGGATGCAAAAGGAGAATGAAAAATCTGTGGGGAATTTTATTTCTAATGTTAGCATACAATGGCGGTCCTAAAGTTATGATAAAGGGAATTTTACCTAATATTAGCATGCATGGTTTACAAACCTAATGTCTACCTTGGTTATAAGTGAACCTAAGGGTATATACAAAGGTAAGAACAAGAATGTAAACAACAAAACACGATGGCTTGCAAACCTACCTGTTGTACCCCAAAATTTTCCCTCCCATTTTCTTCAAGACATTCTTCTAAGATTCTTAAATACTCAAGGATTCTCAAGAGTTGATCAGACAAACTCACCTGCTAAGCATTGACCTATAACTAGGGTTTTGATTTTATCAAGGGAAATTGGACTTATAATGCCTAAAATGACTTCCATGGTTCATCATAGGTCCTCAAAAATGCTCATGTCAAGTTTCAAGCCTTGCATCACAAATTTGCCCAATCAATTGCTCAGATGACTGAAAATCAACTGTATTGGGTAAAAAGTCAACTATGGTCAAACATACAGTCAACTTCAATATTTTTTGTCAACATCAATATTTTGAGGTTATTGATCGGGACTTTATGATTTTATTGGGATACTAACTGCAAGTATACAGTTTAGTCGTTCTAGTTTTAAATGATTATCGAACCCACAGAGACTGAGGATCAATCTCATACGATCTAATGCTACAATTTATCTAACTAAGCGATGAATATTTGATTTTAGGGGGGAAATAGTTTAATTAAAAATAATATTAATAGTTATACCGGTATGTGATAGTCGGACTTCGGGAATTGGGTGAATCGCTTGGCCTATAAAGTATTTCGATAAAAACTAATTGTTTAAAAACCTGAGACATACACTCTCGTGTTCATGAAATAAGTCATGCTACTAAACCTAGTGGATGCACTTTAAATTTAATAACACTTTTTGGAAACAATTTGAGTTTAATTAATTTATTAAAACACTCTCGTGTATTTAAAAATTAATGTTTCGTTACCACTATCTGGGTTGAACCCCAACTCTCGCATGCAGGTTCTTGCCTTAATTAATTTCCCACTCTCGTGGAAAAATCGTGTTAATTATCCTCTCACTCTCGTGACAAGGGTAGTTAAATTAAACATGGAAATTGGAAACCAGAAATTGTTTTATAAATGTTTTTGGCCAATGTATCACTAAATTCTTTCGGTACTTAAGAGTCACATACCGGTACAAATAATTTAGCCAGACATAATATATTTAATAACTATGCAATTCAAAATATAATCCATAAAAATAATTGGCATAATACAAGAATAAATAAATATTAATTGCAATAAAAACCTGGAAATAAGGTTGCTATGGTAATCTTGGACGTTACAATATTCCTTGCAGCTCAATCGAAATAAATAAATTGCGTTAATTCTTAAATGAAGAATTAATACTCTAAGACTAATGCTGGAAATAGTGCTGGAAGTAGAAATTACAGTACGTAGAAAAATGCTCAAAAACAAGGAAACAGAAATAATTGCAAAAAGTAGTAATTTTGTTCTGGGAGAATTCCTTCGACCCTCATCCCTTTGCACTACCACACACACACACACATATATATATATATATATATATATATATATATATATATATATATATATATATATATATATATATATATATATATATATATATATATATATATATATATATATATATATATATATATATATATATATATATATATATATATATATATATATATATATATATATATATATATATATATGAGAGAATATAGCAGTTGAAAGAATCCTGGGAAAAGGCTTGAGTGGAGGAAATATAGGATGCATGGTTACTGAGTGGAGGGAATATAGAAGAACACTTTTGCCCTCACGTTGCCCACGTCTCCACCAATTCACAACGTTCATCTTTATGCGCGTGACGGTCGTCACAGGTGGGTGACGGTCGTAATGCGCTTGAATAGCGCAATACGCTCGTCAATGATGTGTGACGAGCGTTGTTTCAAGTTGGGGAGTCGTTATGGTCGTCACAGGGTGTGACGGTCGTCACAGGGTGTGACGGTCGTCACTGCTTCAAAATCTCCAAACTTTGCAAATTTGGTTCTTTTCTCTTTGTTTATTGTCTAGCCTCCTTCATGTAGTCCTTTTTCATTGGTTTGAGTTGACATATGTTGTACCTGTGAAAAGACATAAAAACTCGGAATAATCGAGAGTTAGACGACTTAATGTATTATAAAATCGGTAAAAAGCATAGTAATTATATGATACGATTTCTCGTTATCAAATTCCCCCATACTTAAACCTTTGCTTGTCCTCAAGCAAATAGTCATTCGAAAGGTCGGACAAGTTTTGTCAAGCGCATATGCATGACATACCTTGGATTTTTAAAGCAATTTCAGGAAATCCTCGTCGGTTCGGCCAATACTTGAGTGAAACACTAAAGATACGCTAATGATACAAGCAATAAGCTTAGTCGTAGGCTTCCATTTCAAACAAGCTATCCAACAGTTCCGTTATAATTCTGCCCAGAGTTCCTCGTATCTATTTCACCCGGTTTCATTCTAGCGTAATCACATTAAGCCCTTTGTCTTAGCACACACGTAGTGGAGTAACCGGTTAGTGACTTTGATCCTTTTAGCACGAGGTCTGGTACACGAATGTGGCAACCCTACATATGTTATCCAAGTTGGAGGTTGTGGGGGATCGGGCCGTAGCACGCCCTACCGAGTTCAGGACCAGACACCTCTGAACCAACCAACACTGGATTCCTTCGTTATTTTTCTCAACTCTTATATGTGACCGTATATTTGGTGCACAAAATTTCTTTTCTTTTAGCAGCGAGATAGGAAGGATATTTTAATGATCAGGTATCAAACACTTATATTCATCGATTCTCCACGTGGTTTGTGTCAAGACGGTGCTGACTGCTAGTATGAACTACTAGGGGTTACTATATAACTAAAAACTCTAGATGTCGGTATAATGGTTATTGAAACGGATCGCGTAAGGAGGAAGTCTACGGTGTCATAACCGTATCAATCTTGTTATGTCGTTTTCGGCTTCCCTAACTGGGATTTCATTAAAATAGGTATGTCGGGCTAATGCGAAGATAAAATTTTTTGGTATGGCTAAATAAAGTGAAGAATTTAAATCGAGACATATCATAAGAATTACTAGTTTATAAAGGATGGAAAGGTACCTCTCCCACACTGAATCTGACATTGTCCTCAATGTTGCGGTATATAGGCGGGGAAGTACAATTACAAAAACAAACGGAAAGGAAAATGAAATAGAAAAAAATAATAAACTACATAAAAAAATAAAGAAAAACTACTGGTGACCACGTCCTCTACTCCTGGTGCGAGAGCGTCTGGTAGGAGTGGCTTCTGTGTCAGTATCTTGGAAACCAAGGGTGCTGACGTCCAGCCTTAAGGCGTTGAGCTCTGACAGGGCCTCATCTAACCTCTCATTCATGTTCCGCTGCCCAGTCAAGATCTGAGCGTTTTGAGCGCATAAATACTCATATTGCTCATGCTGTCTTCTTTCAAGCGCTGCGCTCATTTGACTTTGCATATGAATGGCGCGGAGAATGTCTTCAAGATTAATAGGAGGTGGTGCAGATGAAGGTCCTGGAATGTCGTGGACGGGAGGAGAACTATCCAACTCTTCTTGCATTTCGTCTGCGGGGGCTGCAGGTTGGTCTTCATGAGTAGGTGCACGCCCCGCGGGAGCTGCAGGATCGAACAACCAGTTTGCTCGGTTTCGTGGATCGATTCGGTCCCTGCAAGGCAAAATGATGTTCTAATAAACAGTGTTCCTGATCACAGGGTGGAATCTTCCATCCTCCCGCTCATAAATGAGATGTGCGGCCTTGCAGTGATCCAAAGTTAGCAAAGCCGGTGCCATAGAAGGCATAGTCGCGAGAGCAGCGCCATAGTTCAGACCTATGGCAAGTGAAGTGACCAGCCCTCCGAAATAAAAGGGTTTTCCGCCTCTAACACAAATAGAGTGGATGTGAGCTAGTAAGAACGGGGCGGCGTTGATCTTTTTCCTTGTGAAAGCGCAATGCATAAAGAAGAGATCCTTGGAGTTGAGCTTGTGGTTGTTGTCACGGGCAAAGATTGTGTTGCTGAGGATGCGGTGGAAATAGCGGATGGCCGGATTATGAATGTGGGTGGCATTTAGGTGGTCGTAGGATCCGACACGGATATTCGTCAAACTGTGCCATAAGTTGAAGGCTTCCTCACCAAAATTATCCGGCACCCGGAGATGGACACCTTCGTCCGAACAGAAGCCTAAAAGTTGCGCGATGTCAGATTGGGGCAACTCGTGCTCAATGCCAAACATGTGAAATTTAGCCAGGCCTGACAGTTGGTTCGTGGCACCTGGAGGAGTGATGTAAACAAAGGAACTCAAAAACTCAAGAGTAAGAGTTTCATAAATCGGTCTTGGTTCGCGGCACAGGTTCCATAAATCCACACTCTGCATTAATTGGCGGACACTGCAAGTAGTCCCAAACTTCTCAAGCAGTCAAGATCAACATACCGTGTAGGTTGGAGACCTCGGCGTTGAAACTTCTGAAATTTGATCCGTTGAGTCTCTCCTTGTTCGCCGGATCTGAAAGTGAGAGCGGGAGCTTGTTGATTGTTGGCCATGGTGTTTGTAGAACGGATTGAAAAAGGTTTGGAATGAAAAATGGGGTAGTGGGTGGATAGTATTTTTAGTGTTGGGAATTTGGAAGATTGAAGAAAAATGGAGTGGAGTGGGTGTGTAACGTGATTTTGCAGCAATGGAGGTTTGGTGGATTTTGAAGGCAATGGTTGGAACATTTCAGTAATAGCCGTTCTGATATATTGTACGCGTGACGGTCGTCACGGGGGTGTGACGGTCGTAACACGGAAAAAATGTGTGTTACGCTCGTCACGAGGGTGTGACGGTCGTAACACGTTCAATGTCATTAATGAGAAGACCGTTACAAGACCGTTGGAAGTGTTTATATAAATTTTTTTATTATTTTCTTAATATTCTAAGTTTGAAATATTCTAATAATTAAAGTTTTGAAATATTATTTACGAACACATAATGAAATAATATTTGCGTGAAATATAAACAGTAAATTAAAAGAAATAAAAAAAATATACTGAAAATGAAAATGAATGAAAATAAAATGAAAATAATAGAACTTGCTACTTGATAAATAATTGAATTAATCCATAAAAATTGTTTCGAAATAACTAAAATAAAAATGATAAAATGATAGAACAACTAGAATCCTCCCCCACACTAAGACTAAACAGTGACCTCACTGTATGTACAAATGTGAGAGAAGAATAAATCAAGATAACAACGACAACTCTAGCCACGGGGAGTAGGGAACATATGTTGGTGCATGAAATCCAGCTGGTCGGTTACCAAATCCATGAAAGCGATGAAGTCCACTCGGAGAGATGTAAGCTCGCCCCACATTTCAGTAATTTCTTCATGCAAAGAGTGCAGGGTAACAGTAGGTGGAGGTGGTGGTGGGATCTCTGGAGCCTGGGTGGCGGTTTCAGTAGAAACTACCTGCTGCTCCCATGGATCGGGAAACTGATGGTATCCCGGTGGTGTGGCAGGGTCTTCAGCATCGTGAGAGGTGTTGGGTTCTTCGTAAATGTCAACAGTGGAAGGAGACGAAGGCGGTGTAGCAGGATGGTGGAGGTCAAATAGCCAGTTTGCTCTATTATGCACATTAGTGATAGGGTTCGGGAGCATAAACTGGTGAACAGTCTCATGATTAATTAACAGCTCAAATTGATCTGGCCCAAGATTCCCTATAAAGCTAGCGTTGAAGCAAAATTCAATGTTCATCGGTGATAACACAATTTTATATAGTATATTTGATTTAATTTTCATAAATAATGTTAGTATTTTTATTTAATTATTTCATTTTATTTCCATATTACGCCGGTATTTTTATTGTTTCAGGTATTTTATTTTAAATAGACAAATTGAGCAAAGTGAAGAAATTAAGAGAGTTATTGGACTAAATATGCAAGAAATGAAGAAAAGGGGTGTGCAAAGCAAAAATGATGGATCAAAAGGTTTATTATCTCCAAACTGGGCCCAAACGAAATCAGGCCCACGCAAGCAAGAGAGCCCTAAAGGCACGTGCAAGAGTGAGACGCACGTCTCAACTCTTCTCCTACAATTGAGGCGCCCGCCTCGGACCCTCCCCTTAGTGGGAGGCGTCCGTCTCAACTGCCACGTAGGCCCTAGGATGATACATGAGGCGCCCGTCTCAACGTGGTCAAGTGGATGAGTAAATCTAGGGACGACCACCTCCACTCAAAGCAGTTAGAACGAGAAATTTGGGGAAAAGTGGTACGAAAGTATCTCAAAACGTGGTTACATTCTACCACTATAAAAGGACATCAGGAAATCAAAAAAAGGGGGCCGTTTTTTAGCATTATTTTCCAGTTTCAGAATTTACCTTCCCGCATTATTATTTTCCATTGTAATTCAGTTTCCAGCAGTTATTTTCCAGCCAGTTCCTTTTCAAATACTTAAATTTTATTTCTGTTGAAGAACCGGGATTTTGTACGAATTGATTCAAGCTTCAAGAATTATTTCCAGCATTTATTTAATTCAGGTTTCTTATTTACATCGCTTTAATTTATTTAATTAATTATTTGCATGAGAGATATTTATTTAGCCATGAATTTATTTACGAATGTTAATTCCTTTAATGTATTCATGTCTGCTTTTATGAGTATGTCTGGCTAAATTATTTAAATATCGGTATGTAACGAGTTAATTTGAATGGATCCGGAACAAACAGGCTTGATTATATTTTATAAAATAAACACCTTTTCTGATTTAGTTATCTAATTTATTTTGTTAAAAAAGGTTTAGAAACCAACAGAGCGAAAGTTTGAGGCTAATAAACTAACTAAGATTAGAAATCAATAGAGCGACAGTTTGAGGTTTAAAATCAGATAGTAGATACTAGGTATTGTTTTTAAAGACTGCGACAGCGTTTTAAAACCAATTAAACTTTATTTATTTTCAAAAAGTAATTTTAAAATCAATGGGATAGCGAAACCATACATCAGAGTTTAAAATTATAATTTACTTCAATAGAGCAAAAGTTTGAGAATAGATTTTTGAATAAATACTTTTTGCTGAAAAAGATATTATTATCATTTTTAGAAAATAAGCCAGTGGAAAGCCGGATTCTTTAATGTTAACGAAGTACATACCGATATTCGCATTATTATTATTTCAATTAGAATTAAGTTTTATTACCCAAAAATTCCCCTAATTAATTATTCGATAGCTATAGCTTTACACAGTAGTTTAGGTTACGTTAGTTCGATTTATAGTCCCTTAGGTTCGATATCTTTTAAAACTATGCGATAGGGCTGTATACTTGCAGTCTCCCGATTAATTTAGACGATAAAGTCGCGATCAAGTTTTTGGCACCGTTGCCGGGGACTATTTAAGTTGATATCGTAATTTTATTACGAAGTATAGACTATAGCAACTATTTCTTTTCCCTCTGTGTATGCCAAATACTCGCTCTCAAGGCGCGCCTTTGCATATACCTATATATGATATCGAGCGTTACCTTAGATTAAGAAGACGAATTCAAGAGTATTTAGAACGCAACAACCTTCCTTCGACCAAACTTCCTGACGTTGAAGAACTCAAGAAGATGGCTGATCCACCTGCTCCTGCTCCTCGTCCTCTTAAGGACTACGCTGTTCCTTCTCAAGCAGAGCCTCATAATAGTATTGTTGCTCCTGCTATCGCTCGAAACGATTTCGAGCTAAAACCTTCGCTTCTTTCCGCCGTTCAGCAGAACCAGTTTTCTGGAGCTCCTACTGACGACCCGAATCTTCATCTATCAGTGTTTGTGCAGTACGCAGACACTGAAAGCGAATGGTGTTAACCCTGAGGCGATACGATTGCGCCTATTTCCTTTTTCTCTCAGAGACAGAGCTCGCGCATGGCTCTAATCTCTTCCTTCCAACTCAATCACCACATGGGATGAGTTGAAGAAAGTCTTCTTGGCTAGATATTTTCCTCCAAGCAAAACTGCTATGCTCAGAGCCAATATCAATGGTTTTAGACAAAAAGACAATGAATCACTCTTTGAAGCTTGGGAACGTTATAAAGACATGCTTAGACTTTGTCCTCATCATGGTTTAGAAGAATGGCTGATCATTCACACGTTCTACAACGGTCTCTTGTATAATACGAGATTGACTATAGACGCCGCAGCTGGTGGCGCACTGATGAATAAACCATATACTGAAGCAAGACAACTTATCGAAAGCATGGCTCAAAACCATTACCAATGGGGTACGGAGAGAGTTCGCGTAGAGAAATCTCAAACGAAAGGTGCCATGGTTGAAGTGAATAGTCTGGATCAAGTCAACGCTAAAGTGGAAGCTCTCACTCAAAAGCTCGAGAATCTTACCATCGCTCCCGCAGCTACTGTTGCTGCAATTGCTCAAACTTGCGACTTATGTGGTATTCAATCACATCTTGCTCCAGAATGGCCACTTTTAACAGGAGTTCCAGTTGAACAAGCGAATTACGTACAGGGTAATCCTTACAGCAACACATATAACCCTGGCTGGAAGAATCATCCTAACTTTTCATACAAGAGTAACAACGCGTTATACGCACCTGGACAAGCTCCTGCTACACCACCTGGTTATCCTAAGGCTATTCCAAATCATCCTAATAATGGTCCTAACACGTCTAATGCTCCTAGGAAGTCTAATTTGGAAGTCATGATAGAGCATTTCATCACTACTCAATCCCAAACCAATAATACTCAATCCCAGACTAATAAGGATGTTCAAAATCAGAATATACACATTAATGAGCAGATTAAGCAATTATCTAACAAGCTTGATGCTTTAGCTATACATAATAAAATGTTAGAAACACAAATCTCTCAGGTAGCTCAACAACAAGCGGCTTCTGCTGCTCCTGCTAGCTCATTTCCTGGACAGCCTCAACCTAATCCCAAAGGACATGCAAATGCTGTTATCTTAAGAAGCGGAACAGAGTATGATGGACCTGTAAATCCTAGAAACAATAGCCCAGCTATGCAACAAAATTATGTTAAACAATCTGAAACTAAAGATAAAGAAGAAAAGGAAAATCAGAGAGATAATAATGAAGATACCACGCAAAAAGATGAAACTTATGTACCCCTACCACCTTATAAGCCTCATATCCCATACCCTCAAAGGTTAGCTAAAACTAAGAATGTGGGTCAATTCAAGAAATTCGTGGATCTTCTGAAACAACTTAATGTTACAATTCCTTTTACCGAAGCTATAACTCAAATGCCCTCCTACGCTAAATTCCTTAAAGAGATTCTATCCAATAAGAAAAAGCTAGAGGATAATGAAACTATCATGCTTACTGCTGAATGTAGTGCAATTATTCAAGACACAATGCCTCCTAAACTCAAAGACCCTGGAAGTTTCTCTATTCCATGTGTAATTGGCAAATTTGTCATAGATAAAGCTTTATGTGATCTTGGAGCCAGTATAAGTGTGATGTCGTTATCTATATGCAAGAAACTTGAAATGGGAGAACTCAGACCAACCAAAATGTCCATTCAATTAGCAGATAGGTCAATTAAATATCCTGCAGGAGTTCTCGAGAATGTTCCTGTACGCATTGGCCAATTCTATATACCAACCGATTTCATTATTATGGACATAAGGGAGGACGAAGTTACCCCAATCATTCTTGGAAGGCCTTTCTTAGCTACAGCCGGTGCAATTATAGATGTAAAAAGAGGAAAACTTACTTTTGAAGTAGGTGAAGAGAAAATCGAATTTATCCTCTCTCAATTCCTGAAAGCACCTGCAATTAAAGATACTTGTTACTTCATGGATATCATCGATGAATGTAGAAAAGAAGCTGAGCTTGAAAATGAAGACAATCTCGATGAAAATCTGAGTAGTAATCTAAGTGAATGCTTAGCTATAGCACCAGATCCTACACAATGTTTAAGGAAACCACCCCTAGAACTCAAAACACTTCCTAAAAATCTAAGGTATGAATTCCTAGATTCCGAACTCGAACGACCAGTGATAGTCAACGCAGAACTTGGCGAAACTGAAACTGAAAAACTTTTACAAATTCTGAGAAAATATCCAACAGCCTTAGGATATAATATCACTGATCTTAAAGGAATAAGTCCCTTTTAGGACAAGTTGAGCCAACTAAAACTTCAAGAGGGTACTTACCTACAAACTTTATGCAAGATTAAACATGAGGCCTTGTATGTTTTGTTTGTGTATGATTAAATTGTTCGAACATGACATCATAACATCATGAGATCATGACATCATGCCATATCATTTTCACTAACCATCTCAAGGACCTATGGATTTATCTTTGTTCTATTTTATAGGTTATGGCTTCCGCTCGCAGAAATAATATCTGAATCAGTTTTGTGAGGATACCTTCTCAACTTAAGGAGTTAGTCTCAAGGATCCCCGAAAGCTCGCCATTCATCAAAAGGCATGGTCGACTACTCAGTTCAGTTACCTCGAGTTTTGAAGAAGATATGATGAGTGTTCTATTTCACTTCTTTGATCCCGCACATCACTGCTTCAACTTTACTGATTATCAGCTGGTACCTACAATGGAGGAGTTTTCTCAATTACTGGGAGTTTTTATTCTCAATCAAATACCTTTCACCGGTTTAGAGAAAGATCTACAACCTGAAGAAATTGCATCTGCCTTACATCTAAAGCGGTCCGACATTGTATCAAATTGGGAAACAAGGAGTGGAGTCAAAGGTTTTATAGCTAAAATTCTGTTAGAGAAGGCTCAACTATTTTTGGATGTTATGAGTTTTCAAGCTTTCAAATATATATTTGCTTTGTTAATCTATGGGTTGGTACTTTTCCGTAATCCAGACCAACTCATAGATGTGAATACCGTCAAAATATTTCTTTCTCGTAACCCTGTGCATGCCTTGCTCGAAGACATTTTGCATTCTTTTCACTCGTACCATGAGGAAGCGATGGACTCTTATGTGTTGTATACCTCTGCAATCTAGGTGGTTTATTTCGCACCTTCCCTGATCAGTATTAAAGAACGAACAAGGTTTGAGGTGGTCTCAAAGGATTATGTCGCTTTCTCATTTGGATATCTATTGGTGTTCCCGCACTCTGGAAGATATTACTATCATTAACAGCTGTGGGGAATTACCTAATGTTCCACTCCTTGGCATTAGGGGAGATATTACTTACAACCCTTCTCTGGCTCTACGCCAATTTGGTTATGCTCGAAGAGATGGTCCTCATAACACACTTATCCAGGGTATTATGTTCGACTGCGAGAATAACTTTCAAGGTTATCGTCAAAGGTTTATACGAGCTTGGGGCATGATAAACAAGATTGATAGTAAGACTTTAAGACATAATAATTCTATCCCTTTGGAGTCATACCTCAAATGGGTACGATCTCATGCTCAAAACCTTATGATGCCATATCTTGCTGTCTTAACAGTGATTGTGGAGCCCATTAAAGAGGGGGATATTCCTTATACCATTCTTCATCCATACATGCCTACTGACCTCAAAGAATTGCAGAAGTCCTGGATTCAACTCAAGGAAGAACGAGCCACCTTTGAAGCTCAATTCTACGCAAGCGAGAAGAAAGTGTTGGAACTCACAAAGCAACTACACGAAGAGCAGAGTCTTAATGTATACCTCGACACGAAGAGGAAGCGTCCGTGGGAGACTTAAGTCTTAGGTTTTAGGAGTTTATATTGTTGTCTCCTTGAGACCCTTTCACTTTTCATTGTAAGCCCAAGATTTTGAACTTATTAATGAAATATTTGTTTCTATTTCCTTTTTGGCTAGCAAATTTAAATCTCCTAAGGTCCTTGAAAACATTACATCCACATAACATGCATCATTTCATAAACAGGTTTTCCAACACAGGCTTCCTTATCTATTTACTGTTTATTTTAGTATAAGATGGCTCTCAAGCAAACTGCCAAGGATCTACAAACTCAACATGCACAATTTCAAGAGACTCTTCTAAATCTGGACAAAGGGCAACAAGAGATGATGGCACTTCTCACCATGAAAAAGAAGACTAAGATGTAAGTTATTATCCTCAACATGGGAAGAAGGTTTAAAGGTCCTGCTCAACCAGTTCAAGATGTTTCCTCTGAAGAAGACGACAACCAAGAGGAGAATGATAGAAGTGTCAGAGGTGAAGGTAAAAACAATCAGGATCCCGAAGATGAAGACTACTCCGACGAACAGTACCCTCCTGTAGATGACAAGTACAAATAGTTAGAAGATCGTCTCAAAGCTGTGGAAATCCAAAAAGTGCCTGTATTAGATTCCGGAGAGCTAGGTCTGATCCCGAGGGTGGTCATCCCTCACAAGTTCAAGGTTCATGTCTTTGTTAAATATGATGGGGTCTCTTGTCCCAAACTTCATTTGAGGTCGTGTGTTCGAAAAATTCAACCTCATACTGCTGATCAGAAATTATAGGTCCATTTCTTCCAAGAAAGTATGTCTGGTACTCAACTTGAATGGTTCCACCAGCTGGAAGGAACCAACATTCACACATGGGAAGACTTGGTTTCTGCTTTCTACAGACAATATCAATATAATGTTGACCTGGTGCCGACTCGTGTACAATTGCAAAACATGTCCATGGGCTCGAATGAAGGGTTCAAGGAGTATGCCCAAAAATAGAGGGGCCTAATTGGAAGGATTTATTCTGATACTTCTCTCAGTAGACCTTTTTCTGGATCAGAGTAAATTGACCAAAGATTTATTCTGATACTTCTCTCAGTTAAATATTTTCAAACATCTGCTAGCTCAGATTAAATCGACCAAATATTAATTCTGATACTTCTCTCAGTAGACCTTTTCTAGCTCAGATTAAATCGACCAAAGATTTATTCTAATACTTCTTCAAATACAGTCGATTGTAGACTCATTTTGATACTTCTATCAACAATCACCTATGGATGGCATCTAAAAGCCCATCTCCGATAATTCTCCGTCACCTATCCAAATGGCATCTTTAAGCCCATCCCCTACATAATCAACAGACAATTTTACTTCGTGCACAGGCGAGTGCAAAATTTTGGGCACTTATGTGTTCAATCATCTTCCACCTTCAAGTCACGAGTGGCGGACAAGTCAATCTAACTCTTCAGGTTTAAGAAGATTGAATAGGGGCAGTTGTTGTACCCCAAAATTTTCCCTCTCTTTTCTCAAGACATTTCTACCAAAGATCTCAAATGATCAAGAGTTCTTAAGGGCTTGATCAGACAAGCTCACCTCCTAAGCATTGAGCCTCCAAATTAGGGTTTTGGTTTTCTCAAGGAAAATTGGAATTTTGATACCTCAAAAGACTTTCATGGTTAATTATAGGTCTCCAAGATTGCTCATACCAAGTTTCAAGTCTTGCATCACAATTTTGTTGAGTCAATTGCTTAGGTGACTGAAAATTAGCTGTATTGGGTAAAAAGTCAACTATGGTCAATATATAGTCAAACTTCATGATTTTTTTGGCAACATAAATATTTTGAAGTCATATCCATCAATTTATCAAATTTTTATCACAATTCCTCAAGAAAAGCACTCAAATCATCAAAGGGGCAAAATTGTCAAAATTAGGGTTTTGATTGAGAATAAATGATCATTGACTTTTGACCTAGTACATGACCTAATGGATTGAGGAATAATATTAAGGACTCAAATATAACATATTAACCTAATTTCATGGCTCAAATCATTTCTCAATATCATTAGATTGATAGTTGAAATTGGATCAACTAATGAAAAGTAAACTGATACACAAAAAGTCAAACTTTGACTTTTTGATCAACATTGAATTTCAAAGATCAAGATTCATTAAGACATTCAAAAATATCAAACTTGATCATCAAGAATCAAGAAAGTCAAAAAGTCAATAAAAAGTCAATATTTCTAAGACTTAGAAAACTTCTAAGTGTTTTTATACTTGATAAATTCATTACTTCATGACAAATTTTCACCAAGATGCAAAATGATTCAAGGAAAATTTTCAACATAAAAGTTGTAGATCTTGATGAATTCTAAAACTTTGTATTATAGGGTTGATGTCCAAAAAATGCTTATATTTGAAGATATAGGCTCATGAAGTCATGACATTTTTCATAAAACACTTAGTGAAATTTTCAACTAGTTTAGGCAGATTTTTGACCTAACTTTTTGACCAATTTTCACCTAGTTCCAAGATGATTTTTCCAAAGTGGTAAACATTAAGGTTATAGAAAACGTTTCAAGCTTTCCAAAATATCCAAGAACTTGAAGAGATCATTTTTGAGCTAGGAGAATCAAAGAGAAGAAGTTGAGCATCCATTCTTGAATTACAAGTCATTTTCATGATGACCACTTAACAAAATCTCAAACCTATGCTGCACAATCTTGCTTTGCAGGATTCTAACTTGTAAATCACTCCATAATTAATTGTTTACACAATTTATTAATTACACAATTTATTAAGGTATGATCCAAGTGATTAAGCCATTATCCAAAGAAATTTTCCATTTTTGGAAGAAAGGCACCATTCCCATTCTTGAAAAGTTTCTTTAATCACAAAGTCAACTTGTCTTAAGCCTCTAACTTGTTTCTTCTACACACACTAAACCTATAAGATAATAAGAAGCATGTTTAAAGTTTTCAACCACTCTACAAGCCTTGTACTTCACATTGGGACAATATTTGTCAAGATTGCTTAAAAACAAGTCAAAAAACCATAACATGTGATCTTTGTTTTCTGATCACTTCAAGCCCTCAAACCTTTCCCTATAAGTATAGGCATGTATTTTCAACCTAGGACACGATTTCACAAGCCTTGAAACTCCATCAAACTAAGAATTGCATAAAAACCTCCATAGCTTGTCATCTCTAACCTTGAACCTCCATCTCCCAATCCACTCGTGTGTTTCCTTTCCAAGTCACTCTCAAAGCTTCCATTCATCAAATATAACTCATCTTCATCCCTGTTTCACAACTGTAACATCATCTTCCCCATTTTCCAAACTCAAAAATAGAGCTCTGCATATTGACTTCTACAAGAAGTTTCAGCCACTCTCAATCCAAAGCAAGAGTTGCATTAGCTTCTTAGGAGTCCTCTGAAGCTATTCAGATCATCACAACACATCCAAGAGTGCTCAAACTCAAAATATGATTTCCAGTTTTGAGGTAAGTTTTCTTAACTTTGAACTTCTCATACAAGCATCATTAATGGTTACTTTGTGAATAAAAAATGTAGACATCATAACTCTGAAACTAACCATGTCCTTAGATTTCATTTATATCGCCTGAGTGATGCAAATTTAAAGTTTCAACTTTCTGAAAAATTAGGTTTAATTTGGTACCAGATAAAATCCATGCTCATCTTTGATTTTTAGCTTAAGTTATTTACATGGTTGAAATCGTGGTTAAATTTGGAGCAACTTTCATATTTACATTTTTGCAAATGGTTGAGAAATGAGCATGATCAAATTTCATGGCAATGGTGTTGTTCCTCTGCGCGCGCAAGGTTGAAGATGAAGCCATTTTAAACATTTACGACCAAGTTTATTTTAATTTTATTGTATGTTGTATTATGACCGGATGAAACAGCCATCCTAGTGGCCGGAGAAGCGCACGTAAGGCATTGAACTATAGGGACCTGGGTTTGAGCCCCAATGGTACCCTTTTGGTTTTTCTTATTTTCTCCTTGTAGATTCAATACAAGTAGGCTTTGTGCACACGCCATACACCCTCATTCCTTCATCACCAAATCAATCAAGCATTCCATCCAACACACCACAAGACAAGCTCATGGTACACCTAAGGAAATCATGCACATTGGATCACAAAACAGGCGCTGGACCTGTTTAATTTAGGCCTCACTATTTTTTTGTTTTTGCTTTCTCATACATCCTCTTTTACTAAAAACCACGCAGGCCCATATACATTTTTTATTTTATCATTTTTCTGATTACAAACAAAAATATTTTGGGCCTGGACTTTTTTTTACTACTTTTCACACCTATTTTCATTTTTCAACCCCCATCCCAACTATTTTTATTTCTTTTATATTTTATTTATTTTCATTTATATATTTATTTTACCTAAACCAAAAACTACCAAAAACTTATTTTTTCTTCATTAAATCAAAAATATTTTAATTTAAGTATTTTAGTTTATTTTTATAAAATTAAATTCTATCATTTTTCTTTTACATTGTAAGAACATTTTCTAAATTAATATTAATATTCAAACTATTTTCTAAACAAATTATTAGACTTATGTTTATTTTATTTTTAATTCAATAAACTTAGATTATATTTTTTGATTAAATAATTAATCTCTTTTTTTGTAAATTAATTTACTTAGTTTAGTTAGGTTAAATTATCAAAAACTTTTTCTATCAAAAACCCCAAAAGACAATTTCTTCTTTCTTCTTTATCTTTACATTTTTGTATTATTATTGTAATTCATATCCAATGGTTTGTAATAGTAATTAGGGATTTATTGCTTTCTTCCCCTATTCACAAAATTTTTACCCCATTCGCAAAGCATTGTAATAGCGTAGGGAATTTAAATTCCGCAATTTACCGCTTTCCATATTATTGCTAGTAATTAGGGTTTGTATTGCAAGACTTAAAATCAATGTTATAAAACCCCTAATTCAAGATGAAATAATTGAAAAGAATACACTTTGCACACATGCACCTCTAGGGTAACTCACACTTGTTGCCTCAGATTAAAACAATCATGTCCCTCGAACGTGAGATGTTTTAGCAAAGATCCTCGATTAAAAGTTTGTAGTCCTTCGATGACCCTTCAATGTTAGCTTTGGTAAACAATCTTAGTCCCTTACGACAATTGCTAAAACATCTCACAAGTTTCCTTCTATGATTGTATGACAACCCACGCCTGTCCCTCACATCCAATGATACGACTCTCTACCAAATAATGGTAAAGTAGCACTATCTAAAGGAGGAGGAAAAGAACAAATACTTCTTTGAGTAGGTAGATTGCTCATAATTTCTTGCTTACAAATAAAACCATTTGCACCTCACACTTTCAAAACATTTATCAAAACAAACATTTTTGTATACATTCTCAACGATACGAGAATTATTACAAAATTGCCTTACATTGGCATTTTCAAACATCTTTTCAAACTCTCATTTTCAAACAAAATATTTTCAAAATCAATACTTTGTATACATTCTCAATGATGCGAGAATCATTTCAAAGTTTTCCAAACTTAGGTGTTTTCAAAATATTTTCAAACTTACAGAGACACAAAAGCATTTCAAAGTGATCAAGCAATTAAGAGCTCGTAGATAACTACAGATGAAAAGGGTGCTAACACCTCACCTTTTCATAACCCACCCCCCGAACTCAAGAAAAATTCTCAAAAGGTCTTTCCTATTCTTTTCGCTATTTTCTTTATTGGATAAAAGAAAAGTCGGTGGCGACTCTTACTATCCTCAACATTTGCGATCAAACGCAAAACACCCAAGTCATTTCTCCCACCATATTACACCACTAATTAAGAAAACTCCTCTATAGTGGGTACCAACTGATAATCGAGAAAGCTAAATCAGTGATGTGCATGGTCGAAGAACTGGAATATAACACTCATCATGTCTTCGTCAAAACCTGAGCTAACCAGACTGAGTAGTTGACCATGCCTTTTGATGAATGGAGAACTTTCGAGGAACCCTTGAGACTAACTCTTTAAGTTTAGGAGGCACCCCCACAAAGCTGATCTGAATAGTGTTTCTGCGAGTGAGGGCCATAGCCTGCAAAATAGAACAAAGATAAATCCATTGGTCCTTGAAATGGTTAGTGAAAATGAATATGGTATGATGTTATGATGTTATGTTCTAACAATTAATCATACACAAACAAAATATACAAGGCCTTAGGTTTAAGCTTGCATGGGGTTTGTAGGTAAGTACCCTCTTGAAGTTTTAGTTGGCTTAACTTGTCCTAAGAAAAGTAACCGGGTCCTAAGAGCCTCAATATCACTGATCTTTCTCCCGGGCATTGTTTCAGCACAAGCATCTGATTTGCGACTGAAATATCCCAAGAGTTCAACCTCAATGAGTGTAGCATCGAGTATCAACCAACTTTAGTCTGCACCAAAGCCGGCTATCTCACTAATTTCTAATGGCTAAGTTGTGTCAACTAAGGTTCTACGGTAAGTTAGTGCTTTATGACACCACGCAACAACCCAACATTCTCCTTGACTTAACTCAAGGGACACCGACACCAACTAATTTGTCGCACTAATGTAGCCATTGCTTCAACCGTATCCGTGTACACTGTAATACCCCAAATTTGTCCCACCCTTTCACTTTTATCTGGCTTATGCATTTTGCGCTTCTCGTTCCATCTGCATACCCTACATTAGGTCATTTAACAAATCATGCATCATTAATCAGTAAATTTAGCATGAGAACAAGGATCTTGAAGTTAGGGTTTTGTATGTGCTTTTAGACTCTTATCTTCATTCATGCTTGAATCAATTTGTTTCTCATTAACTATGGTTTGTGGAGCTAGGGTTTGGATTCTTGATCATTGAGAACTTCTTTCTCTCATTAAGCTACAAAGTTGTCATCCTCATCAAGGGCAGGATCATTAGGGTTATACTAAAAGTTTATGTAAAGACTTCATGAGTCAAGGCCTCATCATGGATAAGGGTTTGTTTGATTACCGGTTGACCAAGTAAAAGATTGGATCATCTTTTTTATGAAGTCATCATAAGAGAGGAGGTGTTGACTAAGAATTGCTCATTCTCCATTAATACTCGACCACAGTTACATTGTTGGAAACATACATGGGACTTTGTGAAATTATTAAGGCATTAAAGAAGGAAAATTGAATTTAAAATTTGAAAAGGAGGGAAATATTTTATTACATATTACTTGGTTGACAAAGTCAAGACCAAAATCAGAAGTTCATTCAAAGTTGCAAGTGCAAAAAGCTATTACAAAAAGACTGGGAGAAAAATGATATAACTTTATTCAAACTTTGTTTATTACAAGGATAGAAGTCATTGCACTTCCATACATTTTCCATTTACCTCAATACCATTACATTGGAAAATTAGAGAAAATTATATTGTTGACATGGAACAAATTTTGATCTAATACCTAAAAAACTCATCCTTCAACATCCCTCCAAGTCTTCATTGATTTAACTCCATTTGTCTCCATGTTCTTACAATTCTTCCAAATTCTTCTTCACTTATAAGCAACCTTGCAGCCAAATTCCTTCAATTAACCTCATCATCTGACCTACATCACAGACAACAACAAAAAATCATTCATACACATGCAGCCCTGCAATCTACAATTGAAGCTGCAACCTATGTTCTAAGTCATACATCAGAGTTCAAAATCTCATTTAAATACTGACATCTCCAAACCTGCAGCACCAAGGCAATAAAAATGGAAAGATACCAAGCCAATCTGCACCTTCTCCCCATAAAATCCATGCCTGAAATCGTTCTAAAATCATTACTGATACAGACGCGAAAGTAGACTTGCAGAACATAACCTATGCATTATTTTGTTTAGCAGGTAACACCAAGTTGGTCATGAGCAAGAAATCCACATTTTGATAAGCCTGCAAGATCAAAAGACAATACAATCACATTGACATCCTAGGCATGATGCAAAGCAAAGCCAAAATTCACGTGAATCAAGGTAAATCAAATTTAGGATAAGAAAGAGAAAAAGATGAGCTGAGAGCATATAATTAACATAGCTTCTAAAACTGATTCAACACTATCAGTTCAAGCAAAAAAATAGAATAAAAAAACTTTCATAATTGAAAAACAAAAGCCTAACTGTCAAAAGACCAAAACTGATAGAACAATTAATAGAATTAGAAGTTAACCACCAACTAACTTGACCCACTGAGTCACTCAACCTAACTAACTGAGTCCAAGCTAATTAACTAACTGTAACAGTTGTTTCACTAACCACCTCCATGATAGAATTTAACCAACCTATAACTGATTAACAAACTAACAGCCTAAACCCCTAACTGTTTTCTTTAACAGTTTCCAACCTCCAAAATAACCCTGCAATTTGTCTTAACAAAATTCCTATCCTCTAACAAACCTCCAACCAATTAACTTCCAACAAATTAACCTAACTAAATAACAGATCCAAACTGTTAAAAAGAATTTTCTTCCTCAGTAAAACTATCCTAAAAGAAAAATAACAAAAATAGTATAATAGAATTTCTAGACAATTTTTCAAAAAAAATTCTAATCTCCTAACTAAACTTCAACTAAACTCAGCAGCTAACACACTTTTCCTAACCGTTTCCTAACCAGTTTCTAACAAGAATATTCTAATTGTTTTTAAACAGAACTAACAAACAGCCGACTGGCATTACTACTATCTTAAGCCAGAAAGCTTACTGCTATAAGCCTCAAAAAGAGCTTTGATATACCTTTCCCTTTACAAGGTTTGCCGTAAAATTCGTCATAGCAAGCCGTGGGAAAATTGTGACCCTGCTACAGAAGATGAAAATGGAAACAAATTAAGTCAGGAAAAAAGATAGTTAAAACAAAAATAGAACCATTACTTCATAACAATTTCCAACTAACTTCTAAATTCCTAATCACCTATAACAGAATCCTAACAACCTCTCAACAGAAAAACAGAATCATAATAAGCCCTAACATCTAACTAACTCAAATCCACTATAACTAACTTCTGGTTCTACTTAACTGTCACCCAACTGATTGAAATCTCACCGTTAATCTCATAGCTGAATCCTTTAATCATAAGGCTCGAATTTATTGATCACCAACTGATTCTCAATCTCTATCAACTATATAACCTCTTCATAACCTTCTTCACAGGGCTGAACCCACTCCACTATGTTTTCCAGTTTCACACACACCTTCAATTCTTCTCTCTCTCTCTCTCTCTCTCTCTCTCTCTCTCTCTCTCTCTCTCTCTCTCTCTCTCTCTCTCTCTCTCTCTCTCTCTCTCTCTCTCTCTCTCTCTCTCTCTCTCTCTCTCTCTCTCTCTCTCTCTCTCTCTCTCTCTCTCTCTCTCTCCCTCTCTATCTGTATCTCTCTCTGTGCGTGTATCTCTCTCTCTCTCTATGAGCTCCATCTTTGTCTTCTCCATGCTTCAACCTTCAACACCATAACCACCATTTCTCTCTCCCTCTCTGCGCCATCATCACCATCTTCACAACTTACTATAACTGTGACCTCCCTCTGCTCTCTCAATCTCACTTACGCAAACAACAATCCAAAACACTCAAGAAACTCATATGTAAGGCAGGAACCACAAGATACAGAGCGCAAAACATGTTCAGAAGAAGAACATAGAAGAAGAAGAAGCAATCACTCAAGAAGAAGAAGCAAACGTGCAAAAAGAAGAAGAGAAAGTGAAGAAAGAGAGCGAAGCAGGAAGATTACCTCAGAGTTCATCTTCATCGAGCTACAACTTCATCATCTCCGCCATCATCAAGGTAGGTCGAATGCTTTTTTTTTCGTTGTTTTCTTGATACCGGGACATAGCTAAGGATCCTCTGAGAAATTCCACTCTTCCGGTCGCGTTACTAGGGTTTCGTTTTGGAGTAGATTGAGGTATGTTAGGGGCATACTTTGAAGAAATTGATGACAGATTCATGATCAGAGCATGAATTAGGGTAGGATCTGTGTTTGTGCTTTGGTTGTCGGAGAGGATTGATGGTGGTGATGACGGCGAAGACTTCTCACTCGAAATCGCACATGAAAGATAGAGAGAAGGTTGAGTGAGTTATGGGGTTGAGGGGACACAAGATAACCAAACGTTGTGTTTCACCCTTATTTCTCATTTGGTTTCACTTTTAATTTAAGAATTAATCAGAAAATAAATAAAAATGATGATAGAGCTGAATGTTGATAAATTGTTTGGGCTTTAGCACCGTGGACCTCTGTTCACACCATTGATCCAGTCCTTACCCCTTAGGCCCGTTTTTTTTGGAATCTGAATTGAAGAAAAACAAAAACGCACTTTGGACTTTCTGAAATGGGCCTAGCGCCCTGCTTCTGTACACCCCTGGATTTCAGTTTTCACCCCTGATTCTTAGTTTCCTTATAATTTTTTTTAATTCTTTCTTTCATGGTTTTTTAAATAAAAAAATACATAATAAAAATGATAAATATTATGAGACACTTTAGGAATTAAATAGGAATTAATTTCCCTTTTTACTAACTTTTTAGTCAATTTTAATCGCTAGTTTTACTCATTTTATGTCATGTATTTCATTTTTTATTTTTGGTATGGATTATATGCAATACTTTAATACTTGCTGCCTAATTTTACTTGTTTGTATAGTCTTTCATGATTCCTTAGGAGATTTTGGTTCAAAATTAATCTTCGATTTAATTGAACTAAAATTAGACATTAGGCTTTTAAGTCCAAGCAGGCAAACATTAGGTAGAATTACCTCAAAATTCCAACTTTAGGTCCATGATGCATAATAACATTAGGTTTAGAAATAGGCTAGTCTCCCTTTGACTTTTCTTTCCTCTTTTGCATTTGCATTAAAACAAAAACTTCTTTTCAAACTTCAAAATACTTTAAAAATTTACTGATGAGAATAATACTTTTGTTGAGTATGGGAGATGATAAGCGGGTCTCTTCTCGATCTTATTGTTCTTCCATCTCAGACCTAGGTATGGTTCAAGTCTCAAAGACTCCTTTCATGGATAAGTAGAAAAGTGGCCAATATCTCTCTCTTGAGGTCAACTAGTCATTCTCTGCAACAAAATACAAAACAACTCAAACCTTTTTGTGCGTTCAAGCACCCTTTCTCTAAAACCCTTTTCAGGTAAGGACATGATTAGTTTACTTCTGTGCCAATGCATAAGTCTCCAAAGGTCGAGCTGTGACAGGAGGCGGAATTAACATTGTCCATAAAAAACACAAAACAAATAAAACATGTGAGCCAAACTACGGTAGATCTGATTCCTCAAAAAGGATACGTAGGCATTGGGGTAGGGCCCAAGTGAGTACAACTTTATTTTCCCTACATTCTTTTCTCTTTTCTTTTGCATGCATTCCTCCTTAGCAAGAAATAGTAAGCATAGTTTAGACACACCCATAAGATAGACAACAAGAGTGGATACAATAGAGTACTACGGGCGTGTGGGGTGCTAATACCTTGCCCTCGCGTAACAGACTCCCTTACCCCATCTCTCAGTCGCAAGACCGTGACTTATCCCTTCTTAGGTTTTCTCGATGTTTACCTTTCCCTCCATGTGGGATAAAAGACGTTCGATAGCGACTTCATTATTTGATGATTTTCAGTCGGTTGTTTCAACTGGCAACTTCACTGGGGATAGGTTGACCAAATGTTGGTCCATGATGGAGTCGATCCTAACTCTTATCTTATTTTCTTTGGGTGTTTATTTATATGCTTTATGGCTTATTCATTTTGTATATACCTGAGCATATGTATGCATTGCATTTTACTGATTTCTATATACTACTTTTGAGGTAAAAGGCCCAGTACCCAGGCCAGAGTGCACTAGGACACTAGGACTAGAGTGGGGGCATGACGGCTATAGGACGTGGTCTAATTAGTGTAGTCATGTCATATACCATGCTCAGATGAGGTTCAATTGGAGGTAATTTCATCATACACGTCTGTGTTGAGATGACTTTACTACCAAGCAAGCCCGTGATTTTCGAGTTACCCTTGCCTTACCCTGACCTAGTCTTCACCCGTGAGTGGGGAGGGAATTTATTATCACAGGTACAAATGGTGACTATACTCTGACAGTGACTATTGGTTCTAGTGATTATGTTCTGGATTTCTGTCAGTGATTATGATGTTCTCAGATTTATTTTCTGAGTTCCAAATCTAATGTTCATGAAGTTCTTCCGGTTATGTTCCAAACTTGTAACCCCGGTACTTACATACTATGCAGAGACAGTACAACCGAAATATGTATCATGGAAGTAGTAATTGCATGATCCCTCTCACTTGCATCATAGCATGTTTACTTTTCAAAAAGAAATGTCAGAAAAATGAAACTTTACGTTAACCTTGCATATGCATGTCCATTCCGGGGTATCTCACGAAGTTGTGATTTCTGTCAGTAACTTCTAGCAACAATGATGTCCTTAAGAATACCATAAGAGATAGTTGTTGTGATACGGTGGGAGAACTGACTTGGGTTTTGCGTTTGTATTCGCACTTGTTTGGTTTAGCAAGAGTCGCCACCGACTTTTTATTTTATCCTAAGGAAAGGTCAAAAAGCACAGGAAAGACCTTTGAGATGTTTTCGTGGGTTCGGGGGGTAGATTATGAAAAGGGAAGGTGCTAGCACCTTTTTCATCCATGGTTATCCATGGGCTCTTAGTTACTCGTTTTAGATCACTTGCCTTTCTTTTCAATTGTTTGAAAGGGTGCTTTGTGTGTGTGGTTTTGAAAATGTTTTGAAAAAAGAGGCCTTGTCTAGGCAACCATTGTAATGACTTTTGTTTGAGAATATGCAAAGGTGTTTGTCTTTTTGAAAAGATATTTCAATGTTTTTGAAAGTTGTTTTGGAAGTTGTGTTTGTGAAGTGTGTTTTGAAAGTAGGCAAGTGTGTTTTGCAAGTTTGATTGAGTAACCAAGAGCTATCTACCCTAAATTTCTCAAAGATCTTTCTCATGTTTTAACCCTTTTAACAGTATTGTTCCACCATTGTATTTGGTGGACAATCTTGTGTTAGGATGTTAACGGGACGGGCGCGGGTCATCGTTTAGATCATAAATGCAATAGTGTCAAGTGTCTTTGGCAATTTTCTTGAGGGACTATGATCATTTTGTTTAGGCAACTTCGAAAGCGTCATCGAGGGACTATGATCATTTGATTTGTTTTTGTTTTGCCAGAGAAACTCAACATGCAAGCATGGCCCATTTTTGAAGGCAACAAGCGGGATTACCCTAGGGGTGCGAGTGTGAATTGTGTATTGATTGTCATGCATTTATCTTGTGTTAGGTTATCTAGCGGTTGTTTTTATTGGCATACAAACCCTAAGTCTAAACATGGTATAATTGAAAGCGATAAATTGCGGGAATTTAAAGTCCTAAACTATTACAAATAAGTATCCGGGGATGGGGGTACAAATATTTACAAATGGGGGATGAGACTTGTCGGAATAGTAGTGTCCAAATAATATTTACAACCAAATCGAATCGCATTCTCAATGTAAAATATAACAATGTATAAGAGTCAAAGAGAAATAAAAGTATGTAAAATGCACATGATTATTTACAAATGATGCAAATATTAACCTAATGCATTTATTAAGTATTTATATTATTTTTGTGTTTTTGTTAATATTATATAAACAAAGTTTTAAAGAAAAATGTTTTAAGTTAAAGAAAAATTTAAACTTAAAAAAAATTCTATTTTTATGTATTTGTTGGTTTTAATGTTTTAAAAGAAACTTATATAAAGGTTTAACTAAATAAAAGTTTTCAAACAAAATATATTATTTTATTTACCTAAAGGAATTAGGTTATGTAAAAAAAGAAAATAAGGTAAAAAAAGGAAGTATTAATTTGTATATATATAAAAAAAAAGGTTAGATGGGTTTTGAAGAACATGTTGGGCCCAAGAATAAAATTAAAAGGAGACAAAAAAGGGGGGTGAAACACCAGATTCGTTGGGCTTAAGGGTTTGTTGTGAGGGAACCGACCCAAATGCTGTTTGATAATTTTCTTAGGGTTTTCAATTGTTGTTTCAGAATAGGGTTTACAGTGGCTTAGAGCGGCGCTGTTCCCTTCATCGTCTTCTTCGTCTTTCTCGTTCTCAAGCAAAAGCCAATGATACTCCTCCCCTCGACTCAGCTGCCAGACGCTATCTCCATCTCCCTCTCTCCATGTTTGAGCAAGACAGCGATGAGAAAAGGTTTGATTCGGTCTTAACGCGCTTTTATGGTTTCAAGTTTTTATCTTGCATGCTTTATTGTTGTATGTTCTGATTTTTATGTGTTGTTGTTCATGTGAGGTGTGTAAAAGGGAGAAGAAATTTCTACCTTTGGAGAGGAGACAGAGGAGGACGGGAGGCGTCTTAGGCGGCCGGGCGGAGGGAGTATGATGACGAGGCTTGCTGACTTCCCCGATACTTTGTATCTTGCTTTAGTTTAATGATGATAGCTTTGCTTCTGAAAACCCTAGCTTTTAGTTCTCTCTTCTTCTTCTGTTTGTTGGCCCGTTTGTTGTTGCTTTTGCCTCAGTATGTTGCTTTTGATGATGTTATTGTTGCCTTACTCTGAGATGCTTGCTTTTGCCTCAGTATTTTTTTGCTTCTGAGTTGCTTGACCTGTTGATTCTGAGTTGCCTTATTGTTGGTTCTGAGTTGCCTATGATGAACCTTGGTTCTGAGGCATTGTTGGCTATTTGGGTGTTTGGATTTTTGAACAAAGGTTAGGACTGGCGATGTTTTGACAGGCTTGTTGGATACAGGCTTGAAGGGCTTGAAAGGCTTATCAGTTTGTGGTACAGATTTTGTTTGGGATGCTCTTGATGCAGGATCGTGTTAGGCTTTTTGGCTTGTGTTGTTATATGTTTGTTCTGAACACAGGTTGCTAGGCCCTCTCCTCAGTTTCACGCTTGCTTAGAGGTTTTTAAGCAGGCTGTATGTTTTTAACAAGTTTTTGAGTTTGTTGTTTTTGCTTTTGGCTTCTCTTTCTGGTATTATGCACGCAGCTCCCTTTGATACAGGCTTCAAGGCTTGTTTTTGAAGTAAGCTTTGGTTTGAATGCCAATGCTTGAGCAGGTTGCAAGGCTTGAGGTTTACAGTTTTTTGTGATATCTTTTCCTGTGTGTATTCTGCCCCCCTCTGACAGTATTCTGATTTTGTTATATTTATCTTTAGGCCTGCCTGGAAAACTGTAAGCCTGCTACTTTTCTCTCTTTTTCTCTCTCCACAGAAAGCACATCTTTGCTTAGAATGTCTTTTTTTTTCTGAAAAGATTTTGGCCTGGAAAATGATGAATAAAAATGCCCTTTTCACAAGCTTGCTTGCATTTGTCTTTCTTCTGCAAACTTCCTGTTTTTCTGCCTTGCTTTTGTGTACTTGTTGACCACTTTTTGACAGTTTACAGCTTGGTTGACATTGTTTTGTTGACAGCTTTGTATTTGTGACTTAGTTTGCCTCTTTGATAATTTGGTTTGCTTCTTTGGACAGTTTTGACAGTTTAGTTGGCATTTTGGACGTGGGCAACTTGCTTTTCAGTTTGAACTTTGTAATTGTTTGGCATATGCAGTTTGTTTGAACTTGTTGACACTTTGCAATTTTGAATTTATGCAGCGTTGTGCATTTTGCAAAATAATTCATATGCTTGCAAATAAATTGCTTTCCTCTTTGTGAACCAAGAAGAGACATCTTCTTGCGATTTGCAGAGAGGACAAATAAACTGATTCCGGCCAAAATCTTTAATGATGAGTTTTAATTATCTGTCTGCCTTTTTTAATTCATCTGTGTTTGACTTCTTTCTTTTTTTTCTTTTGCAGATAAAAAATCAGTTGAGCAACGGGGAGCAGCAGTAGAAGATGAAGATTTAGGATAGATTTAATTTATTTTTCAATTATTTGTAATAAAACATCATTGCAAATATTGTAAATAAATTTACAATATCCCAATAATATTTGTAACAATAATTAAAAATAAATAAAAACCTTTTTTTGTCAGATATTTCTTTTAATTCTTCTGCATTTATTTATTTAATTACTTTAATTTCTTGAATTATAATAATTGGAAATTATCCAATAATTTTAACTTAGAAATTATAAATAATCAATAAACGTCCGGCGTTCCGAATAACCAAAAACATTGCACAGTTAATCAAACAAACGTCCATATGCCTTTCCTTTTACTGATTAAACCAAACACTGCAAATTTTCAACCAGAAGCCTCAGCTTCTAACCCAGAGATTAAGGTTTTTTTGAGAAACAAACTGAAATCTTGAGCAGGCGTCAAAGCAGTGTGACAGTCAATTAAGACACTGTGGATTCAAATTCTTCTGAAAATACGCGTGCAAACCCTAATTCTTGATTTAAGGTTAAAGAAGCGTCTGCTTGATCAAACCCTGAGCCAAACTCAAACAAATCAAAAGAACCCTAATTTTGTCTGACTGATTCAAAATCAATGAAAAACCCTAATTTTATCTGACTGATGAGAAAAGTCTGTTTGACCGATTCTTAAACCAATCTGAAAAATCAGGAAAAACCTGAAGCTGTGATTTCTTGTGAAAAAGAGAGAGGGCAAATTTTGGGGTACAACAGTTGCCCCTGTTCAATCTTCTTGAACCTGAAGAGTTAGATTGGCAAGTTTGCCGTTCGCGTCTCGAAGGTAAAAGGAGATTGGACACTAGAGTGCCCGTAAATTTGCACTCGTCAGAACATGGATACGGGAATGGGCTTAGAGATGCCATTTGGAGATGGGCTTAAAGATGCCATATGGAGGGGAGACAAAATCTTGTCGGGGATGGGCTTAAAGATGCCACCTGGAATGTTTGTTGAACTGTATGTCGTTGAAATTGAAGCTTAATAATCTTATCCTGAAAAGGGTAAAATGTTAGCTGAAACACAACGTTATGTTGCATGAAATGTATGATGCAATACATGTTATATCAATGTTTATGACATGAATGTAATGATTGCGCATGTAAGCTGATGAGCTGTCTTGCTAAGGATAGATGAATCCTAGATAGTCGGAGATAATAGATTCTTGACTGCTGTCGGGGAAAGTGAATCCTTGACTGCTGCAGGGGGTTGCAAGAATCTTTTGATCGTTGAACATGAGAAGTCCTGGGACCACTGTTGGGGGAATCAGGAGCTTGGGTTGTATGCCACTTCGAGAATGAGAATCTTCATTCTGTTGGGAAGTATCAGGAACTCAGGTTATCTGCCACTTTGAGAATGAGAATCTTCATTCTGTTGGGAATATTAGGTATTCAGGTTGTCTACCACTTTGAGAATGAGAATCTTCATTTTGTTAGGAATATCAGGAGCTTGGGTGTATGCCAATCTACTGGGGTTTTAAGGACGAGAATCTTCATTCTATTAAGGGTCAGAAATTGGGAGTATACCAATCTTCTGAGGTTTTAAGGATGAGAGTCTTCATTCTGTTAAGGGTCAGAAACTGGGAGTATACCAATCTTCTGAGGTTCTAAGGATGAGAGTCTTCATTCTGTTAAGGGTCAGAAACTGGGAGTATACCAATCTTCTGAGGTTTTAAGGATGAGAATCTTCATTCTGTTAAGGGTCAGAAACTGAGAGTATACCAATCTTCTGAGGTTTTAAGGATGAGAGTCTTCATTCTGTTAAGGGTCAGAAACTGGGAGTATACCAATCTTCTGAGGTTTTAAGGATGAGAGTCTTCATTCTGTTAAGGGTCAGAAACTGGGAGTATACCAATCTTCTGAGGTTTTAAGGATGAGAGTCTTCATTCTGTTAAGGGTCAGAAATTGGGAGTATACCAATCTTCCTAGGTTTTAAGGATGAGAGTCTTCATTCTGTTAAGGGTCAGAAACTGGGAGTATACCAATCTTCTGAGGTTTTAAGGATGAGAATCTTCATTCTTGAGAGAAACAAATTTTTAGGAGCTTCAATTGTCCGTTATTCTGTTGGTGGTTGTAACTTCCAGCAGGTGATAAAGGAACTTGAAATTTGAAATGTAATTTGTTTTGGAGAATAAATCCTTGACAAATGTTGGGGATTGGAAATCTTTGGACATCCTTGTTGACTGCTGATTACTTGGGGAGCAAGGTCTTCAATGATTGAGAGATTTCAGGGCCACTGTTGTGGATTGAAAATGCTTGGTGATTTGTGATGATCTCTACTGGGGAGCTCAGAACCTAGGAGACTCATGCTGGAGGAGTGAGACTGAGAATCTTCAATCTGGTGAGAAATATCTCTGTGGGGAGAATGTTCACTGATCTGGTTCCGCTGGGGATTGATGGTCGGAAGTTTTAGCTCCGCTGGGGATAGGATTTTAAGATTTTTAGGGCTCCACTGGGGAAACTGAAATTTAACTCTGAGGGGAATTAAGTTCTGGAAGACTCTCTCGCTGGGGAAATCAGCTTTGAGGAAGCTTTTGTTTGCCGAGGATCCAGAAGTTTAACTCTGTTTGGGGAATTAAGTTCTGGATATTAACCTTGTCGAGGAATTTGGAGTTTAAATCCGCTGGGGATCTCTTCTGAGAGGGCCTCAAGATATATATATGTACCTTCAACCTATCAGCAATCATCTTTCTTGATTTGTAAGAAAATGATTATGTTCAAATGCATATGCCTATTTAACAAAACATTGGACGTTTCTCAAATAAAACATAAGTGTAAGAAGCAAAAGGAAGACAAAGCAAATTTCTGTATTTGGAAAAGTGTTTGTATTAACTTTTTATGAGTGTCTTTGTACAAAGGAGACAGACATCCTAGTAAGAGGATGTTGTCGTAAAAAATTGAAAAAGTTTATACAAAAGAAAGATGGCTATGTGTAACAATTCTATGGGATTCCATTCTGTTATAGCCTTCACAACCCTGAATATTTGTCCATTCGTTGCTTCGTCCGTCGATGATTGGATTGATCAGAAGCTCGGAGTTTGTTGATGAAGAGATTGCACCTTAAAGTGATCCGACGAAACATAGTCATACGCTTTAATTCCCTAACTTTTTCCTGAATCACCCTTTCGGGTTTTCGATCCACCGGGAAACCCTTTTTTGCCCAAGTCGCCCTTTCGGGTTTTCGACTTGCCGGGTGTACATATTTTTTTGTTTTATCCCTAATTTTTGCCTGAACCGCCCTTTCGGGTTTTCGGTTCACCGGGATGCCCATTTTTGCCCAAGTCGCCCTTTCGGGTTTTCGACTTGTCGGGTGTACAAATTTTTTTGTTTTATCCCTAATTTTTGCCTGAACCGCCCTTTCAGGTTTTCGGTTCACCAGGATGCCCATTTTTGCCCAAGTCGCCCTTTCGGGTTTTCAACTTATCGGGTTGTTTTATGCGTAGTATCTTTTGACTATGTCTGCGTTCGCAGGGTGTGGCAAATCGTCGCCGTCCATGGTGGTCAGAATCATTACACCACCAGAAAATATGCTCTTGATCACAAATGGTCCTTCATAAGTAGGAGTCCATTTGCCCCTGGGATCACTTTGCGGTAAGATGACCCGCTTGATTACAAGGTCTCCGACTTGATATACTTGACATTTGACTTTCTTGTTGAAAGCCTTGATCATTCGCTTTTGGTACGTCTGACCATGGCAAACAGTAGTGAGTCGCTTCTCATCAATCAAATTGAGTTAATCAAGTCGGGTCTGAATCCAATCGTCTTCACTCAAACCAGAGTCCTTCATAATCCTTAAAGAAGGGATCTGAACTTCCATGGGTAGGACAGCTTCCATGCCATATACCAAAGAAAATGGGGTTGCCCCTGTTGAAGTACGTGCCGTGGTACGGTATCCATGTAGAGCAAACGGTAACATCTCATGCCAGTCCTTGTAGGTGATTGTCATTTTCTGAATGATCTTCTTGATGTTTTTGTTCGCAGCTTCAACAACACCGTTCATCTTCGGCCGATAGGGAGATGAATTGTGATGATAAATCTTGAACTGTTTGCATAGAGCAGTGATCATAGTATTGTTCAGATTTGTACCGTTGTCTGTGATGATCTTGTCGGGGACACCATACCGGCATATGAGGTTCTGCTTGATGAAGCGGGCAACCACATTTTTTGTAACAGAGGCGAAGGAAGCTGCTTCGACCCACTTGGTGAAATAGTCAATGGCGACCAGGATGAAGTGATGTCCATTGGATGCCGTGGGCTTGATCTCTCCAATCATGTCAATGCCCCACATTGCGAATGGCCAAGGAGCTGTCAGAACGTTGAGAGGAACAGTAGGAATATGTACCTTGTCGGCGTAGACCTGACATTTGTGGCAAGTACGGGAATGTTGATGGCAATCAGCTTCCATGGTAGACCAATAATAGTCTGCCCTTAGAATCTTCTTAGCCATCGTATGTCCACTCAAATGGGTGCCAAATGTGCCGCTGTGTATCTCAGTCATGATTAACTCTGCTTCAGCTTTGTCCACATAAGGGAGTAAAACACAATCATGGCTGTGTTTATAAAGGATGCCATTGCTTAGGAAGAACTTGGCAGTAAATCTCCTTAAGAACTTCTTGTCGTTTACGGAAGCTTCTTCGGGATATTCTCTAGTCTGGAGATACCTTTTGATTTCGTGAAACCAGGGTTGTTCCACTACTTCTTCGGTGTTAATCTCATGACAATGCGCAGGTTCATCCATTCGCTCGATGGTGATTTGGGGAGCCTCGTTATCCCAGTTGAGTTTAAACATGGAAGACATTGTAGCCAGAGCATCTGCTAGCTGGTTTTCTTCTCGCGGAAAATGCTCGAAGGTGATCTGCTCGAAATGAGGCATCAATGTCAGGACATGTTCTTTGTATGGGATAAGATTAGGATGTTTGGTATCCCACTCTCCTTTGATTTGACTGATAACCAAAGCCGAGTCCCCAAATACGATCAGAGATTTGATCCCTAAGTCTATAGCAGCCTTGAGACCAAAGATGCAAGCTTCATATTCGGCCATGTTGTTGGTGCAGCTGAAACAAAGTCGGGCAGTGAAAGGTGTATGGAAACCTTCTGGGGAAATGAGTACCGCACCGATACCATTGCTGAGTGCATTTGAAGCCCCATCAAAGTACAGGGTCCACCGAGATCCGTTTTCAGGTCCGTCATATGGTCTGTTACCTTCGATGTTGTCTAAAGTCATGATGTCCTCGTCCGGGAAGTCGAATCTCATGGATTGGTAGTCTTCGACAGCTTGATGAGCTAGATGGTCAGCTAACACACTCCCTTTTATAGCTTTTTGGGTAGTGTACTGGATGTCATACTCAGTCAGGATCATTTTCCATCTAGCGATTCTTCCAGATAAAGCCGGCTTTTCGAAGATGTACTTGATAGGATCCATTTTGGAAATCAACAAGGTGGTATGAGTCAACATATACTGCCTTAGTCGGCGAGCAGCCCATACCAAAGCGCAGCAAGTTTTCTCGAGCAGTGAGTAGCGAGTCTCACAGTCGGTAAACTTTTTGCTAAGGTAATAAATGGCATGCTCTTTTCGACCAGACTCGTCATGTTGGCCCAACACGCACCCCATTGAGTTGTCCAAAACAATCAGATACATGATCAACGGTCTTCCTTCGACGGGTGGCATCAGAATAGGAGGTTCCAATAATTACTCATTGATCTTATCAAAAGCAACTTGGCAGTCGTCGTTCCATTCAACTACCTGATCCTTCTTTAACAGTTTGAAAATTGGCTCACAGGTAGACGTCAGGTGAGAGATGAACCTGGCGATATAGTTCAAGCGCCCCAAGAATCCTCTAACCTCCTTTTCAGTACGAGGAGAAGGCATTTCTTGTATAGCTTTTACTTTTGCTGGATCGACTTCAATACCCTTGTTGCTGACAATAAATCCCAGAAGTTTACCAGACCTCACTCCAAAAGTGCACTTGTTTGGATTCAGCCTGAGTTTGTACTCTTTCAACCTGGAAAACAGCTTCTGCAAATGTTCAAGGTGCTCCTCCTCTGTTTGTGATCGAGCTATCATATCGTCTACGTAAACTTCAATCTCATGATGTATCATATCATGAAACAAAGCTACCATGGCGTGTTGATAAGTTGCCCCTGCGTTCTTCAGTCCGAATGGCATCACCTTGTAGCAGAAGGTACCCCATTGTGTAACAAAGGTAGTTTTCTCCATGTCCTCGGGGGCCATTTTGATCTGGTTGTAGCCCGAGAATCCATCCATGAAGGAAAAAACCTTATGCTGAGCTGTGTTGTCAACCAAGATGTCAATATGTGGCAGCGGAAAATTATCTTTAGGGCTAGCCCTGTTCAAATCCCGATAGTCTACGCACATTCTGACCTTGCCATCTTTTTTAGGTACTGGCACGATGTTAGCAACCCATTGTGGATAGGATGTAACAGCCAGAAAGCCCGCATTGAACTGCTTCATTACTTCATCCTTAATCTTTTCTGACATGTCAGGTCTCATTCGGCGGACCTTTTGCTTGATTGGTGGACAATCTTCTCGTGTGGGGAGACGATGAACCACGATATCTGTGTCTAGCCCTGGCATATCTTCATAAGACCAGGCGAAGATTTCAACGTTTTCATTCAACAGCTGTATTAAGCGCTCTTTGACACTTGGTTCCAGATTGGCACCCACTTGTACTTCCTTCCTGTCTTCCTCTGTTCCCAAGTTGACAGTTTCCAACAACTCTTCATGAGGTAAGATGGCCCTTTCTTCTTGCTGTAGAAGTCTGGCTAACTCTCCCGGTACTTCACAATCTTCGTCATCTTCGTATTCAGCTTGATTGACCAAATCTTCAGAGTTGTCGAAGGATACGGCAGAATAGTCACCCATGGAATCCGGAGTGGATGGGTACCTGCATTTGTGAGTGTGGGTGTGTGTAAGGGATAGCCATCCTTAAACAAACAAAAATGCAAAAGGAAAGAAAATGAACACAACAGTTTATAAATGAAAAACGTCCAATGATTCATTAAACATGGCATATGATTATGAAGAGAATCAAAACCCTTACAAATGGACCTACATGCCCCGGGCAAGGCATGAGGTGAAAATGTAGTGTGCAGATTGTTTTAGTAATTATTACAGACCAACAGGAAATGTTCGAAAGATAAATTACTGATTAATGAAAGTAATGGGAACGAAGTCCTTCGCCTCCCAGTTGTGTAGTCCCCCTTCAATGGTTGGGAAGATCCACTCTTCAAAGTTACCCTCTTCGTCTTCTAAAGCGTTGATTCCATGAGGAGAAATCTTGACGGGTGTCTTTTCAATTTTGGAACGGTGCATGGCCTTCTGTCCCGCAGCGGTGAACCCCAAACCAAATTTTTCTGTCTTGTGGGGGAAGTCAGGCAACTGCCCCCATGTTGAGCTCTTTCCTTCCTTCATTGCAGCCTTTGCATCTTTCAGAGATGCCATCCTGGCAGCCTGCTTGGGTACCTCAGCTACTGCCTTTTCTACCGCCACCTCGGGAGAAACCTCTTCGAAGTGCTGAAAAGGTGTTTCAATGAACTCGCCTTCTACTTCCACATATCGAAAGGAGTTAAGATGACTGATCATGTATTCCTCTTCACCGTGTACAATTACGATCTTACCCTTAACAGGGTACTTCAGCATCTGATGTAAGGAGGAGGTGACTGCCTTAACATGATGAATCCATGGTCTTCCCAGCAAGCATGAGTATGATGGACGGATGTCCATCATGTAGAATGTAGATTTGAACACTTCGGTGCCCACCTTGATGGGAATATCAACTTCCCCATGGACCATCCTCTTCGAACCATCGAAAGCTCTGACGATAATATTACGTGGCTTCAGCTCCAAGTCCTCACAATCTACCGGTCCAGAGCTTTCTTAGGCATCACATTTAGAGAAGAACTAGTGTCGACCAGGACATGGGCGAGAGTGGTCCCTCGGCACTCAACTGAAACATGCAAGGCATCATTGTGGTTTCTTCCCTTAGGAGTCAGGTCAGTGTCGGAGAAACCCAGACCGTTGTCGGCGGTAAGGCTGGCCACACAGTTTTGGAATTGATCGACTGAGGTTTCCTGGGGAACATGGGCTGTCTTCAAAAACCTTATCAAGGCTTTGGCATGAGCCTCCGAACAAAGCATCAATGCTAACATGGAGATCTTCGAGGGGGTTTGCCCCAGTTGCTCTACCACATCATAATCACTTTTCTTTATTATCTTCAGAATCTCCTCCATTTCCTTCTTAGAGGTTTCGGGGATGACCAATGGTTGAGCCCTCGTCCTGACGAGCTCTTCTTGGATCCCTTTCCCCTTATCAGCAAAAGTAGGAGGGACAACCACAGGAGTAACAGCTTCTTCAATCAGTGGCGTTCTTGTAGATAGTTTTATCAGTGCCGGGGTAACCTTGGCAGCAGCTGAGGGTCCAAAGATTGCCTTTGGAGGGGAAATCTATGGAGAGAAAATTCTCCCACTTCGGGTAATCTTGCTCGTATCGACAATGTTTCCAATGTCGGCAGTTTCTTCGTCAGAGCTCTCTCCGGTTATCTCAATTTGTTTAACACCGTGGTAGTAGATTTCTCCACCATAATTCCACGGTATCGATTTGTCATATTTGTAGGGGACGGGCCCAGGCATGGTTATCTTCAAGGGTACAATCTTCGGAGCGGATGTAATCTTAACAGGCCTTTTGGGGACCTTGGAAAGATTGGCGGAAATGGTGATTATTGAAACTTCATTGGTAGGAGTTGGAGTAACAGGAGTCTTTTCAAAAAGAATTTGTTGGTTGTCCATTGGGCGTTGGATGCTTGTCTTCAGCAATGGACAGTCGGTTGGCAGGGAGGAACAAAAGTAGCAATCTTCTTTACAACCTGGGAAAATCCCAGCCTTCAACAGATTTAACTTGATTGTCAGTAGTGGAGTCAACAGATCATCAACAGTAGCAACATACAGATCTTCTTCAACAGCATGAACATGATGGCCATGTTTTGGCATGGGAGAGGAGATTACATTCGGCTTCTCGGGGGCGTCAAACTCAACCTCTTTAGCATCTATCAAGTCTTGAATTTTATTCTTCAACGCCCAGCAATTGTTGGTGTCATGCCCGGCGCTGTCAGAATGATAGGCACATTTAGCATTGGCATGATAGTATGGAGATGTGGTGTTAGGGTTTTTCGGCGCCTACTTTAAACCAGTCAGATTCAATTTCAACAAATGGGGAAGAACTTGTGCAGGCGTCATATTGATGCGGGTGAACTGCCGTTGTGGCCGTTCTACCCGTTGTTGGTTAGGTCTAGACTGATTGGTACGAGGCTGATCATTTGACGAATTTTGAATCATTACGGCCGCTACAGTCGGCCGGCGCTCAGTTCTCCCCAATCCTTTCTGAGAGTACACAACAGTTGTTTCCTTCTTGTCCAGGAATGGTTTTTTAACAGTTGTGGATGCAGAGGCATCCCTTTGAATCTTCCCATTCTTAATACCAGCTTCCACCCGCTCGCCAGTCAGAATCAGTTCGGTAAACCCGACAGAAGAGCTCCCGATCAAATGATTGAAGAAAGGGCCAGATAGGGTCCCCAAGAACATATCAACTAGCTCCCTATCAGAAAGAGGTGACTGCACTCTTCCGGTCAAGTCGCGCCATTTCTGGGCGTATTCTTTGAACCCCTCATTTGAGTCCATTCCCATACTTTGTAGCTGAGTGCGGGTTGGCGCCAAGTCGGAGTTGTATTGATACTGGCGATAAAAGGCAGCTGCCAAATCCTCCCAACTATGCACCTCTGACCTCTCAAGCTGGTAAAACCAATCTAGCTGTGTACCAGACAGGCTGTCCTGGAAAAAGTGTACCCAGAGATTTCTAACGGATGTATGAGGTTGAATTCTTCTGACATATGACCTCAGGTGCATCTTTGGGCAAGACAGCCCATCATATTTTGGGAAAATTAGCACCTTAAACTTTGGAGGGATCACAATCCCAACAATCAATCCCAATTCTTCAAAATCTAACCCAGGAACCCTTTGCAGCTCCATAGCTACCAGTCTATCCTCCAGGTTTTTGTATTTGTCGTCCGTTGGCGGGTATTGCTGCTCTGAATAATCTTCATCTTCCTCAACCTTTTCCTCTTCAGCCTCGGACTCAGAAGGTAATGCAGCTCCTTTTCCCTTACCGGTCCCCTCATCAGATGTGGAGGGGAATTCAAGAACTCTCCTTGCTTCATTCTCAAATCTTCTTCCCAGTGTAGCTACCCCAACTCTTTTCTTCTTCTTTTTGCCTTTTTCTTGCTCTTTGTTCCCTAACAGTGCTTTAAGATCCTCCTGACCCTTTGCCAAGGTCATAAGGAGCTGTTGAAACTGCGAGTTTTGTGCCTGCAGATCTTTGACCGTCTGTTCAAGATCCATCTTACTGAAATAAACAGCAGAAAGATAAGGAAACCTGGTGTGAAGACCTGCTTATGCATATGATGAATGATATGTTTATTCATGCAATGCATTCAAGGATTTAGAAATCTAAAGTTGTTACAAACAAAAAGAACACACGTCATGTTCATAAGAAGAAATTTTGTCAGTACATAAATGCCTCATGGGCCAAATACTACAAAAACTTCTTAAGGTAAAAAGACGTTGCGCATCCTCTTTGGTGCGATGTAAATGTTGAGGGTCTCCTCCTCGTGAAGTCGGCGGGTAAGCTCCAAAACCTTCTTCTCACTGGCGTAGAAGCTGGCTTCAAAAGTATCCCTTTCCTCCTTGAGTTGGATCCAACTCTTCTGCATCTCCTCCCATGATGTTGGCATGTCAGGATGTAGGATGGTGTATGGAACCTCTCCTTCCTTAACAGGCTCTTTGATCAAAGGGAGAATGTGAGGGTAAGGCATCATAAGACTCTGGGCGCGGGTTCGCACCCACTTGAGGTAAGGCTCAAGAGGGATGGAGTTCTTATGCCCCAGTGTCTTGCTATCCACCTTGTTAGGCATCCTCCAAGCTCTGATGAATCTTTGGTGAAGTCCTTGCACATCGTTGTCGAAGTCAAAAACTAGGTCAGGAATCAGCATGTCATGAGGGCCATCCCTCCGTGCATATCCAAATTGTCTCAAAGCTAGACACGGTTTGTAGGTAATGCCTCCCCTAATGCCAAGTAATGGAACATTAGGGAACTCACCACAATGATCGACGATGATGACATTTTCTCTGGACCGAGAACACCAATGTACATCAGAATGTGTGAGGGTCATCAATCGTTGTGACCACCTTAAGCCTTGCTCATTCTTCAAAACAGATTGTGGAAGGTGAGAAATAAACCACCTTGCAAGGATATGAGTACAGCACATGAGAACACCCCTCTTCCTCATTGTTCGTGTGTAAAATAAGTGGAGGATGTCCCCAAGCAATGTAGGTATGGGATTCCTGGATAGGAAAATCTTGACAGCATTGACATCTATAAGTTGGTCAGGATTTGGGAACAAGACCAACCCATAAATGAGGAGTGCCACAATTTCTTCAAAGGATTGTAGATCCAATGAATTCCAACACTCTTGTGCCTTCTCAAACAAGAATTTTGCCAAGAAGCCTTTAACACCACTTCTAGTTTCCCAATGCCCCTTGATGTCAGAGGGTTGCAAGTGTAGTGCTTGAGCAACATCTTCAGGCTTTGGTTCTTTTCCGTACCGTTGTAAGGTAGTTGATTAAGAATAGGAATTCTCAAGAGTTGATAAAATTCCTCCAAAGTGGGCACCAATTGGTAGTCGGGGAATGTGAAATAGTGGTGAAGAGGGTCAAAGAATTGGAACAACACTTTCACCATGTCTTCTTCAATGCTGGTGTTGACTAGGCTGAGCAGTCTACCATGTCTTTCACTGAAGAGAGAGCTTTCTGGAATTCTGGATGTAAGCTCCTTGAGTTGAGGAGGGATTCTCACAAGGTTGACTTGGATAGTTTTCCTGCGAAGAATTTCCATGACCTACAAAACAAGAACAAAGATGAAGATCTAAACCCTTGAAATGGTTAGTGGATGCATATGATGCTATATGATGTTCATGATGTATGCACAAACACATGTACAAGCAAGTCACACAAAACCCTAGTTTCAGGCTTGCATGAGGTTTCATAGGTAAGTACCCTCTTGAGTGTAGTTGGCTTAAAAACCTGTCCTATAAATAGTAACCGGGTTCTAAGGAGCTCAATATCATTGGATTGTTTTCCATGTTCATTGTTTTGGTTTAGCCACTTAACTAGCGACCAAAATATTCCAAGAAAACAACCCTCAATGAGTGTAGTATCGAGTATCTACCAACTTCGGACTGCACCAAAGCCGGTCATCTCACTACCCCTAATAAAAGGCCAAGATGGTCAAGTAAGGTTCTAGGTCATTAGTGCTTAGTGACATCACTCAGCGGCCCCGTACTCTCCTTGATTGAACTCAAGGGTTACCGGTACTCATAAATATGTCGCACTAATATAGCTATTTCTTCAACCGTGTCGGTATACCCCGCACAATTTCCACAATGTATTGCTATCTATGAATGTTTCCCAAATCCGGGTGTAGGATTTCAAGCCCAAACAAGGAACCAAGAAGTAAAGCAATCAAAGCAAACAATTAATCATGCAAAAGGGTGATCTTAAAACCCTAAGGTAACCCCAACTATCAATCCCCAGCAGAGTCGCCAGTTCTGTGATACGGTGGGAGAACTGACTTGGGTTTTGCGTTTGTATTCGCACTTGTTCGGTTTAGCAAGAGTCGCCACCGACTTTTTATTTTATCCTAAGGAAAGGTCAAAAAGCACAGGAAAGACCTTTGAGATGTTTTCGTGGGTTCAGGGGGTAGATTATGAAAAGGGAAGGTGCTAGCACCCTTTTCATCCATGGTTATCCATGGGCTCTTAGTTACTCGTTTTAGATCACTTGCCTTGCTTTTCAATTGTTTGAAAGGGTGCTTTGTGTGTGTGGTTTTGAAAATGTTTTGAAAAAAGAGGCCTTGTCTAGGCAACCATTGTAATGACTCTTGTTTGAGTATATGCAAAGGTGTTTGTCTTTTTGAAAAGATATTTCAATGTTTTTGAAAGTTGTTTTGGAAGTTGTGTTTGTGAAGTGTGTTTTGAAAGTAGGCAAGTGTGTTTTGCAAGTTTGATTGAGTAACCAAGAGCTATCTACCCTAAATTTCTCAAAGATCTTTCTCATGTTTTAACCCTTTTAACAGTATTGTTCCACCATTGTATTTGGTGGACAATCTTGTGTTAGGATGTTAACGGGACGGGCGCGGGTCATCGTTTAGACCATAAATGCAATAGTGTCAAGTGTCTTTGGCAATTTTCTTGAGGGACTATGATCATTTTGTTTAGGCAACTTCGAAAGCGTCATCGAGGGACTATGATCATTTGATTTGTTTTTGTTTTGCCAAAGAAACTCAACATGCAAGCATGGCCCATTTTTGAAGGCAACAAGCGGGATTACCCTAGGGGTGCGAGTGTGAATTGTGTATTGATTGTCATGCATTTATCTTGTGTTAGGTTATCTAGCGGTTGTTTTTATTGGCATACAAACCCTAAGTCTAAACATGGTATAATTCAAAGCGATAAATTGCGGGAATTTAAAGTCCTAAACTATTACAAATAAGTATCCGGGGATGGGGGTACAAATATTTACAAATGGGGGATGAGACTTGTCGGAATAGTAGTGTCCAAATAATATTTACAACCAAATCGAATCGCATTCTCAATGTAAAATATAACAATGTATAAGAGTCAAAGAGAAATAAAAGTATGTAAAATGCACATGATTATTTACAAATGATGCAAATATTAACCTAATGCATTTATTAAGTATTTATATTATTTTTGTGTTTTTGTTAATATTATATAAACAAAGTTTTAAAGAAAAATGTTTTAAGTTAAAGAAAAATTTAAACTTAAAAAAAATTCTATTTTTATGTATTTGTTGGTTTTAATGTTTTAAAAGAAACTTATATAAAGGTTTAACTAAATAAAAGTTTTCAAACAAAATATATTATTTTATTTACCTAAAGGAATTAGGTTATGTAAAAAAAGAAAATAAGGTAAAAAAAGGAAGTATTAATTTGTATATATAAAAAAAAGGTTAGATGGGTTTTGAAGAACATGTTGGGCCCAAGAATAAAATTAAAAGGAGACAAAAAAGGGGGGTGAAACACCAGATTCGTTGGGCTTAAGGGTTTGTTGTGAGGGAACCGGCCCAAATGCTGTTTGATAATTTTCTTAGGGTTTTCAATTGTTGTTTCAGAATAAGGTTTACAGTGGCTTAGAGCGGCGCCGTTCCCTTCATCGTCTTCTTCGTCTTTCTCCTTCTCAAGCAAAAGCCACTGATACTCCTCCCCTCGACTCAGCTGCCAGACGCTATCTTCATCTCCCTCTCTCCATGTTTGAGCAAGACAGCGATGAGAAAAGGTTTGATTCGGTCTTAACGTGCTTTTATGGTTTCAAGTTTTTATCTTGTATGCTTTATTCTTGTATGTTCTGATTTTTATGTGTTGTTGTTCATGTGAGGTGTGTAAAAGGGAGAAGAAATTTCTACCTTTGGAGAGGAGACGGAGGAGGACGGGAGGCGTCTTAGGCGGCCGGGCGGAGGGAGTATGATGACGAGGCTTGCTGACTTCCCTGGTACTTTGTATCTTGCTTTAGTTTAATGATGATAGCTTTGCTTCTGAAAACCCTAGCTTTTAGTTCTCTCTTCTTCTTCTTCTGTTTGCTGGCCCGTTTGTTGTTGCTTTTGCCTCAGTATGTTGCTTTTGATGATGTTATTGTTGCCTTACTCTGAGATGCTTGCTTTTGCCTCAGTATTTTTTTGCTTCTGAGTTGCTTGACCTGTTGGTTCTGAGTTGCCTTATTATTGGTTCTGAGTTGCCTATGATGAACCTTGGTTCTGAGGCATTGATGGCTATTTGGGTGTTTGGATTTTTGAACAAAGGTTAGGACTGATGATGTTTTGACAGGCTTGTTGGATACAGGCTTGAAGGGCTTGAAAGGCTTATCAGTTTATGGTACAGATTTTGTTTGGGATGTTCTTGATGCAGGATCGTGTTAGGCTTTTTAGCTTGTGTTGTTATATGTTTGTTCTGAACACAGGTTGCAAGGCCCTCTCCTCAGTTTCTCGCTTGCTTAGAGGTTTTTAAGCAGGCTGTATGTTTTTAACAAGTTTTTGAGTTTGTTGTTTTTGCTTTTGGCTTCTCTTTCTGGTATTATGCAGGTAGCTCCCTTTGATACAGGCTTCAAGGCTTGTTTTTGAAGTAAGCTTTGGTTTGAATGCCAATGCTTGAGCAGGTTGGAAGGCTTGAGGTTTACAGTTTTTTGTGATATCTTTTCCTGTGTGTATTCTGCCCCCCTCTGACAGTATTCTGATTTTGTTATATTTATCTTTAGGCCTGCCTGGAAAACTGTAAGCCTGCTACTTTTCTCTCTTTTTCTCTCTCCACAGAAAGCACATCTTTGCTTAGAATGTCTTTTTTTTTCTGAAAAGATTTTGGCCTGGAAAATGATGAATAAAAATGCCCTTTTCACAAGCTTGCTTGCATTTGTCTTTCTTCTGCATACTTCCTGTTTTTCTGCCTTGCTTTTGTGTACTTGTTGACCACTTTTTGACAGTTTACAGCTTGGTTGACATTGTTTTGTTGACAGCTTTGTATTTGTGACTTGGCTTGCCTCTTTGATAATTTGGTTTGCTTCTTTGGACAGTTTTGACAGTTTAGTTGGCATTTTGGACGTGGGTAACTTGCTTTTCAGTTTGAACTTTGTAATTGTTTGGCATATGCAGTTTGTTTGAACTTGTTGACACTTTGTAATTTTGAATTTATGCAGCTTTGTGCATTTTGCAAAATAATTCATATGCTTGCAAATAAATTGCTTTCCTCTTTGTGAACCAAGAAGAGACATCTTCTTGCGATTTGCAGAGAGGACGAATAAACTGATTCCGGCCAAAATCTTTAATGATGAGTTTTAATTATCTGTCTGCCTTTTTTAATTCATCTGTGTTTGACTTCTTTCTTTTTTTTCTTTTGCAGATAAAAAATCAGTTGAGCAACGGGGAGCAGCAGTAGAAGATGAAGATTTAGGATAGATTTAATTTATTTTTCAATTATTTGTAATAAAACATCATTGCAAATATTGTAAATAAATTTACAATATCCCAATAATATTTGTAACAATAATTAAAAATAAATAAAAACCTTTTTTTGTCAGATATTTCTTTTAATTCTTCTGCATTTATTTATTTAATTACTTTAATTTCTTGAATTATAATAATTGGAAATTATCCAATAATTTTAACTTAGAAATTATAAATAATCAATAAACGTCCGGCGTTCCGAATAACCAAAAACATTGCACAGTTAATCAAACAAACGTCCATATGCCTTTCCTTTTACTGATTAAACCAAACACTGCAAATTTTCAACCACAAGCCTCAGCTTCTAACCCAGAGATTTAGGTTTTTTTGAGAAACAAACTGAAATCTTGAGCAGGCGTCAAAGCAGTGTGACAGCCAATTAAGACACTGGATTCAAATTCTTCTGAAAATACGCGTGCAAACCCTAATTCTTGATTTTAGGTTAAAGAAGCGTCTGCTTGATCAAACCCTGAGCCAAACTCAAACAAATCAAAAGAACCCTAATTTTGTCTGACTGATTCAAAATTAATGAAAAACCCTAATTTTGTCTGACTGATGAGAAAAGTCTGTTTGACCGATTCTTAAACCAATCTGAAAAATCAGGAAAAGCCTGAAGCTGTGATTTCTTGTGAAAAAGAAAGAGGGCAAATTTTGGGGTACAACAGTTGTACTTATCAGTTCCACTCAAGTTTTCAAGTTCTTGGCCTTCTTTGAAGATTTTAAAAGACCGTTTAGTCCATCCTAATGTAGAGGCCTTTAAGTGAAATACATGGTAGAACTTTGAATCTATTTCAGTTATACGACTATGAGTTGCGCTGCTTCATCTTCCAAGACCATCAGATCACTCCAACTTTGAAAGAGTACTCTCATTTGTTCAAGATTACCGAACACATATTTGTTGTTGTTCTGAACGAGCATGATGTTGAAGCTATTACTGAGGCACTTTATTTGGGCCTTAGTGATGTGAGATAAAGATGGAGAAATAATGGTATCATACCTTTGGATGAATTATTATATTATTGTCTTGATTACCGCCAGGCTTGTTGGACGAAATCACTTATCTTGTATTCTCGCAACTCTCTTGTATTGAATTCCGTGGGAATTTCTCCTATTTCTGGATATTTTCTTTATATGGTCATTCTTATTATCATGTTGCTCGATTATTACTGACATTAATTGAGCTGTGGAAAACCGGAGTGGACAATCATTTCATACACCATACATATCATGCATTTCATGAATTGCAGGTTTTCTGGCGGGAATTTTTATCTGACGTTTTTTGCCTCTTATTATCAGAATCTACAAGACGGCTTCCTTGCATCCTTATCGCACTCGAGCCAACAAGTTAAGGATTATGGAGCAGATTGAGCAAAACCAGGCCGCTCTCCGCAAAAACATGGACACCATGGGCGACCGAATGAATCAGCTCATGGAAACTCTTCATGCCGTCATCCAAGGGCAAGAAGAGCTCAGACTGAGTGTTACTAAGCTGGTTGACAGTGCCTCTACGTCCGAGAATGGTGGACCCAAGAACGACAATGGGGGAATTCATAAAGAGAACCCACGGCTGATTGTAGACGACCACCACGATGGCCCTCCAAAGGATTTTACAGCTGATTTGTCTGAAACCCCTAAGATGTACACTGCTTTAGAAGAACGTTTGGAGGCTATGGAGACTTCTAAGAAACCAGGATTTAGTGCTACTGCTATGTGTCTAGTTCCGGGGGTTGTGATTCCACCAAAGTTCAAGTTACCGAAATTCGACAAGTATAAGGGATTTACATGCCCGGAGACTCACCTCCGATCTTTACTACAGAAAGATGGCCGCTTATGCTAGCAACGAGCCGTTGCTTATACATTTCTTTCAGGACAGTCTAGCTGAAGCTCCATTAGAGTGGTACATTTAGTTGGAGCAAACTCATGTTAGTACTTGGGGTGAGCTTGTCGATGCTTTCCTGAAACATTATCATTACAATATCTCCATGGCACCTAGCCGTGCGCAGTTGCAGAGTATGTCTCAGAAGACTAGTGAGTCTTTTAAAGAGTATGCCCAGAGGTGGTGCAGTTTGTCCGCGAGGGTTCAGCCTCCTCTCCTGGACCAGGAACTGGTAGATTTGTTTACGAGTACCCTCTGAGGCTCATATTTGCAACATATGCTTGGCAGTACTTCTGATTCATTTTCGGATATGGTTATCATCGGGGAGCGGGTTGAAATGTGTATCAAGGTAGGGACTATTACAAGTGCATCTGGCACGAATGGTGACAATAACTCAGGTGGTGGAAAGAAACCGTATTCTGGCGGTTTTGTCAAGAAAAAGGAAGGAGAGGTAAGCAATGCCTCTGTTGATAACACGAAACTATCAACAAAATCAGAGGCCCTAAGGACAAAGGGGTCAACAAAGGCAACAAAGGTATCCTGAGAGGAAGTTAGATCCAATCCCGATGTCGTATGCCCAATTGCTTCCACAATTTCTAGCTGGTTAATTGGTACAACTCTGAGTGTTAGCTCCCCCACCGGCAGAACTTCCAATGGGTTATGACATTAATGCGCGCTGTGAGTTTCATCCAGGTGCTCCAAGCCATTGAATCGAAAACTGCAGAGCTTTTAAGTGTAAGGTGCAAGACCTTTTGGATGACAAGGAGTTAAGGTTTGCTCCGATAGGCCCTAATGTTCAGAATAATCATATGCCTCCCCATCATGGGGCTGTTGCCAATGCAATCGAGTTCGATGATGGCCATGACTTAGTGGCTCAGGTTGGAGAGGTTCAGATGTTAATGGCAGTTTTGAGAGAGCATCTTTTGCAGCAAGAAGTTCTACAAGAGCTTCATGACTTTTCTTTGAAATGCTCATCCAATTCAGATGAGTGTGATGATTTGAAAAACTCCATTCAGAGATTGATGGACAAAGGGGTTATTAGAGTTGAGAAAGTCATCTCTGAAGGTGATGTTGCTATTCTAGAAATTACGTATTATCCGGCCAACACTCAGAGGAACACTTCAAGAGTTCCATTGGTTATACAAGTTCCAGTGCTCCCTACACCAGATCAGAATCCGGTTGCTCCCCTGCCAACCCTACCATCGACACTTCCAAATCTAGTTCCCATTCTGATAGCTGATAACAGGGCAGTGCCATGGGAATATAATGTTGTTTACATCCATGGAAAGAAAGTTATTTGTCCGCCGATTGAAAATAAGGTCATAACCAACATTGCTGGAACTAGCAGAATAACCCAGAGTGGGAGAGTCTTCGCTCCTACTCCACCACCTCTTGAAGAAGTTATCGAAGAGATTCCTGTGAAAGATAAATGGAAATAAGTAGTTAATGATTGTCCTGGGACGTCTTTTGAACAACACGTGGAGCAACTAATCAGGGTAATTAAGAAGAGTGATTTCAAGGTGGTTGACCAGCTGAATCAGACACCTGCAAAGATATCAATCTTATCCCTCCTTCTGTATTCCGAAGCTCATCGAACCGCCTTAATAATAATTCTGCATGGTTCTCATGTGAATCTTGAAATTTTGGTGGCCCAATTTGAAGGGGTTGTTACAAATATTTCTGCAGGGAACTGTCTAGGTTTCAGTGATGACGAGCTTCCTCCTGAAGGCTGAGCTCATAACAAAGCGCTGCATATATCCATCAGATGTTTAGACACTGTGATGTCTCGAGTCCTGGTAGACACTGGGTCTTCTTTGAATGTGATGCCTAAACATACCATGTTCAAGCTGAACACGGACGAGGTCATGATGAAACCCAACATGTTGACAGTCAAAGCTTTTGATGGGTCAAGGAGATCTGTAGAGGGGGAAGTTAACCTACCCATCAATATTGGTCCCCACGTATTCTACTTGTCCTTCTATGTCATGGATATTCATCTGTCTTATACTTTCTTGTTGCCCGTGGATACATATGGCAGGAGCTGTAACCTCAACTCTGCATCAACGTTTGAAATTCATCATCCAAGACAAGGTCATCGTCATTGGCGGAGAGGAAGATGTCGTGATCAACAATGTTACTTCCTTTCGTTATGTCGAAGTGTATGGGGAAGTACATGAAACCCCTTTCCAAGCCTTGGAGATCATTTCTGTTGACAGAGTCCCCACCATGCTGGAAACTACAAAGAAGTTAGGGATTCTAATGGTTTCCTTGAGCGATGTCAAAGACATTGTGGAGTATGGAATTCCCAATGAAGACTGGGGCAAAATGATTGAGGTGCGCGAGAAGTAGGACAAGTCTGGACTTGGGTTCGGGTCTTCTTTTTCTGATCGTGTTGGTACGAGTCCAACTGTGCTCAAAGGAAAGCAAATTCCCTCGCTTTCAAAAATGTTTGTTAGTGCTGGTCCAAATGTTCAAGGACAAATCCATGCAGTGGATGGTGATGATGAAGACGGTGCAGATATGGCTTAGTTTATTTACCAGATTGCACCTGATCAAGAGCTCGGCAATTGGACTGCTATCGATATTCCCGAAGTGGTCTTCTTTGACATGTAACGTTCATGTTTTAAATAAGTCGCATGTTTTTGCCCGAAGCATGTTTACAGCTTGTGAAAAGGGCCCCCTTATGTTTCTATGTTTGTTTAAAATTGAATAAAATGGCATTTTTGCATACAATTTTTACTCTCTGTCTTTTCTTATTTTCGTAAAATAAAAAACGATAATGCTTTTCCTTCTAACTCTTTAACCATTTTTCAATTTGCATTCATATTCTAAAATAAGGCATGATTCATCAATCATGCAATTTTGCCTCGAATTCCATTAAAAATGATGATGTTATAGTTCATTGCACCAATATCCTTGGAAATCCGAATGACCAAGCCAATGAAGATAACGGGGAAGATTGTGAAATTCCAGAGGAATTGGTAAGATTATTGACACAAGAAGAGAGAACGATCTTGACTTATCAAAAAGCCATTTATATCATCAATCTCGACACCAACACAGTGAAAAAAGAGGTCAAGATAGGGGCCGCTTTGTAAGACGATGTAAAGAAGAGGTTGATTGAGCTTCTCAGAGAGTACTCCGACATCTTCGCTTGGTCGTATGAAGACATGCCTGGTTTGAATACGGATATAGTCATGCACCATTTTCCACTCAAGCCAGAATGTCCTCCGGTAAAGCAAAAGCCATAGATAACTTGTCCAAATATGTCTTTTAAGATCAAAGAAGAGGTTGAAAAGCAGTTGAATGTAGGCTTCTTGTTGGTATGTGAATACTCGGATTGGATTGCTAACATCATACCTAATCCTAAGAAAGATGGGAAGGTGCGCATGTGTGTGGATTATCGGTATTTGAATAAAGCAAGCCCAAAGGATGACTTCCCGTTACCTTACATTGATGTATTGGTTGATAATACGGCTCAATCCTCGATTTTCTCCTTCATGGATGCTTTTTCGGGGTATAATCAGATAAAGATGGCCCCGAAAGACATGACAAAGATGACATTCACTACTCCATGGGGTACTTACTGTTATAAGGTCATGCCTTTTGGCCTCAAAAATGCTGGTGCAACATATCAACATGCTATGGTAACGCTCTTTCATGATATGATTCATAAAGAGATTGAAGTATATGTTGATGATATGATTGCAAAATTAAAAACAGAGGAGGAACATTTGGTTCATCTGCAAAAGTTATTTGTGCGTCCGCAAAAGTTTAGGCTAAGGCTTAATCCGAACAAGTGCACCTTCGGGTGCGATCGGGCAAACTACTTGGTTTCATCGTAAGTCAACAAGGAATTGAAGTAGATCCCGACAAAGTAAAAGCAATACAAAATATGCCAGTACCAAAAAATGAAAAATAAGTAAGAGGGTTCCTCGGGAGATTGAACTACATAGCCAGGTTCATCTCCCATCTCACAGCTACTTGTGAACCCATCTTTAAATTGCTGCGCTAGAATCAAGATGTCCAGTGGGATGATAACTGCCAGGAAGCCTTTGAAAAGATTAAACATTATCTCCAAGAGCCACCAATCCTTATTCCTCTAGTTCCCGAGAGGCCACTCATCATGTATTTGACAGTACTGGAAGGATCCATGGGTTGTGTGCTTGGATAACAGGACGAAACAGGACGTAAAGAGCAGGCCATTTACTATATGAGTAAAAAGTTTACCGATTGCGAATCCAGGTATTCTTTACTTGAAAAAAATTGTTGTGCGCTTTCTTGGGCAGCTCGACGTCTGAGGCAATATATGCTGACATACACAACCTTTCTAATATCAAAGATGGACCCGATAAAGTATATCTTTGAAAAACCAGCACTCAAAGGCAGACTTGCACGATGGCAGATGCTTTTATCTGAATATGACATTCAGTATGTTACACAAAAGGCTATCAAGGGTAACATTCTTGCAGATCATCTCGCTCATCAGCCGCTGGAAGAGTACCAATAAATGAAATTTGACTTCCCTGATGAAGATGTTATGAAGCTTGATGATTATGACGGGGTCGATCCAGAAGATCGATGGACTCTTACGTATGACGGTGCTTCGAATGCTGTAGGTCATGGCATTGGGGTGATACTTACTTCCCCATGCAATACTCATACACCGTTTACGACCCGGTTATGTTTCGATTGAACGAACAATGTGGTAGAATATGGAGCATGCGTGATGAGTCTAGAGGCAGCCGTCGACCTTAAAATCAAAATCCTTGATGTCTTTGGAGACTCTGCTTTGGTCATACATCAGGTACGAGGCGATTGGGAAACGAAGTACCCTGGTCTGATTCTGTACAGAGACTACATCTTGCAGCTAATACCCGCTTTTGATGAAATCACCTTCGAACACATTCCCATAGACGAAAACTAACTGGCTGATGCTTTAGCTACTTTAGCATCAATGTTCTTGGTGAGCTTTCTGAATCAGGCTCCTAACATACACATCCACCGATACAAAGAGCTTGCACATGTATTTCCTGCTCATTGTCTCTCAACTGAGGATGTGTCTAATGAGAAACCGTGGTATTACACATAAAATGTTACCTTGAGAAGCAAGAGTACCCCGAAAATGCTACAATTTATGATAAGCGTACGCTTAGAAGGTTAGAATCCAAGTTCCTCTTATCAGGAGACGTCTTGTATAGGAGAAATTATGACTCGGTTCTGCTCAGATGCATGGATGGACACGAAGCAAAGTCAATCATAAAGGAAATCCATGAGGGTTCTTTCGGGACTCATTTGAGAGGGAATTCTATGGAAAAGAAAATCTTACGCGCATGATACTTCTGGATGAAATGGAAAGTGATTGTTTTGTATATGCAAAATTGTGCCACAAATGCCAAGTGTATGCAGACATAATTCATGTTCCTCCAACTCCTTTGAATGTTATGACTTCCCCATGGCCGTTTGCGATGTGGGTAATTTATATGATTGGGAGGATTGAACCAAGTACTTCGAATGGTTATAGATTCATTCTAGTGTCTATTGATTATTTCACCAAATGGGTGGAATCAACTTCTTACAAGAATGTAACCAAACATGTCGTTACCAACTTCATCAGGACATAAATCATATGCCGTTACGGAGTTCCTCACAGAATCATCACTGACAATGGTTCTAATCTTAATAACAACATGATGAAGGAGTTGCACAAGGAGTTCAAAGTTAAACATCACAATTCATCACCGTATCGACCAAAGATGAACCGTGCATTCAAAGCTTCTAACAAGAACATAAAGAAGATTGTCTAGAAGATGGTCAGAACATACAAAGATTGGTACGAAATGTTGCCTTTTGCTCTGCATGGCTACAGAACGTCTGTGCGTACTTCAACAGGGGAAACTCCATTTTCTCTTATCTACGGTACGGACACAGTGCTTCATGTCGAAGTAGAAATTTCGTCTTTGAGGGTTCTGATGGAAACAAAGCTTGATGAGGTGGAGTAAGTTCAGACAAAATTTGACCAATTCAACCTGATTGATGAAAAGCACTTGGAAGCCATCTATCATGGCCAGTTGTACCAACAGAGGATGAAGAGAGAATTCAACAAAAAGATCCGTCCTCGGAAGTTTTATCCTGGTGATTTGGTCTTAAGAAAGGTTATCGTGCAAAGCCATTCCGATCCGAGGGGCAAATGGACTCCCAATTACGAGGGACCGTATATCGTGAAGAGAGCCTTTTCAGGAGGTGCTCTAATCCTGACAGACATGGATGACTCGGTCAAAAAATACTATACATAAAGAGACCCGCTAAGTCGAAAACCCGAAAGGGCGACTTATGCAAAAATGGGCATCCCGGTGGACATAAAAGTCTAGGAAAAAATTAGGGATAAAATAAAAGAATAATAACCCGCTAAGTTGAAAACCCAAAAGGGAGACTTGGGCAAGAATGGGTATCCCGTTGGATCGAAAACCCGAGTGGGCAGTCCAAGCAAAAGTTAGGGATCTTAAGCGAGAGGCTGTAGTCTGAATTCTCTTCACGAATGACACATGCACATCTATAGCACCTTGGCAGTGAACTGATCGATCTAACTACTACTCTTCATAGGAAAGACATTGAGACTACTAAGGATATAGGAACTATAGCGATACCGGTTTTAATGGAAATTCGAGCATCTCTCATTGCCATTTATACTTGTTGTATTTTCCATTTCTACTTCGCAGCTACCTCATATAGGAGTTGTATCCCTATACAAATTCCTGTTCATGTGCCTATCAATAAAGTTTGTTTTCATCAAAAATTTGTCTCTTACTATCATAAAATGTTTTTCGTATGCAAAATGTGTTTTATTTGTTATTAAATATTGCATTAGAAACATGGGGAATAAAAATTCTCAAGCCGAGATAAAACTTGACTTTACGTTGATATATAACCACGAGGGAGTGTCGTACGCATTCAAAGTGTTGTTTTTCTTTGCAGGTACCAAATTATAATGGTCACCTTGACCTAGCCAAGGCACGAAGCCGCCTTCATCTACTACAGACAATTTCAAACCTTATTCCCCTAGTGAATTCAGAAAGTTCGGAGTCGACGTTTGACTCGGCATGCGCAAGTACATCCCCAGTGGAGTTAATCAAGTGCATCCCCAGTGGAGCTAAACCGGGGCATTTGTAAGTGTCTATGCCCATATTTTATTCCCAAGTGATTCAAGAGGTAATTCCCCAGTGTGGCGTAAACTTGGGGCATGTATTCGGAGAGACTCACATGGTGTTTGGTGTCCATTATTCGGCATATTCAGTTCTATCATCCTCTCAACAGTTCAGGGCATAGGAAAGTCGAGCCATATTATTATCTCTTCCCTAACAATACAATTTAGAATTCAGTGACGTACCTGAAATCTTCGTCAATCTTCAACAGAGTCATCAATAATTTGCGGTATCGTGAGCTCACCAGTGCAAATTCTTATCAATATCCCCAGTGATATTTGGTACCTCAGGTTTCCAACGCCGATATGTATTGGCATCACCGGTGACGAACAACAGTTCTCAATGAGCCTCTACTTATCCCCGTGAAGTCTATTTCTTTGCATTACATATAGCTATCACTGAATAACATTGCATCCTTAAAAGCGCGTAGCTGATCCATTAGAATGGATCTTTGCGGCAAAAGAAATTCAAACATGCATACAAAGCATAAGCTAGATCAGGTACCTGACACGAAAGACCTAAATCATTCAAGGACAACAATACATCCCTACAAGAGGATATCATTCCCAAATCCCCAGTTGGTGACCTTCACCTCCACCTATTCCCAATAAAAGCAACACACTTTGTCATTCTAAACTCAGTTCTTGTCTGGTAGCCAGTTCCGGTCTGACAAATAATCCAGTCTTCCAACACTCATCTGTGTTAGTTTCCCAAACACTCGTCTGTGTTTAACCTTTTGATATTCATTTGTATCTTCCTTCAATACTCGTCTGTATTGATTCAAACACTCGTAAGTGTTTAACCTTTTGATACTCGTCTATATCTTCCTACAATACTCGTTCGTATTGATTCAAACACTCATCCGTATTTATCCTTTTGATACTCGTCTGTATCTTCCTTCAATACTCGTCTATATTGATTCAAACACTTGTCTGTGTTTAACCTTCTTGATACTCGTTTGTATCTTCCTTCAATACTCATCCGTATTGATTCAAACACTCATCTGTGTTTATCCTTTTGATACTCGTCTGTATCATCCTTCAATACTCGTCTGTATTGATTTAAACACTCGTCTGTGTTTAACCTTTTGATACTCATCTGTATCTTCCTTCAATACTCATCTGTATTGATTCAAACACCCGTCTGTGTTTAACCTTTTGATACTCGTCTATATCTTCCTTCAATACTCGTCTGTATTGATTCAAACACTCATTTGTGTTTAACCTTTTGATAATCGTATGTATCTTCCTTCAATATTCGTCTGTATTGATTCAAACACTCATCCGTGTTTAACCTTTTGATACTCGTCTGTATCTTCCTTCAATAATCGTCTGTATTGATTCAAACGCTCGTCTGTGTTTAACCTTCTTAATACCCGTTTGTATCTTCCTTCAATACTCGCCTGTATTGATTCAAACACTCGTCTTTGTTTAACCTTTTGATACCCGTCTGTATCTTCCTTCAATACTCGTCCGTATTGATTCAAACACTCGTCCATGTTTAAACTTTTGATACTCGTCTGTATCTTTCTTCAATACTCGTCTGTATTGATTCAAACACTCATCCGTGTTTAACCTTTTAATACTCGTCTGTATCTTCCTTCAATACTCGTATGTATTAATTTAAACACTCGTCTGTGTTTAACTTTTTGATACTCGTCTGTATCTTCCTTCAATACTTGTCTGTATTGATTCAAACACTCGTCCGTGTTTAACCTTTTGATACTCGTCTGTATCTTCCTTTAATACTCATCCGTATTGATTCAAACACTCATCCGTGTTTAACCTTTTGATACTCGTCTGTATCCTCCTTCAATACTCGTCTGTATTGATTCAAACACTCGCCTGTGTTTAACCTTTTGATACTCGTCTGTATCTTTCTTCAATACTTGTCTGTATTGATTCAAACACTAGTTTGTGCTTAACCTTTTGATACTCATCTATATCTTCTTTCAATACTCGTCTGTATTGATTCAAAAACTCGTCCGTGTTTAACCTTTCTTGATACTCTTCCGTACCTTCTATCGATACTCGTCCGTATCGATTCAAACATTTGTCGTGTCCTGATCAATGTACTTTGATATCGTCGTGTCCTAATCGACGTATACCTCCAGTTTAGTCCCACCTCTTTCAATCCCCCAACAAATACCATAAAACAAATAAATACTCATTGCCACCATCTTTCAAAACAAATTTCTGGCATTGATATTTAATCATCTTCTACCTCGAACTTCCGAAAGGCACACACCAATCGTACTTTCAGGTTTAAGACGATTAAATTGAGACAGCTGTAATACCCCAAATTTGTCTTACCCTTTCACTTTTACCTGGCTTATGCATTTTGTGCTTCTCGTTCCATCTGCATACCCTACATTAGGTCATTTAACACATCATGCATCATCAATCAATAAATTTGGCATGAGAACAAGGATCTTGAAGTTAGGGTTTTGTATGTGCTTTTAGACTCTTATCTTCATTCAGGCTTGAATTAATTAGTTTCTCATTAACTGTGATTTGTGGAGCTAGGGTTTGTATTCTTGATCATTGAGATCTTCTTTCTCTCATTAAGCTACAAAGTTATCATCCTCATCAAGGGCAAGATAATTAGGGTTCTACTAAAAGTTTAAGTAAAGACTTCATGAGTCAAGGCCTCATCATGGATAAGGGTTTGTTTGATTACCGGTTGAATAAGTCAAAGATTGGATCATCGTTTTTATGAAGTCATCATAAGAGAGGAGGTGTTGACTAAGAATTGCTCATTCTCCATTAATACTTGACCACGGGTACATTTTTGGAAACATACATGGGACTTTGTGGAATTATTAAGGCATTAAAGAAGGAAAATTGAATTTCAAATTTGAAAAGGAGGGAAACCTTTTATTACATATTACTTGGTTGACAAAGTCAAGACCAAAATAAGAAGTTCATTCAAAGTTGCAAGTCCAAAAAGCTATTACAAAAAGACTAGGAGAAAAATGATCTGACTTTAATCAAACATTGTTCGTTACAAGGATAGAAGTCATTGCACTTCCATACATTTTCCATTTACCTCAATACCATTACATTGGAAAATTAGAGAACAATTCTATTGTTGACATGGAACAAATTTTGATTTAATACCTAAAAAACTCATCCTTCAACATGCCTCAAAGTCTTCATTGATTTAACTCCATTTGTCTCCATGTTCTTACAATTATTCCAAATTCTTCTTCACATATAAGCAACCTTGCAGCCAAATTCCTTCAATTAACCTCATCACCTGACCTGTATCACAGACAACAACAAAAATCATTCATACACACGCAGCCTTGCAATCTACAATTGAAGCTGCAACCTATGTTCTAAGTCATACATCCGAGTTCAAAATCTCATTTAAATACTGACATCCCCAAACCTGCAGCACCAAGGCAATAAAAATGGAAAGATACCAAGCCAATCTGCACCTTCTGCCCATGAAATCCATGCCTGAAATCGTTCTAAAATCATTACTGATACAGGCGCGAGAGTAGACTTGCAGAACATAACCTATGCATTATTTTGTTCAGCAGGTAACACCAAGTTGGTCATGATCAAGAAATCCACATTTTGATAAGCCTGCAAGATCAAAAGACAATACAATCACATTGACGTCCTAGGCATAATGCAAAGCAAAGCCAAAATTCACGAGAAGCAAGGTAAATCAAATTTAGGATAAGAAAGAGAAATAGATGAGCTGAGAGCATATAATTAACATAGCTTCTAAAACCGATTCAACACTGTCAGTTCAAGCAAAAAAATAGAACAAAAAAAAAACATTCATAATTGAAAAAAAAGCCTAACTGTCAAAAGACCAAAACTGACAGAATAATTAATAGAATTAGAAGTTAACCACCAACTAACTTGACCCACTGAGTCACTCAACCTAACTAACTGAGTCCAAGCTAATTAACTAACTACAACAGTTGTTTCACTAACCACCTCCATGACATGATTTAAGCAACCTATAACTGATTAACAAAATAACAGCCTAAACCCCTAACTATTTTCTTTAACAGTTTCCAACCTCTAAAACAACCATGCAAACTGTCCTAACAGAATTCCTATCCTCTAACAAGCCTCCAACCAATTAACTTCCAACAAATTAACCTAACTGAATAACAGATCCAAACTGTTAACAAGAGTTTTCTTGCTCAGTATAACTATCCTAAAAGAAAAAGAACAAAAATAGTACAATAGAATTTCCAGACAATTTTTCAAAACAGAATTCTAATCTCCTAACTAAACTTCAACTAAACTCAGTAGCTAACAAACTTTTCCTAACCATTTCCTGACCAGTTTCTAACAAGATTATTCTAACTGTTTTTAAACAGAACTAACAAATAACTGACTGACATTGCTACTATCTTAAGCCAGAAATCCTAATGCTATAAGCCTCAAAAAGAGCTTTGCTATACCTTTCTCGTTACAAGCTTTGCCACAAAATTCGTCATAGCAAGCCGTGGGAAAACTGTGACCCTGCTACAGAATTACTTCATAACAGTTCTAAATTTCTAATCACCTATAACAAATTCCTAACAACCTCTTAACAGAAAAATAGAATCATAACAAGCCCTAACATCTAACTAACTCAAATCCACTCTAACTAACTTCCGACTCTACTTAACTGTCACCTAACTGATTGAAATCTCACCGTTAATCTCATAACTAAATCCTCTAATCCTAAGGCCCAGATTGATTGATCCCTAACTGATTCTCAATCTCTATCAACTATATAACCTCTTCATAACCTTCTTTTCAAGGGTGAACCCTCTCCACTATTTTTTCCAGTTTCACACACACCTTCAATTCTCCTCTCTCTCTCTCTCTCTCTCTCTCTCTCTCTCTCTCTCTCTCTCTCTCTCCCCCCCCCCTCTCTCTCTCTCTCTCTCTCTCTCTCTCTCTCTCTCTCTCTCTCTCTCTCTCTCTCTCTCTCTCTCTCTCTCTCTCTCTCTCTCTCTCTCTCTCTCTCTCTCTCTCTCTCTCTCTCTCTCTCTCTATTTATGAGCTCCATCTTCGTCTTCTCCATGCTTCAACTTTCAACGCAATAACCACCATTTCTCTCTCCCTCTCTGCGCTATCATTACCATCTTCGCAACATACTATAACCATGACCTTCCTCTACTCTCTCAATCTCACTTATGCAAACAACAATCCACAACGCTCAAGAAACTCATACATAAGGCAGGAACAACAAGATACAGAGCGTACAACATGTTCAGAAGAAGAACATAGAAGAAGAAGAAGCAAACGCTCAAGAATAAGAAGCAAACACGCAAAAAGAAGAAGAGAAAGTGAAGAAAGAGAATGGAGCAGGAAGATTACCTCAGAGTTCATCTTCATCGAGCTACAACTTCATCATCTCCACCGTCATCGAGGTAGGTCGAACGCTTTTTTTCGTTGTTTTCTTGATACCGGGACATAGCTAAGGATCCTCTGAGCAATTCCCCTCTTCCGGTCGCGTTACTAGGGTTTCGTTTTGGAGTAGATTGAGGTATGTTAGGGGCATAATTTGAAGAAATTGATGATGGATTCATGATCAGAGCATGAATTAGGGTGGGATCTGTGTTTATGCTTTGGTTGTCGAAGAGGATTGATGGTGGTGATGGCGGCGGAGACTGCTCACCCGGAAATCGCACATGAAAGATAGAGAGAAGGTTGAGTAAGTTATGGGGTTGAGGGGACACAAGATAACCAAACCCTGCTTTTCACCCTTATTTCTCATTTTGTTTCACTTTTAATTTAAGAATTAATCAGAAAATAAATAAAAATGATGATACAGCTGAATATTGATAAATTGTTTGGATTTTAGCGCCCTGGACCTCTATTCACACCATTGATCCAGTCCTTACCCCTCTAGGCCCGTTATTTTTGTTTGGAATCTGAGTTGAAGAAAAACAAAAATGCACTTTGGACTTTCTGAAATGGGCCTAGCGCCCTGCTTCTGTACACCCCTGGATTTCAGTTTTCACCCCTGATTCTCTTAGTTTCCTTATATTTTTTTTAATTATTTCTTTCATGATTTTTTAAATAACAAATATACATAATAAAAATTATAAATATTATGAGACACTTTAGGAATTAAATAAGAATTAATTTCCCCTTTTACTAACTTTTTAGTCAATTTTAATCCCTAGTTTTACTCATTTTATGTCATGTATTTCATTTGCGATTTTTGGTATGGATCATATGCAATACTTTAATACTTGCTGCCTAATTTTAATTGTTTGTATATTCTTTCACGATTCCTTAGGAGATTTTGGTTCAAAATTAGTCTCCGATTTAATTGAACTAAAATTAGACATTAGGCTTTTAAGTCCAAGCAGTCAAACATTAGGTAGAATTCCCTTAAATTCCAACTTTAGGTCCATGATGCATAATAACATTAGGTTTAGAAACAGGCTAGTCTTCCTTTGACTTTTCTTTCCCCTTTTGCATTTGCATTAAAACAAAAACTTCTTTTCAAACTTCAAAATACTTTAAAAATTTACTGATGAGAATCATACTTTTGTTGAGTATGGGAGATGATAAGCGGGTCTCTTCTCGATCTTATTGTTCTTCCATCTCAGGCCTAGGTATGGTTCAAGTCTCAAAGACTCCTTTCATGGATAAGTAGAAAAGTGGATAATATCTCTCACTTGAGGTCAACTAGTCATTATCTACAACAAAATACAAACCAACTCAAACCTTTTTGTGCATTCACGCACCCTTTCTCTAAAACCCTTTTCAGGTAAGGACATGATTAGTTTACTTCTATGCTAACGCATAAGTCTCCAAAGGTCGAGTTGCGGAAGAAGGCGGAATTAACATTATCCATAAAAAACACAAAACAAACAAAACATGTGAGCTGAACTACGGTAGCTCTGATTCCTTAAAAAGGATACATAGGCATTGGGGTAGGGCCCAAGCGAGTATAAATTTATTTTCCCTACATTCTTTTCTCCTCTCTTTTGCATGCATTCCTCCTTAGCAATAAACATTAAGCATAATTTAGACACACCCATAAGATAGACAATAAGAGTGGATACCATAGAGTACTACGGGTGTGTGGGGTGCTAATACCTTCCCCTCGCGTGACAGAATCCCTTACCCGATCTCTCAGTCGCAAGACCGTGACTTCTCCCTTCTCAGGTTTTCTTGATGTTTACCTTTCCCTCCATGTGGGATAAAAGATGTTCAATGGCGACTTCATTTTTTGATGATTTTCAGCCGGTTGTTTCATACGCTATACAGTTTTCAAGATCTATTGCTACTTACCTAAAATTCCCCAGATCCGAGTATAGAATCTTTACAAGAATAACCCAAAAAACCCTTAAAAATAAATCAGGCAAATCAAATAATGAAAGCATTTAAATGTGAACTATCTCTAAGGTAACCCCACTTTTAGACATTCCCCAATAGAGTTGCCAGTTTTGTAATACGATGGGAGAATTGACTTTTTATTTTTTGCGTTTTATTGCAAATGTTGCGGATAGCAAGAGTCGCCACCGACTTTTCTTTTATCCAATAAAGGAAAGGGTGAAAAGAACAGGAAAAACCTTTTGAGAATTTTTCTGAGTATGGGGGTAGGTTATGAAAAGGGAAGGTGTTAGCACCCTTTTCATCTGTAGTTATCTACGGGCTCTTAATCACCATCTCACTTTGAAAATGCTTTGTGTTTGTGTGTTTGAAAATATTTTGAAAAGATGCCTAAGTGCAACAAACTTTTTAATGATTCTTTTATCGTTGAGAACGCATACAAAGTGTTTATCTTTGAAAATATTTTAGAAAAGAGAATGTATGTGTGAGAGTTTTTGAGCAAGCGAATACGAGCTATATACCTACTCAAAAAGTATTTTTTTTCTTTTCCTCCTTTCCTTTAGATAGTGTTTTCCTACCATTAGTTAGTAGGTAGACCTATCATTGGATGTTTCGAGGGATAGGCACGGGTCATCGTACAGTCACAAAGGCAACTTGTAAGGCTCTTTAGCAATTATCATAAGGTACTAAGATCATTTACCAAGGCAACATCGAAGGGTCATCGAGGGACTACGATCTTTTAACCGAAGGAACTTTGCTAAAGCGTTCTACGTTCGAGGGACATGACTGTTTTAAATCTGAGGCAACAAGTGAGGGTCACCCTAGAGGTGTGCATGTGCAAAGTGTTTTGATTTCAGTTATTTGTCTTGAGATTTATGTTTTCTAACGTTTGTTTTTATGTCTTGCCATGCACGCCTAATTACTATACAGTTAAATATATACATGCATTCGTACATAATTGCGGAAATTAAAAATGCGGGAAATTGAATCTACGCTATTACAATGCTTCGAGGATGGGGAATTAGAAACCATAAAAAAATCAAGGAGGAAAGCAATAAACCCTAATTATCTGTTACAAACTTTCAAGCAGTTACATAATTATATAAATACGAAAGATAAACAAACACGCGGAGATGAGAAAGGGAAAAGATACTAAAAACCCTAAAAAAATTCTAAGTGTTCAAGTAAAATATTTTTGATGTTTTTGTTTAGAAAAATATTTGAAGTGTAAAATAAAAATAAAACCTACTTCTTATTAATTTATTAGTTAATAAATAAAACCAAAATATGATTACATTAAATTAATTTTAATTATCAAAATGAAATTAATTAATAAAAAAACTAAATCTAAATTTTTATGATTTTTTGTGATTTTCGTGATTAAATAAAAAAATGAGATTGATTTGAAAAAAGAAAGAAAATAATTAAAGCAAAAGAAAAATAGAAATGGGTATGCAGTATAAGCAAATTGGGGGGGGGTGAGAAAAAGCAAAAATCCCAGGCCCAATAGTGAACCTAGAAGGCTTGCGTTGGATATGATGCAAAGGGTCTTTGATGGTTCATGGTGGGGACGCGCATTTGAGGCATTTAGATCTGGCTTGATGAGATTTAATGGTGATGGTACGAGGCTCGTGATATGCTCACTAGGATTGCTTATGCATGATCTACAAAGAAAATGTTGAAAAATAAAATGCTAGAGGCAGGGATCGAACCCCTGCCCTGGCACACCAAAGCCTTACTCACACACACGCTTGCCACTGGGGCGGTCATTTCATCCGAGATATTAATCAGACAAAAATAATAAAAACAATGAATAAAGCATATGGCCGGAGAAGTGCCAGATCCGTAGCTCCGGTCGTCTTGTCTGGCAAGTCAAAATCAAGAACTTGCAAAAATCTACAAAAATAAAGATCAAAAGGGACTATACCCCAAAAATCAAAACCCCTGATTCCAAATCAAACCTTATTTATAGAAAAAAACCTGGATCATGTGTTTCGAACCAGGTTACACCGATTGGGGGCAAACATGGTGTTTTTTAAACCTGCGTGCATGGGATGATGTTGGTGATCTAGATCTGTTCAGAAGCAACTCAGGAATACGTTAGCAATAACAACAAGGTTTAAAACAACATGAAATTTAAGATATGAAAATCAGAATGTTATATGACCAAAGATGTATGATATGCCATTCTCATGCGTTTTGGATCATGGTAACTAGTCCAAATTTACCTTTCAATATTCCAGGAAGGGAATAGGATTGGAATTTTAGGACGAGAGGGCTTGTAGAGGGAGTTTTGAAGCTCGAGGTTTTTGAGAAAATTTGGAGAGTTTTATGCTAGTTTCTTGAGGCAGGTATGCATCTATATTTGGTCTGACTTGCTTACCTTTATATAGAGGAAGATAATGACTTTAATAACATGGCAAGAATAAAGTCATTAAGCCATGTTAAAAACAAAAATCAAACATATTAAAAACTTTCCAATTTTGAGTTTGTTCTTGCCATTTTGAGCCTTGCATGGTTTTGGCATGTTTTGAGACAGGCTAGCACAAATTATTTGGGCCTCCAAGAGTTCAGTCCACATGCCTTACATGCCTTGTCCATTAAGTTTGCATTTTATTTGATTTAATTTTGATTTTAAATAAATAAAATCAAAATAAGTAAACTGAAAACTGAAATAATTCATTAATGCACTTAAGGGTCTTTAAATATGTCATGAACACATTTGAGTTCCAAAACTTAGGCCCAATAACTCAAAATCATAAATTTGCTCACTTGAGGTTTCATGCATTTCTCAAAAATTGTCTAACTTGTGCAACTCATAACTTGCTCAATTTTCATCTTTTGAAGGTAATCTTTGATTTTTTGAAAATATCAAGATGTCCTCTACAATTTATATTTTTTTCATTTTTGCATTTGGAGACTTTATCTTGATGTAAGTTGCCTTGATAAAAAGTGTCTTTTTGGTTGACTTTTGAAATGACCTATAATGTATTAACTCATATCTTTCAAATGAAGCATTTTTTGGGCTTGAGAATAAATCCAAAGTTATAGATAATTGAATTTCCTTCAAAATAGGCATTGGTTAGGGAAAAGTTGATGAAGCATATGAAATTTATGCTTGGTCAAAGTTCAGTTGACTTCTCCTAAAGAAACCCTAATTTGGCAATTCTTGACTTTTGATGATTTGAGGGAATTCCTTGATGAATCACGATCAACTCTTGACCAAATGATGAATATCACTTCAAAACATTGATGTTAACCAAAAATCTTGAAGTTTGACTGTATGTTGACCACAATTGACTTTTTACCCAATATAGTTGATTTTCAATCAACCGAGCCATTGATTGAGCAAACTTGTGATGCAAGACTTGAAACTTGACATGAACATTTTTGGAGACCTATGGAGAACCATGGAAATCATTTGATAACCTTGCAACCCAATCTTACTTGAGAAGTGCAAAACCCTAATTGTAGACCCCTTGGCTTAGGAAGAGCATCTTGACTGGTCAACCCTTGAGATTCTTGAGTATTTGAGAACCCTTGAAAGAATGTCTTGAAGAAAAGTGGGAGGGAAAACTTTGGGGTACAACAGTGTGGTATTCTTATTTTCAAGTAGCTTCTTCACAGACAACAACCCAAAGCACTTGAATTCACTGAAGTCTTCTTCTTCATAAGCTTCTGAAAGCTTTGTTGATCCCTTGTAGCATCGAGAAGAACTTCTTTATCTTGATTCACTGTAGAACATTTTGAACAACAACCCTTGTTCTATCTTCTTCAATGATCAATTTTGAGCACACCACTTATGTTGTGAATTTGTAACTTGAACCTCCATGATCATCTTCATTATCTTCAGCAGCTTAGCAAGCTTTATGTAGTATGTAGAATTGTGCACACTGTGAATCAATGATTTCATTGTAATCATTAATAAAATGATTGAAGAATAATTTTGACAACAATTGATTCTTTTGTTGTTATAGTGGTTGATAACTTTGGTTATGTTTCAGCAAATGATTGTTGTGTTTGAACATTGGACACCAACAAAAACATCTTTTAAGCATATGATTCTTTTCTTTATATATACCCAAGCAAAATAGAGTCGTTGGATATTTGAAAAAGAGTTATTACAAATATTACAACTACGTCCTTTACTTTTCCACACTTCAAGCTGGTGGAGAGGTAGTGGAATAAAGTTTTTTCGTACTGTGTACTATTGTACCATGTAAACATTATCTTCTTTCCTTTTACACTTCAGAGGCTTCTGCGAGCATGAGTTTAGAAGTGGGAGCATAACATAAGGTTATCAGAACTTCAAGTCTTCAGTGTCTTCAGAACCACGTCTTCAGAGTCTTCAACACTTGGTTGTGAGAACTCATTTTAGAGAACCTTGGATCAAAAGAGCTTTAAGTCTTCAGAGTCTTAAGAACAGCGTCTTTAGAGTCTTCAACACTTGGTCTTGAGAATCCACTGTATAGAACTTTGGATATTTTAGAACTTCAAGTCTTTGGAATCTTTAGAACTTCCGTCTTTAGAATCTTTAGCACTTGGTCTTTAAGAATCCATTTGGGAACCTTGTTATCAAAAACACAAGTCTTCAGCATCTGAACTTCAGTAGAAACTTTCTCTTCAGATCTTTTAACTCTGTCTTCTTGATAAAAGTTGTCTTCTTAGAAACTAATTTTTTAGCATCTGGACTTCAGTAGAAACTCTGTCTTCAGATTTTCTAACTTTGTTTCTTTGAAACACGCTGTCTTTAGAAACTCGAGTCTTTAGCATATGAACTTAAGTAGCAACTTTTGTCTTCAGATCTTCTGACTGGTTTCTTTAAACAAGCATCAGAGCCTACATTTCAGAGCCTTCTAGATTGTCTTGCTACTATTTAACAGAACTTGTGTAGCGCAGAAGCGGAATCAATTCTCTTCTAATGTCTTGGCCATGCCATCCATTAGAAGCAAAACCTATTTGTTAAGTACTTAACAATAACAAACATTAGTACAACAAAATTGTTCATACAATCATACTCATTTGGTATCATCAAGAATTAGAGATAATATTGCAGAACCAAATCTTGTTCTTACAGTAACACATTCTGTTTTTACGGTCAGAAGTCTCTTTCTTATAAAAACCAATTTGCGTCATATTATTATTATTAAACCAAACTAACTTATCTCATTTTTCGTTCTTTTTCATTCAGCCTGTCATCCGTACAAACTAATAGCAAGGCGACGGGTTAGTGACTCTGGTCCTTTTCAGCTTGGGGTTCAGGTGCTTTTAAGCAGAATAACCCTTCATTTTCCTGACGTCAATTGTAAGGGATTGGACCGTAGTCTACCCTACCAAGTTCAGCACTAGAAACCTCTGAACTAACTAACAACGGTTTGCATTATTATATTTTGCAAGTTCTACAACTTTTGGTGTAAACGACCCTGTGATGGAAATTTAACTTAAAGATGCATTATGTAGCGGTAGAAATGTTGAGACTAAGCCATTGGATTGACTTAATTTGCACAGATTAAAATAGAAATCACCACCGCGCTTTATTTTTTCCAGAGGAATGGGAAAAGAGCGAATAACCCGAAAATAGGGGGAGAGAATCTAAGTACGGAGGTTGGTTATGCAAAGGGAAGGTATTAGCACCCTAAAGATCTATGATACTCCATATGAACTTCTTTGAAAATTTGTGTATTTTGGCTATAAAAAATGTATACAAAAATGGATGGTGGTGTAATATACCCCAAATTTGTCCTACCCTTCCATTTTCACCTAGATTATGCATTTTGTCCTTATTTCATCAGCATACCCTCCCGTTAGGTCATTTTGCACGTCATGCACCATTGGTTGATAATTTGGAATGGGATTTAGAATATTGAGACTTAGGGTTCCTCCACGGCTTTGAGGCTCTTACCTTCATTCAAGAGATTCAAGGTATTTCTTCATTAATTGCGGCAGGATGTTAGGGTTTTGATTTGTTATGATCCATCAAAAGTTCAACTGAGGATCTTTGTAAGCTAGGGTCCTGATTTCCCCCATCACCTCAAGTTACCTTCATTATCAATGTGCATCCAAGGCAATAATCATATCCCTCAAGGCATTCCCATTATGTGCTTACCAAGTCAAGATATCTTTGAGGGTCGAAAGATATGGGCTATGGTACAAAAGATGAAGAGGTGAGATTTGTGGTTAAGACATTGTTGTCCTCTCAATTGCTTATTGGTTGTAGAGCAATTTAATGGATTTGAGGTCGAGGTTAGGGTTTTAACAAGAAGGCAAGTTGGTTTAGGTTTTTGTTCGTTAAGAATTAAAGTCGATTCATTGTGATGAGATGCTCATTTAAGTGGGCCGTGAATTCAATGTTACCAAGTGATTAATTAGTATGATTCAAGGTTTTGGTTTATGGAGAATTTATTAAGGAGTGCACAAGATTGCATTCCTTTTTACAAAAGGTACCAAATATCACAAGTTTCTCAGAAAAGGAAAGCCATGGCGTCTAGGCATGGTTGATTAATTAAATAGTGCAAGTAAAGAAAATCCAAGCACGTGGATTGCTTAGAGTCCAGATTTCAAAACATAAGGAAACTCCATGATGATTCATTCAAAGTACAAACTAAAAGAAACGAAAAATACATTTTTGAAGAAGTCATGGAGAAAAGGTGAAGTTCCTTCATTGATCTCAAAGCTCACTACAAAGTTTGCAAAAGGCATTACAAAGGCGAGTCACCATGCATATTCATTACAAGATCCCTTTACAACTTACAATATATGAACATATTCAATCTATATCAAGTACAGTCATGCTACATTACAAATACATATAAAGAGTTACATAAGTTTTGACCTAAAACTAAAACCTATGTTAACTTGCTTCTTCATACTTCAAAGTTTTCCATGATAAGTCTCCACATTTCAAATTCTTTCCCATCTTCCATAATTTCATTCTCTTCAAGTCTTAAATTGAGCCAAAGGAGTAATCGACTATGCCTTGTCCTCCTTGCTAAAATTCATGCTTGAAAACCTGCATTAAACATGTTAAAATTATCCATTCCCTAACAATCTTGCAATTAGACTTAACTGTTAGTACAAGTAACATTATCAAAACTTCATGTTGTACAACAAGCCCAAACCATGCCTTGCTGCAAAAAAAGAAAGGGTGGAATCCGGAGTTCAAAACTCAGAAGTTAGAAACAACAAAAACTCAGAAAAAATTCAGAAATGAATCAACCATTACTAAACAAAATCATAACAGTTAACAAACTGTCCTAACAGAAACGACCAGCTCATCACAAACCGTCCTAAACAAAACTAACTTTCTAGCCGTTTCTCACTAATACCTCATTATTATAACTCCAAAAACTCAAGCCAAAACTAACTCAAACTTCCTGTAACAGTCCATTACAAACTTAACAAAAAACTAACAGATCCAAAACAACTTCTCATCCTTCTACCCGCCAGCTCATTCAAACTGAATTTCTAACCGATTTGCAACTAAAATGTCATATTCCCTAACTGTCCAATAGAAAAATAATTACACAGTATCCTAACTAACCCTCTAACAACCTATAACTAACTGAACCAAAACTGTCAATAAAAGAAAACCAACCCCCTAATCTCCTAACTAATTGTAACTAACAGAGCCAATTTCTAAATTGTCAAAAAACAAAACTCTAACAAACTTCTGGCAGGGGAGGTAACGGGTTATAACAGAAAAAAGGGGGAGCATAAGAGAAAAATATAAAAAAAAACTCACCCCTAAATTCATATCTAAAAACCTCTTAATCCTTCTCTGAAATCTCCGCAAGCATCATCATTAACCTGTAAATTCTCTGCATTCTCTCTTCACTCTCTTTGAATTCTCACGGAATTCTTCACCAGTTCACCATTCTTCACAATTAGAGGAGAGTCAGAAAGAAACTCACAAAAAATCTTCATCTACTCTCTCTCTAAACCGTATCAAGGGGAAATCTGCATCTCCAATTTCTACATTCTCTCTATAGCAACCATTATCAACCTTCTCTATCTACAATTGTCATCATCATCTTCCGCATCTTCAATGCATCGATCTTCAATCATATTTCAACCTTCAAGTTTCTCGGACATCAACTTCAACAGATCGCTCCAACAAAAACTCCATTATCATCGTTTGTAATACGGTGGGAGAACTGACTTGGTTGTTTTGAGTTTTATCGTAAATATTGCGGTTAGTAAGAGTCACCACCGACTTTTCTTTTATCCAAAAGGAAAGGCTGAAAAGAACAGGAAAGACCTTTGAGATTGTTTCTTGAGTTCGGGGGGTAGATTATGAAAAAGGAAGGTGTTAGAACCCTTTTCATCCATAGTTATCTATGGGCTCTTAGTTGCTTGCTAGATCACTTGCTTTTGTTTGAAAATGTGCTTTGTGTGGTTTTTGAAAGTATTTTGAAAAGGCACCATCATTTAGGCAAACTTTGTAATAGTTCTAGTTCGTAAGAACATATACAAAGTGTTGAACTTTTGAAAATGTTTCAAGTTTGGAAAATGTTTTGAAAGTGTTTTTGAAAGTGTTGGTGTTTGTTTTGAAAATAAGCAAGAGTGTTTGATTTGAAATTTAGCAAGCAACTATGAACAATCTACCTACTAAAAAGTCTTAGTTTATTTCTTCCTTTCCTTTGATATTGCTATATTACCATTGATTTGGTAAGAAGCCTTATCTTTGGATCTAAAGAGACGGGCGTGGGTCATCGTATAGCCATGATAGCAATATTGTGAAATATCTTCGTAATTCTCTTTGAGGTACTAAGATCATTTTGAAAGACAACATTTGATAGCGTCATCAAGGGACTATGATCTTGTATTTTAATTGCTTTTTGCTAAGATATCCCACATGCATAACATGGCCATTTTTGTAAGGAAACAAAGTGGAATTACCCTATGGGTGCAAGTGTGCAAGTGTGTTGATTTACATGCATTATTTTGTCTTGAATTAGAGTTTGCTAACTTGTTGATTTTATCTTTCCACACAAACCCTAATTACTAGCATTTATATAAAGCGATAAATTGCGTAAAGTAAAAATACTAAACTATTACATCATTAGGGGGGAGGGGGGTATACAAATTTACAAATGGGGGATTTTGCAAGAAAATTAAATCTAATTAATTATTACAACCATATTGAATAAATGTACAATAATTGGATAAATAATGTACAAATGCAAATGAAAAAGAAATGATTTTTGTTTGGTTTTATGAAAGGGTTTTAACCTAAACCTACTTAAGAAAATAATTAATGAAAAATAAACAAAATTTAAACCTAAATTAATTAAGAAGGAAATTAAGTTAAAAAAATGTTTTTAGAGTTTTTTTATTTATGAAAAGGTTTTAAATTAATGAAAATAAAATGAAAGCTAATCAATTAAAATAATCCTAAGTTCTAAATTAATTTTAAAAGAAATAAAATAAAATAAAATAATAATTAAACCTAATTATCTAAATATTAATTATTCAAGAAAAGAAATTAATTTTTTTTAGGAAAAATGTTTCTGGTCTTTTTGTTTTATGAAGAAAATAAAATAAATAAGTGTAAATAATAAATAAAATATTTTTGGATTTTTTTAATTAATAAATAATAATAATGATAATAATAACAAATAATAATAAAAATAATAAAAGTAATATGAAAAAGAAAAAAAAATAAAGAAAAATAAAATAAAATAAAGGGGCCAGGGGTATAGACATAGTCAGGGGGGGTTAGAAAAATAAAAAAAAGTGGAAAGCCCAACAAAAAGGGCCCAGGCGCTGGATGAACAAAAAAAGAGTGAAAAAATGTGAAAACGCACAAAAGGGTACCACCGGGGCTCGAACCCAGGTCCCTAAGGTGACGGGCGCGTGCTTTAACCACTGGGGTGGTGATACATCTGTTAACTTAAACAAAACAATAAATATGTAACATAAGTTTTGCCCTGAATGAACTTCATCGTCAACCTCCAGCCAAAGAACCTGTAACTCATTCATTTCTCATCCATTCACAAAACTTCCAACATCAAACTTGTTAGGAATTTCCTCACGATTCTGAATATGTAAATAACTTAAGTTAATTCTCAAAGATGAGCATGAATTTATAACAGTACCAAATTCTGACCTAAATATTTTCAGAGGTTCAAACTCAAAATTCTCCCTACTCAAGCAACATAAATGAAATCTATGGACATGTATAGTTTCATGGCAATGATGTATACATTTTATCTTCACAAATGCAAGCCTAACCATGCCTAAATAATGGATAGAAGTTCAAGAAAAATACCTCAAAAATGGAAATCGTGAAATGAGTTTGAGCTTGATTCAAGGTGCTGCAATGATCAGGTTAACTTCCTTGAGTCTCTAGGAAACTAATACAATTCTTAGCTTGAGTTAAGAGTGGATGTAATGGTCTGGAGAAGTCCAACTACAATGCTCTATTTTTGGCTATGGAAGTCGACGAAGATTATGTTACAGTCTGCAAACAAGGATAAGGATGGTTTGTATTTGATGTGAGGAAGCTTTTAAAACTAAAAGGCCAAGAAATGCACAAGTGGTTTTGAAGATTGAAGTTCAAAGTTAGAAATGACACAAAAATGGAGGTTTTGTGCAATTTCTGGATAGAGGGAATTTAGGAGTGCTTAAGGGTGTTCAAACTCGTGTGCTAGGTTGCATAATAGTGTTTTGATATATAGGAAAAGGTTTGGAAACTTGATATAATAGGTTGCATAATAGTGTTTTGGCTTCTTGGCTTATTTTTGAAGTAAGGTTGACAAACATGGTTTCAATGCATAGTACAAGCATGGTCTGAGTAGTTGGAGGATCTAGACAAGTTTATTATGGCTTTTAGATTGTATGTGATCATAAGGAACAAGTGCAAAGCTCAAGAGAAGTTGACTTTGTGATTAAAGCCTCTTTATTAGAATGGCAATGTTACTTTGTGCCATTAATGGAAATGCGACTTGGATAATGGCTCAAATGCATGGATCAAAGCTCTAAGAACTGTGTACAAATTTAATTATGGAGTGAAAAATAAGTTTGAGGCCTGAAAAGCAAAGATTATGCAGCCTAGCATGAATTTGGTTCATGTATTCTTCACAAAATGGCTTGTAATTCAAGTTTGAAAACCCTAACTTCTTGCCTTCGATTCTCCTTGCTCAAACATGATCTCATTAAGTTCTTGTACATTTTGGAAAGCTTGTAACATCCTCTACTACCTCTATGTTGGACATTTTTGAAAATTCTTCTTAGAACTATGTGAAAAATTTCCATGAAGTTAGGTCAAAATCCTACCTAAACTAGGGCAAAATTTCACTAAGTTTCCAAGTTTCATGAACATGTATTCACAAAATCATAACTTGAAATACATGAATTTATAGGAGAAGTTGTGTTCTACAATATTTTATATCTCATTAAGATCTACAACTTTCATGTTGAAAGTTTCCTTTGAATCATCTTGCATCATAGTGAACATTTTGCTCAAAGTTATGAAAAAATATGAAATTTTCAACACTTAGAAAAATTTATAAGTTTAGAAATTTTGACTTTTCAAAATGAAATCTTGAATTTTTGATTTCTTGATGAACAAGTTTCATATTTTGACATATTTTGATGAATTATGATCTTTGACACTTGATTTTGACCAAAAAGTCAAAGTTTGACTTTTCAGTGTACAGTTGACTTTTGATCAGTTGACTGCAAATTCATCTGTTAATCAATCAATCTTGAGAGATGCTTTAAGCCATGCCAATAGGTCAAAATGAAGTATTTAAAACCTTGAGATCATGTCTCAAACCAATCAACCATTTGCTAGGTCAAAAATCAGAAATTGCACCTTCTTAGTCAAAACCCTAATTTTGACCATTTTGCCCTTTTGATGATCTGATCAAATTTCTTGAGGAATTATGATCCAAACATGATAAAATGACAAATATAGGTTCATGATGTTGATATGGATAAAAAATTATGAATTTTGACTGTAAATTGACCATAATTGACTTTTTCCTCAATAAAGTTGATTTTTAGGTCAACTGATCAATTGACTGAGCAAAAATGTGATCCAAGACTTGAAACTTGACATGAGAAATATTGAGAGTCCAAAATCACCCATGAAAGTCATATGGGGCATTAAAAGTCCATTTGTCCTTGTGCAATCTCAAACCCTAATTTTCAGTCATCAGTGCTTGAGGAGGTGTCTTGAGCTGATCAACCCTAGTGCAGTCTTGAACCAAAGGAAATCTTGTGAAAGATTATTTGAGAAATGAGAGGGAAAATTTTGGGGTACAACATAGTTTTTCACCAATCATCATCAATGCTTCTCAAAACCCTCACATACCAATAACCTTCACAATATCACCTTCTGCAAACAAACAAAAGTTTGCCGTATCAAGAAGAACATTGGAAACAAAGTAGAGAAGCAGAGAAAAAGAACATGAAGCAATTACAGAATAAAAAAAAAGCGCGAAGGCGTTAATACCTGGAAGTTGCTTCTCCGTCTTCTTCAAGTCTGAAGACGCGCTAGACGAATTTCGGCCGGTAAGTCTCCTTAAAATTACTCTTGCAATTTTTGTGCTCTCTTCCAATGATTGGATAAGCGGAGATAATTACGAGTTTGCAAAGAGAAAACAACATGGTTCTTCGCGGATCGAGATGAGAGATGATGATGGAGGTGAGAATGAAGGAGGTTCTTGAGACTGAGGTGTTTAACATAGAGGATAAAATGAATGAGAGATTGGGATGGTGTGGTTATGGCAGCAGCCGGCGACGAGCGAGTAGAAGAAGATGAAAAGCTAGTCCGGCTTCCATGTGTGAGAGGAAGAGGAGATTTTTTTAGGGAAGGTCAATGGTCACAAATTAAACCGTAATCTCCCCTGAAACACATCATTTCACTTCCTTTCAATATCTCTTTAATTAATTTTGTTTATAATTAGCATAATGATGCTGATTAGTTTTTAATAATGGCATTAATAATTAATAACTATGATGAAAGTGGATTGATGATGTTCAAAGGGGTGGGTCGAAATTTTTTCATCTTCAAGCCCATCATCACATTTTTGGTAGCCCTTGGATCATACACAAAATTGCCATTAAAGCCCATAGAATTGTTTTTTTGGAGCCTGATGTCAATAAAATAAAAACAACTATTAGACTCAATCTGTTGGTCCCTAGCGCCCAGATTCCTGCATCACCACCTGACTTCAGTTTTCACCCCCCTGAGCTCATGTTTTCATATCAAGACGTAGGACTTTTTTAGTTTTTTTAAATATTTTTTTGTTATGATAAAAACAATAGAAAATAGTAGGAAATACTAGAAAAATTTTAGGAATTATTCTTTAGTTTTTAGAATACTCTTCACAAAAAAAAAATAAGAATACTATTTATTTTTAGTTTTTATCCGTATTTCCATACTATTGTGCCTCGTTATTTCTGACGCGTCTGCTCATTGTGCAAGGTACATTTTATGCTTTCGATCATGTAACATAACAAGTTGTGATGTGATCGAAGCATACAGCTTATGATCGCTTCCGATGCGACATGCCTTATTTCTCATTGTCCCTAGGAATTCATATTGTATTATATGTTGTCCTGATACATGGAATACTTTTATGAGCTTTTTGCAGGAACTTCTGATTACGCGTTGCATTCGCGACATGCATTTGCTTTTATCTTAGTTGGATATCATTTCTGACTTTGTTTGTTTCTTTGTGAAGCTTGCTCGACGCGTACTCTTTGCTTCTCTATTGCTTTCGTATGCTCTTGACGATTTGCTCGCTTTGGTAGTTGTTGCTACTACCTTTGTATTTCTCCGCACTTTATCGTACTTCTTTACTTCTTTTTTTAGAGATTATGAGAAGTATGGCTTTACTGCTTTTTGATTCCATGAGAAGTAGGGTAGAGATGTATGACGGGGGTCTCCATTGCTGATCATGTCAGGAACCCCTCTGGTTTATTTAAAGACCCGTTTAGGGAAATTCCACATTGTGTGCGTTCTGTATGCTATTTGTGGTTGTTTAAAACCCTACCTTTGAGTAGGTATTCTGCAGATGTGTTTATATTTGTGCCCGCATATGTACAAATGATAAGTCCTTAAAATGAGGCGAGCAGGGAGGGTTCGCAATCGACCCCCGCAATTTCGTCGGTGTCATCCTTAGCTTGCGATGCACCATGAAGCTTCAGAGTTGTGCCTGCTCTTGTGTATTGAGTCGTCAAGTGGGGAAGGGTTCTGCAATCGAACCCTCACGCTTTGTCAGGAGTTCGCATTGGCCGATGCTGATACTCCGTGATTGTTCATATTTCCTTCTGTCGCCTACCTTGATCTCCTATATCTTGGCTAGGTGTTTAATCGCTTTGGACATCACATTTTTGTTTTTACATCTCACTCCCACTTGATTGTCTCGGGTGATACGCTCCCCTTGACTAAAGCATTTCGTTTCTTTTCCTTACTCTTTTATGTGTGTGCTTCTTCGAGCTTGCTTACTTTATCCTTGTACATACCATGTTCCCTTAGGATACACTTGCTCTTTTCGGATGCAAGTTAGACCGTAGGTTGTGAACCATGCATGCTAGCATTAGGTAGACGTTTTCCTTTTGTTAATCCAAACCTTAGGACTACCATTGTATGATAATATTAGGTTAGAAATAGGGTAGTCTCCCTTAGACTCTTTTCTTCCCCTTTTGCATATGCATCTAAAACTAAAACTCTCTTTTTAGCAAATCATAAAACATGCTAATCGTACTTAAACCCTTTTTCAAGGTAACAAAACACAAATCAATCAAATGTGGCATCTTGCCTCGAGGGCGTAACTCGAAACCATTTTCAGCAAGGACATAATTAATTTACTTTTGTTCCAACGTGTAAGTCTCCAGAGGTCGAGCTGCGACAAAAGGCGGAATTAACATTGTTCATAAAAAAAAACATGTGAGCCGAACTACGGTAGCTCTGATTCCTAAAAAAGGATACATATGCATTGAGGTAGGGCCCAAGTGAGTATAACTTTATTTTCCCTACATTATTTTCTCATTTCTTTTGCATGCATTCTTCCTCAGTAGTAAATAGTAAGCATAGATTAAACACACCCATAAGATAAATAACAAGAGTGGATACCGTAGAGTACTACGGGCGTGCGGGGGTGCTAATACCTTCCCCTCGTGTAACAAACTCCCTTACCCGATCTCTCGGTCTCAAGACCGTGACTTCTCTCTTCTCAGGTTTTCTCGATGTTTACATTTCCCTTCATGTGGGATAAAAGACGTTCGATGGAGACTTCATTGTTCGATGATTTTCAGCCGGTTCTTTCAGCTGGTGACTTCACTGGGGACTTAGGCTGACCAAATGCTGGTCCATCCCGGAGTCAATCCTAACTCGTGTTTTCTTTTCTTTGGGTGTTTAATTTTTTATGCTTTCAGTTTATTCGTCCATACATGATTACCTGAGCATATGTATACATTGCATTTTACTGTTTTCCATATACTGCTGCTGTATTGGATCTGCTTCTTGTTGGGTGAGGGTTACAAGATGTAAAAGGCCCAATACACAGGCCAAGTGACAACCATAGGAACCTTAGGAATAGAGTGGAACACGACGGATATGGGATGTAGATTACCTGTAATTGTTTGTTGGTAGCAATTTTGGTAAAACAATGACTTGATAATGCTTTGATAAATGTCTTAACATTTGAAGCAAACTGTTTTGAATGATGTAAAAGCAGATGTGTTGAATCTTCCTCCTGAGCTGAACGAAACGTCATATCTGGTTTAAGTTTTCTGTTTCCTGTTTTTATGCGCACCATCATTCAGGATTTGGGACTCATAGCTTGCGAAAAATATGGAGGAATATTTTTCGATATGCTTTATCTTTATGAATTATATCTTGGCTTATTTTCATGGAAATATTCAAAATATTGGAATATTTGTTTTTCATCCCAAGCCCACTGTTGCGCCTTTATAAGGACATGCATCATTATTCATTGGACTGCGACTTTTAAAGAAGAATACATTCCTTCTGTTTTAGAAGTCTAAGTCTTTTAATTGTAATACACTCTAGTACTGGGTTAATACTTGAGTTGTTATTTGAGTTGTTAATTGTGGATCATTCATAAGCTTTTAAGTATTGAATGATTCAAGTCTTAATAACTTAATAATTCTGTTGTTCTTCAATGTTAGTGATTGAAGGGATTTGAGGAGGGCCTCATACCTAGGCGTGTCTTAGGTATAAGTATAGCACAAGTAGTTATTAAGTGATTAGATCGTAAACTGGTTGTTTACTTAGGGTCTATGAATTGATATTATTTGTGGACTTGTCCCTGGCTTGGTAGACCCTAGAGTAGGTGTTGTTGTACACTAAACTGGGTTAACAATCCTTTGTGTTTTTAATGATTTTATTATTGTTGCACTTTACATTGTCCTCAGATATTTGTGTCGTGACATCTCCTTCGACATCACATTTCTGATATCAGAATTTCAATTAGTATAAGAGCAGGCATACTGCTCTATATCTAGGTGATATCTAGGGAAGATACTTTCTGGTACTATGGACAAGGAAGGAGGATTTATGAACAGATCACCCATTTTGGATGGAAGTAATTATGACTATTGGAAACCACGTATGGTGGCCTTTCTAAAGTCTCTGGACAACAGAGCTTGGAAAGCTGTCTTAAAAGGATGGAAACACCCTATCAAAATGGGAGAAAATGGAGAACCTACTTCTGAGTTAAAACTAGAAGAAGATTGGTCTAAAAAATAAGATGAAGTTACTCTTGGTAATTCTAAAGCCTTAAATGCTATATTTAATGGAATTGACAAGAACATTTTCAGATTAGTGAACACATGTGAAGTAGCTAAGTATGCATGGGGAATTCTTCAATCTACTCATGAAGGCACATCCAAAGTTAAGATGTCAAGACTTCAGTTGCTCACCACAAAATTTGAGAATCTAAGAATGAAGGATGATGAAAGTATTAATAACTTTCATATGAAAATTCTTGAGATTGCTAATGCATCCAGTGCCTTATGAGAGACAATACCTGAAGATATATTGGTGAGAAAAATGCACAGGTCTCTTCCCAAGATATTTGATATGAAAGTGATTACTATAGAAGAAGCTAAAGACATTAACAAAATGAAAGTGGATGAACTTGTTGGATCCCTTCTGACATTTGAATTAAGCATCAATGAAAGATCTGAAAAGAAGAACAAAAGCATAGTCTTTGTATCAAATGCTGAAGATAAAGAGGAGGAATGTGATTTGGATGGAGGAATATCAAATGCCTTAGTTATGCTTGGAAGACAGTTTAACAAAGTGATTAAAAGAATGGATAGGAACCCAAGATCAAATGTCAAGGACATCTCATCTGACATCCATAAGTCAAATGAGTGTGGAAGAAAAAGGGATGAAGAAAAATCCACTCAAGGTAAGGGAATGCAATGTCATGAATGTGAAGGCTTTGGTAAAATTAGAGCTGAATGTCCTACATATCTTAAGAAACAGAAGAAGAATATATTTATTACTTGGTCTGAAGAGGACTCAGAGAGTGATCTTGAAGAATCTGCCAAGCATGCTAAAGCATTGACAAGCAAATATGTATCTGATGAAGAGTCTAGGGATGGGGAACTAACCTTTGATGAGTTAGCTGCTTCATACAAAGAATTATGCCTTAGAAGTGCAGAAGTGTGCCAAGAAGGGGAGAAATAGAAAGTCCTCATAACTCATCTGAAGGCAGAAAGGGAAGAGCATATGAAAATTATTTCTAATTTGGAAAGTGAAGTGACTTATCTGAATTCAAAGCTTGATAGAATGGTCAAATCTCTCAAGATTCTAAATAATGGGTCTGACACATTAGATGAAATTCTTCAAGCAGGAAGAGTGACAGGAGACAAGAGTGGCCTAGCGTTTAATCAGAAAAAGGAACCAAATTCAGAAGAACCTTCATTAGATTCCACTCATTCCAAAACTAAACCAAAGATGTCTAATCAAATGTCTAGACATCATGGCAAACATCATGGCAAGAAAAAGGTTAATCACATCAAAGAGAAATCCCATCCCTGGAGATGTCATCACTGTGGAAGGCTTGGTCATATAAGACCTTTATGTTTCAAGTTGTATGGGTATCCTAAAACCACTCCTCTTCCCAAAAATGATCAAATCCACCAAAATAACAAAAAGAAGAAATAGTGGGTTCCCAAGTCTAATGTTGCTAGTTTCATAGCTCATACCTCTCTCAGAGTATCAACCAAAGGTGACTGGTACTTTGACAATGGTTGTTCTAGACACAAGACAAGTCTCAAGAATCTGTTGGTAGATATCAAATCTCATTCCACCAGTTATGTGACTTTTGGTGATGGAGCTAAAGGTGAAATCAAAGGAGTTGGCAAGCTAGAATGTTCAAGAGTCCATAAGCTTGATGATGTGTTATTTGTTAAAGGGTTAATAACTAACCTGATAAGTATAAGCCAATTGTGTGATCAAGGATTCAAATTTAACTTCACCAAGGAAGAATGTCTTGTTTGCAATGAAAAAATGAAGTTATTATGACAGGAATCAGATCTAAAGACAACTGTTATTTATGGATTCCCCAAGAGTGGAGCTTCTCCTCAACATGTGTTTTAGCCAAAGAAAATGAAGTTAAATTATGGCATTAAAAATTGGGACACTTGCATCTGAAAGGAATGAAAAGAATTATATCTGAAGAAGCCGCGAGAGGGATTCCTAAGCTCAAGATAGAAGAAGGAAGAGTATGTGGTGACTGTTAGATTGGAAAGCAAACTAAGATGTCACATCAGAAGATCCAACATCTTACTACATCAAAAGTTTTGGAACTTCTTCACATGAACTTGATGGGACCTATATAGGTTGAAAGTCTTGGTGGAAAGAAGTATGCCTATGTTGTTGTAGATGATTTCTCTAGGTACACATGGATAAGTTTTATTAGAGAAAAATTAGAAACTTTTGAAGTATTTAAAGATCTTTGTCAACAACTTCAAAGGGAAAAAGATAGTCATGTCATCAGAATCATACGTGATCATGGAAAGGAATTTGAGAATAATAAATTTGCTGACTTTTTCTGTTCTGAAGGAATCAGTCATGAATTCTCTTCTCCCATTTCTCCTCAACAAAATTGGATTGTGGAACGTAAAAACAGAACCCTTCAAGAATCTGCCAGAGCTATGACTCATGCTAAGAAGTTACCCTACCACTTTTGGGCTGAAGCTATGAATACTGCATGCTATATCCATAACAAAGTCACTCTAAGAAAAGGCACTTCAGCCACCTTGTATGAAATATGGAGGGGAAGAAAACCAAATGTCAAATACTTTCATGTTTTTGGAAGTAAATGTTACATCTTAGTTGATCGTGAACAAAGGAGGAAGATAGATCCCAAGAGTGATGAAGTAATATTCCTAGGCTACTCTACAAATAGCAGAGTTTACATAGTCTTTAACTCCAGAACCAAGGTTATGATGGAATCCATAAATGCTATTATTGATGATAAAGGATGGAATGATGAAAAGATGTCTTAGAAGATGTTGGAACATCTTTATCTGATATTCCAACAGAATCCAATGATATAAGTATTGACTCTAATCTCCCTCAAGAAAACCCTAAGCCCAGTTATCTCAATAAAGGGCCTTCAATTAGAACTCAAAAAGATCATCCTAAAGAGCTTATCATAGGAGATATAAATAAAAGAGTTACTACCAGATCAAGAAAAGGGCTATCAAACTCTTGCTTTGTGTCAAAAATTGAGCCTAAGAATGTCAAAGAGGCCCTAACTGATGAGTTTTGGATTAATGCTATGTAGGAAGAGCTAGAACAATTCAGCAGAAATGAAGTTTGGGATCTAGTTCCAAGACCTGAAGGGACAAATGTGATTGGCACTAAATGGGTGTACAAGAATAAATCTGATGAAAAAGGGGTGGTCACTAAAAATAAGGCAAGGTTAGTTACACAAGGATACACTAAAATTGAAGGAGTTGACTTTGATGAAACCTTTGCTCCTGTGGCCAGACTTGAATCAATCAGACTACTCTTGGGAGTTGCATGCATACTGAAATTTAAATTGTTTCAAATGGATGTAAAGAGTGCCTTATTAAATGGCTATCTGAATGAAGAAGTTTATGTGGAACAACCTAAGGGATTTGTTGATCCAAGTTTTCCTAAACATGTGTGCAAACTAAAAAAAGCTATGTATGGATTAAAGCAGGCTCCAAGAGCTTGGTATGAGAGATTGACAGAATTTCTCGGTGAGAATGGATATAGGAAAGGTGGCATAGACAAAAATCTTTTTGTCAAGGAAGAAGGGAAGATCATGATTTCACAGATTTATGTTGATGATATTATGTTTGGTGGGATGTCAAATGAGATGGTTCAACATTTTGTCAAGCAAATGCAGTCAGAATTTGAGATGAGCCTTATTGGTGAATTAACCTACTTTCTTGGTCTGCAAGTTAAACAAATGGGAGATTCCATATTCTTATCTCAGAGCAAGTATGTTAATAACATGGTAAAGAAATTTGGGATGGAAAATGCCAGTCACAAAAGAACAACTGCTCCCACACATCTGAAATTGACTAAAGATGAAAAAGGAGTAAGTGTGGATCAATGTCTTTACAGAAGTATGATAGGCAGTCTTCTTTACCTCACAGCTAACGGACCTGACATTGCCTTTGCTGTAGGGGTGTGTGCTAGATATCAAGCTGATCCTAAAGTTAGCCATGCCAACCATGTGAAGAGAATTCTTAAGTATGTGAATGAGACAAGTGACTATGGTATGCTGTATTCTCATGGATCTAACTTTAACTGGTTATTATGATGTTGATTGGGAAGGAAGTGCTGATGATAGAAAAAGTACATGAGAAGGATGCTTCTTTCTGGGAAATAATCTCATATCTTGGTTCATTAAGAAGCAAAATTGTGTGTCTCTGTCTACTGCTGAGGCTGAGTATATTGCTGCAAGAAGCAGTTATTCTCAATTGGTTTGGATGAAACAAATGTTAACAGAATATAATGTCAAACAAGATGGTATGACATTATTCTATGATAATCTAAGTGACATAAATATATCAAAAAAATCCTATTCAACACAGCAGGACCAAACACATTGATATCCGTCATCACTTCATAAGAGAGCTTGTTGAAGAAAAGATTGTTGCCTTAGAACATGTAGCTACTGAATTACAACTGGCTGACATTTTCACTAAGGCTTTGGATGCTAATCAGGTTAAGAACTTAATAGGAAAATTGGGGATTTTCTTATATGATGGTTTGTAGCAATTAAGGGCGTGTGGGAATATCATTAAATTGATATTATATTATTTATGTTTCCAACAAATCAAATTTTGAAAGTAATCATTACAAGACTGTCTCAAAGTTTTTCCCACACACTACGAAATCACATCCTTCTACTTTCACAATCTCTCCATTCTTCTTTACAGAAAAAGAACCCTTGTCATTCTTAATCTCTTTGCTCAAAAATCTTCAAAGATGTCTCAACATCATGCATCGTCTCCCTCAAAATATGTCAACCATCCTGAGACACTCTCCCTTGACAGAGTACTTGACGTTACTCCTATAACAACTATCCCACCTCTTGAGAAGAAGGTCAAGAAACCCAGATCGTCACCTACAAAGAAATCCAAAGATGATAAAGGTAATGCATCTACTGCTAATGATGATAGGACAGAAGAAGAGATTGTTAATGTTGATAGAAGAATTAAAAGGCTAGTAGATAGAGTTTTAAATGAAGGTTTTTATGTTCCTGGGATTTCTAATCCTCTTTCTCGTATCCCAACTCCGGCTGACAAAGAAAATGATCCTAAAAGTGCTGCTGAATCATCCATCTTCAAGAAAGATGCTGCTGAAAGAAAACTTGACAAGCTTGCTACTTCTGCTCTAAAAGAAGTGGAAGATGATGTTGAACAAGATGTTGAGAAAAACTCCCCTGCTAAGGAAGATGTTGTTGGCTCCAAAGCCGCAGAAGGTCAAAATGATGAGAATGTGGTTAATATTGATGAGCTATCTGACAATGAGCTCATTTCTAATGTGGTGCCTGGAATTGCTAAAAGGCTCAAATCCAGGAAAGTGAAGGATGGGAATAGCACACCCCTGCCAAGATAATCAAGAAGAAAAACATGTATGGTCCCCCAAAGCCTGAAAGTAAAGTGGTTCCTCCCTCTAGTAAAAGAAAAGTTAGACCTGATAGCTCCACATGTGATGATAATGATGCTGTAAAGAGATCCAAAGGTAAGAAGAAAGCTGAATTGGTAGAAGAGGATAACTCTGATTATAATGTCGAGGAAGATGTCCAAGACATCTCTCCTATGAAAAAGTCTGCAAGCAAAAAGCTTTCTGTTAGGGTACCTGATGCCCCTCTTGACAACATTTCCTTCCATTCTGTTGGGAATGCTGAAAAGTGGAAATATGTGTTTCAAAGAAGAATTTACCTTGAAAGAGAATTGGGAGCTGGTGCTCTAGAATGCAAAGAAATTATGGAGCTGATATCTTCTGCTGGATTGATAAAAACTATTACCAGGTTTGAAAAATGTTGTGAGACTCTTGCTAAGAAATTTATTATTAATATTCCTATTGACTGTGCTGATCATAAAAGTAAGGAGTATAAAAAGGTGTTTGTTAGAGGCAGGTGTGTAGAATTTTCCCCTTCTATCATCAATAGATTTATGGATAGGTCTGAAGATGATTATTGTGAGCTGGAAGTAACTGATAATCAAGTGTGTAAAGCCATCACTGCTAACCAAGTGAGTGAGTGGCCCATGAAGAATAAGCTTCCTGTTAGAAAGCTAAGTGTGAAATATGCTATCTTACATAGAATTGGATATGCTAACTGGGTTCCTACCAATCATATCTCAACCATCACTATTAGCTTAGGAAAGTTTATTTATGCTGTTGGAAACAAGAAACTTTTCTATTATGGTACTTACATTTTTTATCAGACTATTAAGCATGCAGGAACATGTGCCATCAAGATGCCTATTGCCTTTCCATCCCTTATTTGTGAAATTATTCTTAATTAACATCCAAGAATTCTGAGTGGTAATGATGTAGCTTGCAAGAGGGAGTCTTCTTTGACCCTTCACTTCAAACTGTTTTCAGGAAAACATGTCCCACATATTGTTTTGACATCTGCACCTTCTGAAAACAAGACCTCAACCAAGAATGACATGATTACTGAATTAAGGGAAGCCTGCAAAGAACTTGATGATGTGATCAGAGTTAGCTCAGCAAGAAAGCTAACTTTTGAAAAGATGATCAAGGAGCTGCAGAAGGACAACAACTTTGATGATAGAGTGAGCTCTGAAGGAGGAGATTCTAGTGAGGAAGGAAGTTCTGGCTCTGCCAAGTCTACTGGTCCTGAAGACAGTTAGACTATTTGCTGTTTACTTGTTTGACCCCTTTATTTCTTTTTGGCACTTGTATGTGCTTGACTTTTGGATTCTATGGTCTGTACCTATATTACTGACACTCTTTTGAATACATTATTTTATTTGACATATTATGACTAAAAGGGGGGGGAGAGAAACTGACCACTGACTAAGGGGGAGCTTAATACTTGAGGGGGAGCCTCATGTCTCAAAAGATGTTCTGACATCTTCCTATGCTAACAGCTAACCACTAACTGAGTTTCTGCTTTGCTTATGTTGCTGCTCTGATAATGCTCTCATAATGTGCTCAAATAATGTTTTAGCCAAAATTTTCCAAAGGTGGGAGTTTGTAAGTGTTTGTTAGCGGAAATTTTGGTAAAAAAATGACTTGATAATGCTTTGCTAAATGTATTGAAATTTGAAGCAAACTGTTTTGAATGATGTCAAAGCAGATGTCTTGACATCTGCCTCCTGAGCTGAACGAAACTTCATATCTGATTTAAGTCTTCTGTTTCCTATTTTTATGTGCACCATCATTCAGGATTTGGGACTCATAGCTTACGAAAAATATGGAGGAATATTTTTCGATATGATTTATCTTTATGAATTATATCTTGGCTTGTTTTCATGGAAATATTCAAAAGATTGGAATATTTGTTTTTCAGCCCAAGCCCATAGCTGTGCCTTTATAAGGACCTGCATCCTTATTCATCGGAATGCAACTTTTAAAGAAGGATACATTCCTTCTGTTTTAGAAGTCTAAGTCTTTTAATTGTAATACACTATAGTATTGGGTTAATACTTGAGTTATTGTTTGAGTTGTTAATAGTGGATCATTCATAAGCTTTTAAGTATTGAATGATTGAAGTCTTTATAACTTAATAATTCTATTGTTCTTCACTATTAATGATTGAAGGGATTTGAGGAGGGCCTCATACCTAGGTGTGTCTTAGGTATAAGTATAACACGGGTAGTGATTAAGTGATTGGATCATAAACTAGTTGTTTACAGAGGGTCGATGAATTGATACTATTTAGTGAACTTGTCCCTGGCTTGGTAGCCCCTAGAGTAGGTGTTATTGTACACTGAACTGGGTTAACAATCCTTTGTGTTTTTACTACTTTTATTATTGTTGCACTTTACATTATCCTCAGATATTTGTGTCGTGACATATCCTTCGACATCACATATCTGATACCAGAATTTCATTACCCTAGACGGTTGTGTCGTCCATGCTCAGATGAGGTTTTAGTGAGGTGCTATCATTATCACATAGGTGTACAATGATAGTACTCTCAAGCGAACCCGTGATTTTGAGTTACCATTGCCTTACCCTGACCTAGTCTTCACCCATGAGTGGGGAGGGAATTATTATCACAGGTATAAATGGTGACTATGTTCAGATGGTTACTCATTTTCAGATGGTGACTATACTCAGACGGTGACTATTGGTTCTAATGGTTATGTTCTGGATTTGTATCGGTGGCTATGAGGTTCTCAGACTTATTTTCTGAGTTCCGGATCTGTTTATGAGGTTCTTTGGTTTATGTTCTGAACCTGTGATCCTGGTGCTAATAGTCTATGCAGAGACAATACAACAGAAATCAGTATCATGGAAGTAGTAATCCCATGATCATTTGCACTTACATCATGGCATGTTAAATTTTAAAAGAAATGTCAGAAAAATGAAATTATATACTAACCTCACATGCGCATGTCCATTCCGGGGTATCTCATAAAGTTATAGTTTCCATCAGTAACGTCTAGCAACAGTGATGTTCTCAAGAGGACTAAAAGAGACAATTGTACTTATCAGTTTCGCTCAAGTTCTTGGCCTTCTTCGAAGAGTTTTGAAAGACCATTAAATTATGTTTGACCCTACTCCAGTTTTACGGCAATCAATTACACTGTTTCATTCCCCAGGACTATCAGATCTCTCCGACTTCGTAAGAGTACTCTCATTTACTCAAGATCACCGAGCATATATTTGTTACTATTCCGTACAAGCCCGATTTGAAGCTATTTTTAGGGTACTTTATTTGGGCCTTAGTGATGTGAGATAGAGATGGAGAAAGGACGGTAGCCTACTGTTGTACCCCAAAATTTTCCATCTCATTTCTCAATAAATTTCTCACAAGATCTTCAATGGCTCAAGCTTGTGCAAGGATTGACTAGGCCAAGACATCTCCTCAATGCTGATACCTCAAAATTAGGGTTTGAACTTGCACAGGGACAATTGGATTTATAAAAATTCAAATGACTTTCATGGATCATTATGGACCTTCAATAATTCTCATTATAGTTTCAAATCTTGTATCACAAACTCCGCTCAGTCGATTGACCAAATGACTAAAAATCAGCGGTACTGATGAAAAGTCAACAAATACACCAAAAGTCAAACTTTGACTTTTTAAAATCAAAATCAAGTTTCAAAAATCATATTTCATCAAGACATGTCAAAATATGAAGATTGTTCATCAAGAAATAAAAAAAAGTCAAATTTATCTTTGAAAAGTCAAAATTCTAAGACTTAGAAAATTTTCTAAGTGTTGGAAAGTTAACTTTTTTTCATGACTTTGTGCCATATTTTCACCATGATGCAAGATGATTCAAGGAAAACTTACAACATGAAAGTTGTAGATCTCAATAAGATCTAAAACATTGTAGGATAGAAATTTTTCTAGAAATTCTTGTATTTTGAGTTATAAATTCAAAAAGTCATGACATTTTCATCTAACACTTAGAGAAATTTTCAACAGATTTCGGTCAGGATATTATCCCAACTTCTTGGCATTTTTTCACATAGTTCCAAGATGATTTTTTCAAAATGGTAAATATGAAAGTTATAGAGGGTGTTTCAAGCTTTCCAAAACATCCAAGAGCATATATTTATCATATTTGAGCTAGGATATTCAAGGGCATGAAGTTGGGCATCCATTCTTGAATTGCGAGTCATTTTAGTGAAGAACACATAACAAAACCCTTATGCTATGCTGCATAATCTTGTGTTGCAGGACTTATTACTTGCTAATATCACTATAATTTAATGCTTACACCCACTCTTGAGATATTACCCAAGTGTTTAAGCCATTGTCCAAAAGATCTTTCCATTTATGGCATAAAGGCACCATTGCTATTCTTGAAAAGCAAGCTTTTTGTACAAAGTTTATCTTGAGCCCATACTTTGTTTGTCTATGATTTTACTCCACCGTAAATCATGGAAATCAGCCCCTCTAAACCAGTAACTTTGGTACTTCATCTTGGGACCATGACATAACTTGATATTTGCAATCCAACCTAGCCATAACTCCATAGTTTGTAAACCAAATCAGTTTGTTCACAAACCTCTTGCCTATAAATAGAAGAAGCATTTACAAGAGGAAGAGGTCAGAAAAATAGAGAGAAAAGCCAGAAGTTTTATTGATAAACCCTCAAAATCCCATATTCACAAAAGCTATAACAACCCACAAAACTTCCACTCTTGAGTTTTAAAGTCCAAACTTTTGAACCTCTCATACTTTGCAAGTTCTATCCAAACATCTAAGCACCCCACATACATCATATAGAAGTTGTTCAAACTAAAGAACAAGCTTCTATAACACCTTTGTTTTTCCAAACTCAAGAACAGTTAAGGCAGCAACTCAAGCTCAAAGCATAAATTCCAGCTGCAAGGTAAGTCTTCTTGACTTTAAACCTTTCATTTCAAGCATCATTAGTTGATTCATCTTTGAAGATAAAATGTAATAACCATTCCTCTTGAAGCTAACCTTTGTTTATCTTCCATTCTTGTCATTTATGTGTTGAGAACTAACCCATGTATGCAGCAAAACAAAGATAGAGTGAAAAAATGACAGTATGAGTCGACATATACCTATATGAGTTGACACATCTTAGTGCAAAAACCATTTATGAGATGACACATAGCCTTATGAGTCGACACATACTGCTATACAGGCCCAAAACAGAAGAAAAAAAGGGTGTATGAATTGACACAAAGCACGTATGAGTCGACACATGCAGGGTATGAGTCGACACATACCATTATGTATCGACTCATACTGAGTTGATTTGGAAATACAGGGGAAAGGGAAGGTTATGCGTCGATGCAAAAAAGAAAGTGTCGACACATAATGTTCAAAAATGCATTTTTCTTTCCTTTTCCTTTGTTTTTACATGTTTCACATATTTTATTCATGTCTATTCAATATGGTTGTAATATTTAAGCTCCTATCCATCCCCATTTGTAAATTGTACCCATATCCCCCTAAACGGTGTAATAGCGTAGGCCTTTATTTTCCGCAATTTATCGCTTTCAAATATAAGTGCTAGTAACTAGGGTGTGTATGGCAAGATAAAATCAATCTTAGACAACCCTAATCCAAGACAAAATAATGCATGAAAAATAAACACTCACACACTTGCACCTCTAGGGTTAACTCCACTCGTTTCCTTAAAAATAGTCATGATATGCATGTGAGACATCTTAGCAAAAACAAACAAAATACAAGATCAAAGTACCTCGATGATGCTACGAATGTTGTCTTACAAATGATCTTAGTCCTTTATAGATAAATGCTAAGATATCTCACAACATTGCTATTCATGACTATACGATGACCCATGCCCGTCCCTTTACATCCAAAGATAAGGCTTCTTACCAATCAATGGTGAGATAGAAATATCAAAGGAAAGAAGAAATGAACAAAAGATTTTTTGAGTAGGTAGAATGTTCTTAGTTGCTTGCTCACAATCCATCCTCAAAACAAAAATATTTTCAAACACACCAAACATTTTCAAAAAAGTCCAACACTTTGTATGCATTCTTATAGAGATGAGAATCATTACAAAGTTTGCCTAAACAAAGGCGCTTTTCAAAAATACTTTCAAAATACACCACAAACACATTTCAAACAAAGCAATTTCAAAAGTGATCTAGCAAGCAACTAAGATCCCATAGATAACTATGGATGAAAATGGTTCCAACACCTTCCCTTTTCATGATCTACCCCTCGAACTCAAGAAAATATCTCAAAGGGATTTCTTGTTCTTTTCACCCTTTCCTTATTGGATAAAAGAAAAGTCAGTGTTGACTCTTTCTATCCGCAACAATTGCGATAAAACGCAAAACAACCAAGTCAGTTCTCCCACCGTATTACAGAACTGGCGACTCTTCTGGGGAGAATAAAAGTGGGGTTACCTTATATCTATATCACAATTAATTGCTTTCGTTGTTTAATTTGTTTGCTTTACATTCATGGGTCTTTGTTTGGGTTTATGTTGATCCTCTACCCGAATCGGGGAACACCTTTAGGTAAGTAGCAATAGATCATAGAGACTGTGCAGGGTATATCGACTTGGTTGAAGCGATGGCTACATTAGTGTGACACATTTATTGGTACCGATAGCCCTTGAGTCTAGTTAAGGAGAATACGAGGCCACTGTGTGGTGTCCTGAAGCACTAACTGACCTTAGAACCTTTAATTGAATAACTTGACTATTAGGAAGTAGTGAGATAGCCGGCTTTGGTGCAGTCCGAAGTTGGTTGATACTCGATACTATGTTCATTGATATCAGAATTTCGAGATATTTCAGTCGCCAATAAAGAGGCTTGCGTTGAAACAATGCCCGATGAAGAAAGATAAGTGATATTGAGATTCTCTAGAACCCAGTTTACTTTCTAGGACAGGTTGAACCAACTAAACTTCAAGAGGGTACTTACTTATGAACCTATCTTTTCTCAATACATTTCACAAAGGGTCTCCAATGCTCAAGGATTCTCAAGAATTGATCAGACAAAATCACCTTCGAAACACTGAGACCACAAATTAGGGTTTTGACTAAAAGTGACTGATCACTAACTTTTGACCTAATACATGACTTATTGGTTTGAAATATGATCTCAAGAATTCAAATTCATCATTTTTACCTATTTTAATATCTCAAAACATTTCTCAAGATCAGTGGATTGATGGATGAAATTTGGTCAACTGATAAAAAAGTCAACCGTACACTGAAAAGTCAAATTTTGACTTTTTGGTCAACATTAAGTTTCAAAGATCAAAATTCATCAAGACATTCAAGAATATCAAACTTTATCATTAAGAAATCAAGAAATCAAGAAATCAAGAAATCAAGAAATCAAGAAAGTCAAAAGTCAATGTGAAAAGTCAAACTTTTCAAGACTTAGAAATTTTTCTAAGTGTTTTTTATACATGATAATTTCATTTCTGCATGCCAACTTTTCATCATGATGCAAGATGATTCAAGGAAAACTTCCAACATGAAAGTTGTAGATCTCAATGAGATCTAAAACATTTTAGGGCAAGAATTTTTCTAGAAATGCTTGGATTTTGAGTTATAAATTCATGAAGTCATGGCATTTTTGAATAAACACTTAGAGAAATTTTCAGTAGTTTTGGTCAGGATTTTGTCCCAACTTCTTGGCATTTTTTCACATAGTTCCAAGATGATTTTGTCAAAATGACCAACATTAAAGTTATAGAGAATGTTTCAAACTTTCCAAAACATCCAAAATCATGAATTTATAATACTTGAGCTAGGATATTCAAGGACATAAAGTTGGGCGTCCATTCTTGATTTGCAAGTCATTTTAGTGAAGAACACATAACAAAACCCTTATGCTATGCTGCATAATATTGTGTTGAAGGCCTTCTTACTTTCCAATATCACCATAATTTAATGCTTACACCCAATCTTGAGCTATTACCCAAGTGTTTAAGCCATTGTCCAAGAGATCTTCCCATTTATGGCATAAAGGCACCATTGCTATTCTTGAAAAGCAAGATTTTTGTACAAAGTTTATCTTGAGCCCATACTTTGTTTGTTTCTGATTTTACTCCACCACAAATCATGGAAATTAGCCTCTCTAAACCAGCAACTTTGGTACTTCATCTTGGGACTATGACATAACTTGATGTTTGTAATCCAACCTAGCCAAAAATCCATAGTTTGTAAACCAAATCAGCTTGTTCAAAAAACTCTTTGCCTATAAATAGAGGGAGCATTTGCAATAGAGAGAGGTCAGAAAAATAGAGAGAAAAACCAGAAGTTTTGTGGATAAACCCTCAAAAAATCTCATATTCACAAAATCCATAACAGTCCACAAAGCTTCCACTCTTGAGTTTTAAAGTCCAAACCTTTGAACCTCTCATACTTTGCAAATTCTATCCAAACATCTAAGCACCTCCCATACATTAATTAGAAGTTATTCAAACTCAAGAACAAGCTTCTGTAACATTTGTGTTTTCTAAGTTCAAGAACACTCAAGGCAGCAACTCAAGCTCAAAACACAAATTCCAGCTGCAAGGTAAGTCTTCTTAACTTTAAACCCTTTATTTCAAGAATCATTAGTTGATTCATCTTTGAAGATAAAAAATGTAATAACCATTCCCCTTGAAGCTAACCTTTGTTTATCTTCCATTCTTGTCATTTATGTGTTGAAAACTAACCCATGTATGCAACAAACCAAAAATAGAGTGAAAAAATGACAGTATGAGTCGACACATACCTATATGAGTCGACATATCTTAGTGAAAAAACAGGTTATAAGTCGACACATAGCCTTATGAGTCGACACATACTGCTATACAGGCCCAAGACAGAAGAAAAAAAGAGTGTATGAGTCGACAAAAAGCACGTATGAGTCGACACATGCAGTGTATGAGTCGACACATACCATTATGTATCGACTCATACTGAGTTGATTTAGAAAAACAAGGGCATGGGAAGATTATGTGTCGATGCAAAAGAGCATGTGTCTACACATAATGTTCAAAAAGGCATTTTTCTTTATTTTTACTTTGTTTTTACATGTTCCACATAGTTTCTTCATGGCTATTCAATATGGTCGTAATATGGCTTAAATCTTAAGGATGCATGCTTAAATATGGTCGTAATATTAGCAAAGGGGTATCTACTCGGCTAAATCTTAAGGATGCATGCTTAAATATGGATTTTGTATCTCAAGTTGAACCTACCAAAGTGGCTCAAGCACTAGAAGATGATCAATGGATCCTTTCCATGCAAGAAGAGCTAAACCAATTCGAGCGGAACGAAGTTTGGGAACTTGTTCCTAATCCAGGAAATAAACGTATCATTGGAACCAAACGGGTTTTCAAAAACAAGATGGATGAGAATGGTATAATCACTCGAAACAAGGCAAGACTAGTTGCTCAAGGATACAACCAAGAGAAAGGAATTGATATTGAAGAAACTTTTGCTTCGGTAGCACGTTTGGAAGAAATAAGACTATTACTTGCATATGCATGCTCTTTGGATTTTGAACTTTTTCAAATGGATGTAAAAAGCGCATTTCTCAACGGATTCATAAATGAAGAAGTCTATGTAAAGCAACCTCTCGGATTTGAAGACTTCAAACATCCTAATCATGTCTTCAAATTGAAGAAAGCTCTCTATGGGCTGAAGCAAGCACCAAGGGCATGGTATGATAGACTAAGCGCATTCCTATGTGAAAAAGGGTTTGTAAAGGGTAAAGTTGATACCACTCTCTTCATAAAAAATGTTAATCATCATACTTTACTTGTACAAATCTATGTAGATGATATTGTTTTCGGTTCAACTAACCAAAATATGTGCAAGGAATTTTCATCTATGATGCAAGGAGAGTTTGAGATGTCTATGATGGGAAGATTGAATTTCTTCCTTGGTCTTCAAATTAAGCAACTCAAACACGGTATCTTTGTAAACCAATCAAAATATTGCAAAGACATTATAAAGAAGTTTGAGATGGAAAGCAGCAAAGAAAGTGCAATTCCTATGGGATCCGACACCTATCTTGATCCAGATGAATCAGGGAACTCTATTGACATAACTAAGTATCATGGAATGATTGGCTCACTCCTCTATTTAACAACAAGTAGACCTGACATCATGTTCAGCGTTTGCCTATGTGCAAGATATCATGCCAATCCTAAAGAGTCTCACCTTGGAGTAGTCAAGCGGATAATAAAATATCTCAAAGGAACAACCAACGTCGGATTATGGTATCCAAAAGGTAGTATGTGCAATCTAGTTGGTTATTCACATGCTGACTATGCATGTTTTAAGACTGATCACAAAAGTACAAGTGGAACATGTCACATTCTCGGAAATGCCTTGGTTTCATGGTCATGCAAAAAGCAAGCAAGCGTCGCTCTCAGCACTGCCGAAGCAGAATACATTGCGGCTGGAAGTGGATGCACTCAAATTCTTTGGCTAAAACAACAGTTACTTGACTATGGAGTAAACCTTGGATGCATTCCACTTCGATGTGATAACACAAGCGCGATCAATATTACGAAAAATCCAGTTATGCATTCCCGGACAAAACACATTGACATCAGACACCACTTCATCCGAGATCACATACTCAAAGGAGATGTCAAGATTACTTTTGTGGACACTCAAAATCAACTCGCGAACATTTTCACAAAACCACTTGTGAAGGATGCATTTTTCAAAAATTCGTCGTGAACTCAGAATCCTAGATGAACAAGATATATAAGGTGCACTCTATCCTTAACTATACTTTAATGTACATATATATGGGTTTAGACAATGTTTCAAATGTTAAAATTACTGTTTTTAAAATTTTTCCTTTAAGTAAATCGATTTACTTGGTGTGTAAATCGATTTACCACTGAAGCAAAACTTTTTTATATAAAATCCTTTTCTGTAAATCGATTTACACAGTATGTAAATCGATTTACCACTGAACCAAAATTAATTTTCATAAAACTCTTATGTGTAAATCGATTTAACCAAGGGGCAAATCGATTTACCACTGAAGCTGAAGCATTTTTATGTACTTTTTCTCTATGTAAATTAATTTTTCAGCATGTGATATTTTTATGAGTCTTTAATATATTGGTCAACCTTACATTGCCTCTCAACCTCCCACCTTCTTTTTGACCAAATATGAAACCTTGACCAAACCACTCAATTAAAACCTCATAAAGACCTAACTTACTCTCTCTACTATTTAATCTCACCAAAACTCCCTCACTATCTCATAACACCAACACTCTCTCTCTCTCTCTCATAACAAAACCAAAAGCTCTCTATCTTCCTTACTCAAAACCCTAACTATATCCATGGCTCCCAAAAGAAAAGCAACAGCCTCAGAAAAAGGAAAGAAGAAAACTGTTTCAACCTCTGAAAACTCATTGCTCGAGTATCTCTCAGATTCACAACGTGAAAGATTCATCAAGCATTTTCAAAGGAAAATCATCTCAACTCCAAAATTCGGTATGTTATCTACGTTTCCCGATGAATGCTTCACTTTTCAAAGGGATTTGATTGCTTATGGTTTAGAACCATTAATATCATCACATGGTTTCTATTACCCGGATCTAGTTAGAGTATTCTACAGCAATATGCATTATGATAACAACAAATGCTATACCTATGTGCTCGGAACAAGAATTCCTCTGCATTCCAAAACTATAGGCAGAATTTTGAACATCCCATATACTGGAAGTACCCTCTATGACCCAGAGGATGCTGCTTGGGAAAATTATCAGAAGCGAGAATTCTTTTACAGCATTGGTCGGTTATCAGAAGCAGAATACCGTGCAAAGCGGATTCGTAGTCTTGGCGGTGTTATTCCGGCTCGGGACACTTGGAGTGCTGGTAATTTTCATATTGATGATATATTATTCCATTATTTTCTGGTATATATCTTATTTCCTAGAGCAGGAAATCACTGCACTGTGACCGATCTCGAATTGCAAATTATCTATGCGAGGAAAAATGGCATTTCGGTAAACTGGGCTAAACTGATTGTGGTGCATATATTAAAAGTTGCCACAAGGGCTACCTTTCTGCCATATGCATACTTCATTACAAGGATCTTGGAAGCATTTGACTGGGTTTGAGAGGATTGAAATGGATCCAATCAGCAATAGGATCTCCATCAAAAATGTTGATTCTCGGATGGGTGTTCATTTCAATTCTGAAGCAAAAACCATCACATACATTGGAGAGGATGTTGTAGGTGATGAAGGCAATAATGCGGATGAAGAAGAAACTGAAGTTCCTCCTCCTGCTGCCTCTTCTGGTCTAACCAATCAAGATGTTATGGATTTCATGACTTAACAGTTTGCATCTCTCAACTCTAACATCAATGCTCGATGGACCGAGATAAATGATTCTATCTCCTCTCGCATCAATGCTTTTCAGAACGATGTGAACCAACTATTTTCATACCTCTACTCACATCTTCATATTCCTCCATACGATCCAAAAAATCCAGCACCTCCGCCTCCTCAATACACCGAACCACCTCTACAACAACAATTTCCATATCAAGGACTGTTCTAATGTGTTCTTGACCAATATTATTAAATTCTTATTATAAGTATCATTATGTTTTTTGTTTTGTATTATTTCAAGTGTTAGTTTTTGTATTGTGTACTTGAACTTTGTTCGATAATTTTAGAAGTTTGTGCTTTAGTTCATGGTCATATATGTTTCAAACTGGTATAAGTATCATCTTATGTTGCATCTTTCCCTTCTTTTTGATAATGTCAAAGGGGGAGAAGGATGTGATAGCACTTTATGGTTGTTTGTTTCAGTTTTCTTTTCAGGGCAAGTTTTCAAATCTTTTTCTCCATAGGGGGGGAAATATATCTTAGGGGGAGAAAACTCCTTTTGCTCCAATTCTGAACAACTCATAAAGAAAGATGGTTTGTCATCATCAAAAAGGGGGAGAATGTAATCTCAAGCCTCAACACAACTTTAGTTTTGATGAAAGACAAACAAGCACTATGATGAAAGACAAACAAGCTCTATGGCAAGAAGGAAAAGAAGTGGAATTATCTTAAAAGCATCATTCACTCAAAGCTTCAAGGATCATGGCAAGCAATCAAGTATATCAATTCTCATTTGAACTACATTGATTAGAAATGCTCAAAAATAATATACACACTTGCCACAACACTTCACTTAAATTTTAAAACAAATTCTAAGTTTTTCTCTGCTGTAAATCGATTAACACCTTATGTAAATCGATTTACACATGCTTTTTCAAAAACTGATTGTCTCTGGCAGCAATCGATTTACATGAAGTGTAAATCGATTGATCACAGAACTAAGTTAATTTTTTAACACTTGTAAATCGATTTACACATCATGCTAATCGATTTACACTTCAAATTTTTTGAAAACAAGAACGTTACAAACCCGTGCAATCGATTTACTTCTTATGCTAATCGATTTACACATTGTAACTTTTGAAAAATCTGAACTGGTTTCAAGATATCCTTCACACCTTTTCTCCAATAGTTGCAAGGTCATACATTGCATCTTCTCAAGTTTTTCAAACAGAAAAGTGGTATCCATTTGGAAAGGTATCTTGATTACTTTATATACAAAATCTTTCAAATTATAAAACAACTCTTCTCTTATGCAATAATTCTGAACTTTGAAAAATATTCAAACTTCATATTTCTTAACTTTTAAGAATAAAGATTTTCTGCACTTTCACACATACAAGAACAGAAATCTTTGAGCATTATCTAACCATTGTGTTACAGTTTGAATTGCTTACAAGAGAAGAAATAAGAAACTTCATTGAAGTCACTCTATGTTATCAACATCTTTCAAGAAATCTTATTTCATAGAATTATACAAAGTGTAACTTATTTCCAGGATTGTTGGAATTAAGTATTAGAATACTTTTGTACCTTGTTGTCCATTGTTGGAAACAAGAGGTATCTTTTGAGAGGATTGTTCTCAAGAGACTTATTGGAAATCCAAGAGGGTGTTCTTGGTATTTGTTAGGTTATTTAGTTGATAAGACTAGGAAGAGTCTTGTAAAAGTTCTAACAAAATAGTGAAATCTCTTGCGTGTTTGCAAGGGGACTGGACGTACTTCCGGGGTGTGGAAGGAACCAGGATAAATCTCCGTGTCTCTTTACTTTTTGCACTTTACAGTTTTCCAAAGCACTAAATCAAAACCAGAAAGTATAAAATAAGTCAAAAATAGACCACCACCTAATTCACCCCCCCCTCTTAGGCGCAATCTTAAACTTACAATTGGTATCAGAGCAGGTTATAGGTAACCTGCTCCTAGAGATCCAGAATGGCTTCCGCAAATCATCAACCCGTTTTCAGAGATGGTGGTAGTAACAACAAGCCTCCTCTATTATGTGGTGAATATTTTGACTTTTGGAAAATACGCATGAAGGAGCATCTAGAAGCACAAGAAGAGGAAGTTTGGGATGCTGCTGAAAATGGTCCATTTATCCCGGTAACGGTAATCAATGGCGTTGGCTCTTCAAAGCCTAAAACTGCATGGGACGACGATGATAAAAATAAAGTTCTCTATGACAAAAAGGCAATAAACCTTCTTCAAGGTGCACTTAGTATGGACGAATTCTTCTGTGTCTCGACATGCAAAACAACAAAGGAAATATGGGATACCTTGGTACAAACTCATGAAGGAACGACTGAAGTAAAAAGATCAAGGCTAAATACCCTAAGTCAAGAATGCGAACTATTTCGAATGAAACCCGGAGAATCCATTCTTGACTTACAAAAGAGATTTGTGCACTTGACAAATCACTTAAGTGCTCTTGGTAAAACCTTGACAAATGATGAACTCAACTTGAAAGTCCTTAGATCATTGACTAGGGAATGGCAACCAAAGGTAACGGTAATCTCGAAAAAGAAGAGTCTCTCCGCAATGACTTCCGCTACATTATTTGGCAAACTTCAAGAATACGAAACGGAACTCGATAGACTTGAAAAACATGAGAATCTAGAAAAGAAGTCCAAAAACATTGCTTTAAAAATTGATTCAAAGGAAGTTGTAAAAGAAGACAATCCGGAAGAAGATGAAAATTTCATGCTTCTTGTTAAAAGACTTGGGAAGTTTTTTGGCAGAAATGACAAGGGCGGATCTCATGCACATAAGAGAAAGCACTTCAAGAAAAGAGAAGCATCCACATCAACACAAGATGTCTCATGTTATGAATGTGGAAAGCAAGGACATATCAAGCCAAACTGTCCAAATCTCCCAAAGAAAAACGGATTTAAAGGAAAGGACTCAAAACAAAAGAAAGCCTACACAACATGGGAAGAAAATGATATGAGCAGTACATCGAAATCGGAAAGCGACGAATGTGCAAATTTAGCCTTAATGGCATCGCATCACTCCGACGATGAAGAAGAGGTTAGTTATGAATTTACTCTTTTTGATGATGATGTTCAAGGTGCAATTGATGAACTCTTGAAAGAATGCAAAAGTTTATACAAAAAGGTGTCAAACCAAGAAAAAGAACTTCTAATTTGTCTAGAAAAAATTGACACCATGACTAAAGATTTTGATCTTCAAAAACAGAATTTTATAAAAGAAAAGGAAAACTTTGCATGCTCCAAGTGTGAATCAAATGTTGTGATACGGTGGGAGAACTGACTTGAGATTTTGCGTTTGTGTTCGCAAATGTTGCGGTTTAGCAAGAGTCGCCACCGACTTTTCTTTTATCCAAAAGGAAAGGTGAAAAAGCACAGGAAAGACCTTTGAGATGTTTTCGTGGGTTCGGGTGGTAGATTATGAAAAGGGAAGGTGCTAGCACCCTTTTCATCCATGGTTATCCATGGGCTATTAGTTACTTGTTTTAGATCACTTGCTTTTGTTTGAATGTGCTTGTGTTGTGTGTTTTTTTTGAAAGTATTTTGAAAATGGAACTTCGTAATGGTTCTCGTTTCTATAAGAACGCGTAAAAAGTGTTTGTTTCAAAAATAGTTCAAAAGTGTGTTTATGAGATGTGTTTTTGAAATTATTTTGAAAATGGAACTTCGTAATGGTTCTCGTTTCTATAAGAACACCTACAAAGTGTTTGTTTCGAAAATAGTTCAAAAGTGAGAGTCTGGGTGTATAAAAATGTTTTTGTTGTGAGCAAGCGAGTAACTAAGAGCGAATCTACCTACTCAAAAGGTCTTAAATGTGCTTTTCCGCCTCCTTTAGATGTGGCCGTCTTACCATTGATTTGGTAAGAAGCCCCATCATTGGATGTGAAGGGACGGGCGTTGGGACGTTTGTATAGTCATAGAAGGCAACATATGGGACGTTTTAGCAATGTCGTTTTAGGGACTAGATCGTTTACCGAAGGCAACATAGAGGGTCATCGAGGGACTACGATCTTTTTATCAAGGGTCTTTGCTAAAACTCCCATGCTCGAGGGACATGACTATTTTCCGAGGCAACAAGTGAGATTACCCTAAGGGTGCATGTGTGCAAAGTGTGTTTTATTGCATGCATTTGTCTTTGATTTTTAGGTTGTCTACTTGTTAATTTTTATCTTGCCATACACGCCTAATTACTAGCATTTGTACAAAGTAAATAAAATGCAGAAAGATAAAATCCTACGCTATTACAACCATATCGAAAGGCATAAAAAATATGAAGGAAAAAATAAGATAAAAGTAAGAAAAATGAGTGTCTTTCGACCCAGGCAGTAGCATCCTTCGACTTGCATTCTGTTGGCCTCCTTCGATTGGGGCTAGCACCAGTGAGGTCCTGTCCTTCGATTGGCCTGGAAGTCAGTGTATGGCGAAGCCTTCTGGTTCTACCTTGTTGTCTTCTTCGACTGGAGGTCGAAAGCAGTGAGGGAATGCCTTTCGACTGAGCCTGGAATCAGTGAAGGCATTCTTTTCATTTGGGCCTAGAAGTCAACATGGTTTTCCTCTTGGTTGTCTCTTTCGTTTGACCTGGAGAAAGAGGGTAGAAGCCAGAAGCTTTGTTTCCTATTTCCTATTTCCTGTTTCTTTCATTTCAAGCATTAAATGGCAACATGGCTTGAGGCCATGCTAGTATTTGTCTTGCAAACAGTTTAATAGTTGAAACTAGTTCAGGTAAACAGAAAGCAAAACGAAAGGGTTAACTCTAAAAGGGGGGAAACTAAAGGAACAATGGTATATACATGCTTGAAACGAACGAAAATATTATTTACATGTTATGCCATGAAATGAAAGGTTCAAGGGTAAGAGTGACTTACTTTGATGGAGGCTTTGAATGGGTGTGGGACCTTGAGTGGAGGCCCAAGGTTCTGGATTTGAAAGAGGGGGCCAACAGCTGTGCTTGGAATGCTGGATTCGAAGGAAGGAAAGAAACAAGTCTTATGTTTCTTTCCAAACCGGATTCAAAGGATACTGAAGAGTACTTGTTCTTCATAATCGAAGGAAGTAAGTATGTGATTCTAGATTTGTTCTCACAAGTGTTGAAGGGACTTGAGAGATTTGTTGTGTTTGAGAAAATTTGGGTGATTCGTTCCTCTGGTCCAAAGATCCTCTCTTAGCTTTGCAAAAATTCCTCTATTTATAGAGAAAGAATGGACATGTTGTCTAAAGCCAGCCTTGCAAATAAATGATAAAATAATGTAACGTGAAAGTACATGTGGGGGGCCTCTTGGCAGTTGGGGTGCAGAAGATGTGACTTATGCTTCTGACGTTGCTTGTGCTCAGACCAAATTCAGGTTGAAAGCTGCTTTTGTGATAAAAGTACTCTCTATGAAAAGAAAGAGTATGTATCCTTTAACCAAGAATAGTAATATCTAAAAGACAAAGTTTAAAACCCTTGTACAAGCTTCTGATTATGTAAAGATTTGGACGCAACATAGCCTGGCAAACGAGATTTGGTCTTGAGTCGAATGCAAGAGTGAGATCGAAGCACACCTGTTAGAAGGAAGCCTTTGCCTCAGTCGAAGCTTGTGGTCGAAACAAACTTACTCGAAGGAAGCTAATGCCCAGTCGAAGCTTGGATCAAAGCAAACATATTGCCCAATCGAAATCTCGTGTTTGAAGGAAGCATGTTGCCCAATCGAAGCATGTGTCAAAACAAACATAAAGGGAGTCATTGCCTTTTAGCGTGAGGGAAGTTCTTGGCTTCTGAATCGAAGGGTGTTCCTTCAAGGGAAGCAATAACTTAGTCAAATCTTGTATGAAGATATCTCTTGGCTCAAACGAAACTTGTGAGAGGCAAAGTCTTCAAGAGACCCTTGGTGCAAGTGGATTCGAAGGAGGTTTCAAATCCAAACGAAGGATGTACCCAAACTTGCATTCGAAGGAGGCTTTAAATCCACACGAAGGATGTAACCCAAACTTGCATTTGAAGGAGGCTCTTGCTCAAAACGAAGGATGTAATCCAAGTTGCATTCAAAGGAGGCTCTTTCTCAACTGAAGTTTCCATACAAGCACACAGAAGGTGAGTGCCCAAACGAAGACTTGCCTTGCAGGGGGTACATGTGACCAGTAGGTCATGGCCTTCGATTGAAAGCATGCAGGCAGCAAAAGACACAAACAAAACCTACAACAAGAATTCACATGCCCAGGCGAAAGAGGCACGCTAGCAGCCACTTTGAGAAATCGAAGGAGGCCAAGAGTCAATCGAAGGGTGCTGAATCGAAGGAGACCTGTTTTCCTCCAAATTTGTCAAAATGTTATTTTTATCTGTTTTCTCCATTTTTGTCAGTTTCCTTTTAATTTTGGTACTGGAAAATTCCAAAGCACTTGTTCAAGCTTGAACCTTGAAAATCCTTGTAAGAAAGGCCTTGAGAATTGAGAGGGTAAATTTTGGGGTACAACAACTGCCTCTGTTCAAACTTCTTACACCTGAAGAGTTAGATTGGTAATTCTACCATTCGTGACTTGAAGGTGGAAGATGATTGAACACTAGAGTGCCCAGAAAATTTGCACTCGAAGATGTGTTAGTTGATTATGTAGAGAATGGGCTTAAAGATGTCATTTGGAGAGATGATGGATAGTTGTTGGAGAATGGGCTTAAAGGTGCCATTTGGAGAGATGATGGATAGTTGTTGGAGATGGGCTTAAAGATGCCATCCAGAAATGATTGCTGGACTGTATTTGAATGAGTGACAGAATTACATCCGAATCTGGATCGTATCTGGACTGTATTTGAAGGTCTCTGATTGCTTGTCATTAACCGGAAGAAATAAATCTAACCAGAGGAGGTCTATGGTTGCCTGTTTTAACTGGAAGAAATAAATCTAACCAGAGAAGGTATTTTTTGATGATGATGTGTGATGAAGGAATCTGAGATGATTGCTACTCCAAACAGATGATGAAGGAATCTTGGACGATTACTACCTCAGCAGGATGATGAATGAATCTTGGACGATTACTACCTCAGCAGGATGATGAAGGAATCTTGGATGACTACTACAACAGCAGGATGATGAAGGAATCTTGGATGACTACTACCTCAGCAGGATGATGAAGGAATCTTGGATGACTTCTACCTCAGCATGATGATGAAGGAATCTTGGACGACTACTACCTCAGCAGGATGATGAAGGAATCTTGGATGACTTCTACCTCAACATGATGATGAAGGAATCTTGGATGACTTCTACCTCAGCATGATGATGAAGGAATCTTGGATGACTACTGCCTCATCAGGATGGTGAAGGAATCTTGGATGACTTCTACCTCAGCAGGATGATGAAGGAATCTTGGATGACTTCTACCTCAGCAGGATGATGAAGGAATCTTGGACGACTACTACCTCAGCAGGATGGTGAAGGAATCTTGGATGACTTCTACCTCAGCAGGATGATGAAGGAATCTTGGATGACTTCTACCTCAGCAGGATGATGAAGGAATCTTGGATGACTTCTACCTCAGCATGATGATGAAGGAATCTTGGACGACTACTACCTCAGTAGGATGATAAAGGAATCTTGGATGACTTCTACCTCAACATGATGATGAAGGAATCTTGGATGACTACTACCTCAACAGGATAGTGAAGGAATCTTGGATGACTTCTACCTCATCAGGATGATGAAGGAATCTTGGACGACTACTACCTCAGCAGGATGGTGAAGGAATCTTGGATGACTTCTACCTCAGCAGGATTATGAAGGAATCTTGGATGACTACTACCTCAGCAGGATGGTGAAGGAATCTTGGATGACTTCTACCTCAGCAGGATGATGAAGGAATCTTGGATGACTTCTACCTCAGCATGATGATGAAGGAATCTTGGATGACTACTACCTCAGCAGGATGGTGAAGGAATCTTGGATGACTTCTACCTCAGCAGGATGATGAAGGAATCTTGGACGTCTACTACCTCAACATGATGGTGAAGGAATCTTGGATGACTTCTACCTCAGCAGGATGATGAAGGAATCTTGGACGACTACTACCTCAGCAGGATGATGAAGGAATCTTGGATGACTTCTACCTCAGCATGATGATGAAGGAATCTTGGATGACTACTACCTCAGCAGGATGGTGAAGGAATCTTGGATGACTACTACAACAGCAGGATGGTGAAGAAATCTTGGACGACTACTACCTCGGCAGGATGGTGAAGGAATCATGGATGACTTCTACCTCAGCAGGATGATGAAGGAATCTTGGATGACTACTACCTCAGCAGGATGGTGAAGGAATCTTGGATGACTTCTACCTCAGCAGGATGGTGAAGGAATCTTGGATGACTTCTACCTCAGCAGGATGGTGAAGGAATCTTGGATGACTTCTACCTCAACAGGATGATGAAGGAATCTTGGATGACTTCTACCTTAGCAGGATGGCGAAGGAATATTGGATGACTTCTACCTCAACAGGATGATGAAGGAATCTTGGACGACTACTACCTCAGCAGGATGGTGAAGGAATCTTGGATGACTTCTACCTCAGCAGGATGATGAAGGAATCTTGGATGACTTCTACCTCAGCAGGATGATGAAGGAATCTTGGATGACTACTACCTCAGCAGGATGGTGAAGGAATCTTGGATGACTACTACAACAGCAGGATGGTGAAGAAATCTTGGATGACTTCTACCTCAGCAGGATGATGAAGGAATCTTGGACGATTACTACCTCAACAGGATGATGAAGGAATCTTGGATGATTACTACCTCAAAAGGAAATGAAGGAATCTTTGACGACCGCTACTCCAAAAGGTAATGAATTTTATCTGTCGACCGATCTTTCCAGAAAAGGTAAAGAGTTAGTTGTATGCAATGTCATGATGTATGCATTGTGTAATGATGTTCTCAAAATAAATGAGATTTATGTTATATGTATTTTGTATGAATATGCTATGAATGTTATTTAAATGTAATTTTGTCTTGGAGAATAAATTCTTGACAAGTGTTGGGGAGTTATTAAATCCCAGATTGCTGTTGAAGAGTAGGTGTGTCTTCAAACTTTGCTTAGAAAATTTCCATCGGGGGTTCCTATTTTGTTGAGGAAAACTCCATTGGGGAAAGTTGAAAACTCTGTGGAGAGTGTTGATCCATGCTTGGAGAAAAAGGTTCAAGAGTCTTGGTTGTCCGTTGCTCTACTGGGGAGTCGAAGTTAAACTGACATCTGGTCAGGTCCAGGTTTCGCAGTAACTTGATGGGGATTGTAGAGTAGTCTACTGGGGAAGAGGAGTTGTGGTCCTTTGATTTGTAGTAGTCGGAGAGGCAAACTCAAGCTGGGGAATCCTGGTGTTGTTGGGGAAATAAACCCTGTCATCAGTCTGCTAGAGAGGTGACATCTTCGTTGGGGGAAGTCCTCGAGGATTCTTGAGGCTGATTCAGCTGGGGAAAGGTTTTCAGAGATTAAACCCTTGCTAGGAGTCATCCTATGAGAAGGATTTTGGGAGACTTGTCATTTCCCCTAGTTGCGAATGTTTGTGGCATTGCCAAAAAGTTTGATTGTATGCAACCCTTTGTTGGGATTGACGCTCAATGTCCCAAGTGACGGAGATGAAGACCTGCCCCTAGTATCAGATGTTTGTGACACTGTATGTAACCCTTTATTGAGATTGACGTTTTAATGCCCCAAGTGATGGTGAGGGAGACTTGCCCCTGGTTACTCTGCACTTCTTTGAGAGATTTCCTGGAATCTTGACTGGACTGCCCCAGGTGTGCTGGATAGTGACATGTCATGCCCCCTTGTTGATAGGAGATTTGTCAATGGAAGTGTCATCCTTTTTGAAGTGATTTTGTTCACTGGGAGAGCTTTCGTTCATCGGATATTCATTGTGTGAGTTTCTTTGCTGTCAAACAAATAGCCATATGCAAACAATGATATTCAAATAATGCAAAGTTTATGCTTGTCTCGAAGTTTTGAAAAATGCGTTTTTTAGCAGAAAAACTTTTTATAAGACAAATTCAACACAAGATTTAGGGCAAAGCCTTACAGGAGTCAGGATACCTTTTGTAACAGTATGCTTTCGAACTAACCCATGCTTCAATTAGGACTTTTGAAGGGTTGTAACGTGGACTGGTTCACGGTTTAAGAAGAAAAGGATAAAGGCTCAAAGTATATTTGTACCCACCCGCTCTTCGTGATGTTCTTCAATCCTAAACTCAGTTAATTGTGCATTTGAACTCCAAATGAGTATGGAACGACGTTTTTGGTGATGGTTCACACAAGTTGAATTTGTTGGAAGGCAATCATTTTTGCAACATTTTTCATGTTGTTGAGGATTTGTAGCGACCTCGTTCTTTTGATTTGTTATCCCTAACTTTTGCCTGACTGTTCCTGTTTTCGAGATTACAGTCAGCGGGATGCCCCAGCTTTCTTAAGCCTCCTTTATAGGTTTTGGCTCAGTGGGCTTTTCTCTTTTGAGAGATTGACTGCCTATGAGATAAGGAACCACCACTGTCTTTTGATTCCAGAGGAATGCTTTTGATGTCGTTCGTTGTATTATGAACTGAGAGTTTTGCGACTTTAATGCGCAATCTTTTGAATTAACTGAGAGACTACCCTGCCCCAGGTTTAAATTAAAGGTTTCAATTTGTGTTTAAAACAGAAAACTCCTAATTCTTTGGCTCGAAGGGGTTGACTAGGGATTATCTTCCTTATAACTCCATTGTTTAGGATTTGAAAGAAACGCCTGTACATCATCAGCAAGGTCTGTTCAAAAGCATATTGTATGAGATTATGGTATTGTTTTGTCATCCTCCCTCTAAAGGCTTGTAACTTTTAGCAAGAGTTGAATGTCATAAAGTGAGTAAAAAAAACATAGTTTAAATGTAATGAAAATGAGTGGATCAAATCAAGACAAACATATGCAATGCATTAATGAAACAAAGTTTGACATTAATAGATAATTGTTTGAATAACAAAGAGACTACAACTTGAAAATTCAAATGAACAAAAGCTTTTAATGATTCTTCATAGGAGTAGTGATTATGTTTGGAGTCTCCGGAGGGTCAAACTCGATCTCCTTGGCATCAATCATGTCTTGGACCTTGTTCTTCAGAGCCCAACAGTTGTTTGTGTCATGTCCCAGACTGTCAGAGTGGTATGCACACCTTTCATTGGGATGATAGGTAGGAGCGGAAGTATTTGGGTTCCGGAGAGGAGCCTTTAATGTAACCAGCTCTGCCTTCAACATGTGTTATAGCGCTTGAGTCAGTGACATGTTGATCTTAGTGAATTATCTTTTAGGCGCGACCTCCTTACGCTGATGCCCCTGTTGACGCTGACGAGGTTGTTGCTGGGCTTGTGACCCTGAAGCAAGTTGAGGAGCTTTTCCCTTGTCTTCTTGTCTCAAAGGAGGTTGAATGATGACTTGATCTTCAAACCTAGTTGTTTGCCCCATTTGGTTGTCTCGAAGCAGTTTGTTGACGAGAACCCTGAGCTCCTCTTGTCTTTGAGCCAAGTCTTGAATGAGAGCCATCTGGCCCACCAGTTCTCCCATCATCTGGATCTTAATTGTTGCCAGCTCAATCTGTAGTTCTTCCAACTGACCATTCCTAACACTGCTTGAATTCCCTAGGACCATGCCCCTTGTGAGGAGAGCTTTCACTTCTTCTTGCCCCTGGGACAGGTTCAAGAACATTTCTTGAAGTTGAGCAATTTGATCCTGGATATCTTTGACAGTCCTTTCTAGAGCCATCTCTACTGAAATAAACAGTAGGAGAATAAGGAAACCTGAAAAGGAAAATCTGTTATGATGCAATGCATGATATGCGGATGCATGTTTTCAAGAATCTCTCGGGGTAAACACAAGAAAATGTTAGAGGTTGAACTTCGATTAACATCTTTGATTGGAGAACTTTGTATCAGTGGATGTCTTTCTACGAGAATCAAGCTCACCATGTCAAGTGGGTCATAGCCCCCGATTCAAGTTGTTGCACTTGATCTTTGACGGCGTTTATTTAGAGGGGAACCCTCTTGCCCTTTGGTAGATGTCTGGTTCAACGTGACCCTGCATCAAAAGACCCTCGAGATCCTTGAAATGGTTATTGAAAATGCCATGGTATGATGTTATGATGTTATGTACATGTATGCAAAAGTAAGCAAGTGTATATACAGGTAATCATATTCACACAAAGCAAACAAGTCCTTAGGGTTAGGCTTGCATGGGGTTTGTGGGTAAGTACCCTCTTGAAGTTAGTTGGCTCCACCTGTCCTAAAATAGAAACCGGGTTCTAAGGAGCTCAATATCACTGGATTATTTTCTATGTTCATTGTTTTGGTTTATCCACTTAACTGGCGACCAAAATATTCCAAGAAAAAAATCCTCAATGAGTGTAGTGTCGAGTATCTACCAACTTCGGACTACACCAAAGTCGGTCATCTCACTACCCCTAAAAAGGCCAAGATGGTCAAGTAAGGTTCTAAGGTCAATTCATGCTTCACGAAACCACGCGGCGGCCCCATACTCTCCTTGATTCAACTCAAGGGTTACCGGTACCAACCAAAGTGCCACATCAACGTAGCTACTGTTTCAACCATGTCGATATACCCTGCACAGTTCCCTCACAGTTTATTGCTACTTACCTAAAAAGGTGCCCCCAAATCCGGGTGTAGGATTTAAGCAAACCTAAACAAGGAACCCAAAAAGTAAAGCAAACAAAGAAATCAAGGTAAGCAAGTAAAGGTGATCTAAAACCCTAAGGTAACCCCACTTTTAAAAATTTCCCCAGCAGAGTCGCCAGTTCTGTGATACGGTGGGAGAACTGACTTGAGATTTTGCGTTTGTGTTTGCAAATGTTGCGGTTTAGCAAGAGTCGCCACCGACTTTTCTTTTATCCAAAAGGAAAGGTGAAAAAGCACAGGAAAGGCCTTTGAGATGTTTTCGTGGGTTCGGGGGATAGATTATGAAAAGGGAAGGTGCTAGCACCCTTTTCATCCATGGTTACCCATGGGCTCTTAGTTACTTGTTTTAGATCACTTGCTTTTGTTTGAATGTTCTTGTGGTGTGTGGTTTTTTTGAAAGTATTTTGAAAATGGAACTTCGTAATGGTTCTCGTTTCTATAAGAACGCCTACAAAGTGTTTGTTTCGAAAATAGTTCAAAAGTGTGTTTGTGAGATGTGTTTTTGAAAGTATTTTGAAAATGGAACTTCGTAATGGTTCTCGTTTCTATAAGAACGCCTACAAAGTGTTTGTTTCGAAAATAGTTCAAAAGTGAGAGTGTGGGTGTATAAAAATGTTTTTGTTGTGAGCAAGCGAGTAACTAAGAGCGAATCTACCTACTCGAAAGGTCTTAAATGTGATTTTCCTCCTCCTTTAGATGTGGCTGTCTTACCATTGATTTGGTAAGAAGCCCCATCATTGGATGTGAAGGGACAGGCGTTGGGACGTTTGTATAGTCATAGAAGGCAACATATGGGACGTTTTAGCAATATCGTTTTAGGGACTAGATCGTTTACCGAAGGCAACATCGAGGGTCATTGAGGGACTACGATCTTTTTATCGAGGGTCTTTGCTAAAACTCCCATGCTCGAGGGACATGACTATTTTCCAAGGCAACAAGTGAGATTACCCTAAGGGTGCATGTGTGCAAAGTGTGTTTTATTGCATGAATTTGTCTTTGATTTTTAGGTTGTCTACTTGTTAATTTTTATCTTTCCATACACGCCTAATTACTAGCATTTGTACAAAGTAAATAAAATGCAGAAAGATAAAATCCTACGCTATTACAACCATATCGAAAGGCATAAAAAATATGAAGGAAAAAATAAGATAAAAGTAAGAAAAATGAGTGTCTTTCGACCCAGGCAGTAGCATCCTTCGACTTGCATTCTGTTGGCCTCCTTCGATTGGGGCTAGCACCAGTGAGGTCCTGTCCTCGATTGGCCTGGAAGTCAGTGTATGGCGAAGCCTTCTCGTTCTGCCTTGTTGTCTTCTTCGATTGGAAGTCGAAAGAAGTGAGGGAATGCCTTTCGACTGAGCCTGGAATCAATGAAGGCATGCTTTTCGTTTGGGCCTAGAAGTCAACATGGTTTTCCTCCTGGTTGTCTCTTTAGTTTGACCTGGAGAAAGAGGGTAGAAGCCAGAAGCTTTGTTTCCTATTTCCTGTTTCCTGTTTCTTTCATTTCAAGCATTAAATGGAAACATGGCCTGAGGCCATGCTAGTATTTGTCTTGCAAACAGTTTAATAGTTGAAACTAGTTCAGGTAAACAGAAAGCAAAACGAAAGGGTTAACTCTAAAAGGGGGGAAACCAAAGAAACAATGGTATATACATGCTTGAAACGAACGAAAAGATTATTTACATGTTATGCCATGAAATGAAAGGTTCAAGGGTAAGAGTGACTTACCTTGATGGAGGCTTTGAATGGGTGTGGGACCTTGAGTGGAGGCCCAAGGTTCTGGATTTGAAAGAGGGGGCCAACAGCTGTGCTTGGAATGCTGGATTCGAAGGAAGGAAAGAAACAAGTCTTATGTTTCTTTCCAAACTGGATTCAAAGGATACTGAAGAGTACTTGTTCTTCATAATTTAAGGAAGTAAGTATGTGATTCTGGGTTTGTTCTCACAAGTGTTGAAGGGACTTGAGAGATTTGTTGTGTTTGAGAAAATTTGGGTGATTTGTTCCTCTGGTCCAAAGATCCTCTCTTAGCTTTGCAAAAATTCCTCTATTTATAGAGAAAGAATGGACATGTTGTCTAAAGCCAGCCTTGCAAATAAATGATAAAATAATGTAACGTGAAAGTACATGTGGGGGGCCTCTTGGCAGTTAGGGTGCAGAAGATGTGACTTATGCTTCTGACGTTGCTTGTGCTCAGACCAAATTCAGGTTAAAAGCTGCTTTTGTGATAAAAGTACTCTCTATGAAAAGAAAGAGTATGTATCCTTTAACCAAGAATAGTAGTATCTAAAAGACAAAGTTTAAAACCCTTGTACAAGCTTCTGATTATGTAAAGATTTGGACGCAACATAGCCTGGCAAACGAGATTTGGTCTTGAGTCGAATGCAAGAGTGAGATCGAAGCACACCTGTTCGAAGGAAGCCTTTGCCTCAGTCCAAGCTTGTGGTCGAAACAAACTTACTCGAAGGAAGCTAATGCCCAGTCGAAGCTTGGATCAAAGCAAACATATTGCCCAATCGAAAGCTCGTGTTCAAAGGAAGCATGTTGCCCAATCGAATCATGTGTCGAAACAAACATAAAGGGAGTCATTGCCTTTTAGCGCGAGGGAAGTTCCTGGCTTCTGAATCGAAGGGTGTTCCTTCAAGGGAAGCAAGAACTTAGTCAAATCTTGTATGAAGATATCTCTTGGCTCAAACAAAACTTGTGAGAGGAAAAGTCTGCAAGAGACCCTTGGTGCAAGTGGATTCGAAGGAGGTTTCAAATCCAAACGAAGGATGTACCCAAACTTGCATTCGAATGAGGCTTTAAATCCACACGAAGGATGTAATCCAAACTTGCATTCGAAGGAGGCTCTTGCTCAAAACGAAGGATGTAATCCAAGTTTCATTCAAAGGAGGCTCTTGCTCAACTAAAGTTTTCATACAGACACACAGAAGGTGAGTGCCCAAACGAAGACTAGCCTTGCAGGGGGTACATGTGACCAGTAGGTCATGGCCTTCGATTGAAAGCATGCAGGCACAAAAGACACAAACGAAACCTGCAACAAGAATTCACATGCCCAGGCGAAAGAGGCACGCTAGCAGCCACTTTGAGAAATCGAAGGAGGCCAAGAGTCAATCGAAGGGTGCTGAATCGAAGGAGACTTGTTTTCCTCCAAATTTGTCAAAATGTTATTTTTATCTGTTTTCTCCATTTTTGTCAGTTTCCTTTTAATTTTGGCACTGGAAAATTCCAAAGCACTTGTTCAAGCTTGAACCTTGAAAATCCTTGTAAGAAAGGCCTTGAGAATTGAGAGGGCAAATTTTGGGGTACAACAAATGTCTTTCAAATTGTTTAATTGAAAAGAGTCATTAAACGATATGAAAAAGGACAAATAGGATTGGAAGGATTACTAAGCCAACAACGTTATCCAAATGATAAAAGAGGTCTTGGTTATGTGAATACTAAGAAACCAAGTAACAATCCCACTGTTTTTGTAAAGGCTAGTAATAGTTCCAATCCCAAGATAGTAGAAAAGAAGCAAGTTGTTCATAATCATCAAAAGAAAAAGCCCAATGTATCTAAAAGAAAACAAATTCCTAGATACAAGAGCAAATTTGTTCCAAACTGTTTTTACTGTGGTATTATTGGACACACACCCAATGCATGCTATATTAGAAATTTCAGTATGGCTAATGGACACTATGCATGGGTGAAAAAGGGAAATAACTATGAAGGACCCAAGGCCACTTGGGTACCTAACAAGAAATAATCTGTTTTTGTAGGTATGCTTGAAATCCACATCAAATCTTTGGTATCTTGACAGTGGATGTTCAAAGCATATGACAGGAGATGTACACCAATTTTCATATCTAGTACATAAAGCCAAAGGGTATGTCACCTATGGAGACAACACCAAGGAAAGATTTTTGGAGTTGGAATAGTTGGCACACCTCCATCCATTCAAATTGAGGATGTTCTCTATGTTGAAGGATTAAAGCACAACCTTCTCAGCATAAGTCAACTTTGCGATAGAGGGTTCAAAATAAAATTCAAAAAAGAAGAATGCCTTATTATGGATGAGGCAACCAATGAGGTAAAACTAAAAGGTATAAGATCTAACAATATTTTTATGATTACTCTAGATGATTTGTCTATGAAGGTACAATGTCTTATGGTAAACAACAATGACGCTTGGTTATGGCACAAGAGGATTGCTCACATACACATGGAGCACTTGAACAAATTGGTTAAGCATGACTTAGTTATTGGTCTACCAAAGATGAAGTTCATCAAAGACAAATTATGTAGTGCATGCCAAAAGGGAAAACAAACCAAATCAACTTTCAAACCAAAGAATGTGGTTTCAACAACAAGACCACTTCAATTGTTGCACATGGACCTTTTTGGTCCATCTAGAACAAGAAGCTTCGGAGAGATATGCAAAACAAGTTCAAAATGAGAAGTCATTAAAGATAACATCAATCCGAAGTGATCATGGTGGAGAGTTCCAAAACAGTCTATTTGAAGAATTTTGTGAAGAAAATGGGATCTTCCATAATTTTTCAGCACCAAGAACTCCACAACAAAATGGAGTAGTTGAAAGGAAAAATAGGTCTTTGGTGGAGCTTGCAATAACCATGCTAAGTGACTCAAGTTTGCCTAAATATTTTTAGGCGGATGCAGTTAGCACGTCATGTTACGTAAGTAATCGCGTAATCATAAGACCTATACTAAAGAAAACTCCATATGAGATTTACAAAGGTAGAAAACCAAATATATCTCACTTTCATATTTTCGGGTGCAAATGTTTTGTCCTTAACAATGACAAAGACAATCTCGGTAAGTTCGATGAAAAATCGGATGAAGGTATTTTTCTTGGTTACTCCCTTTCTAGCAAAGCTTTTAGAATTTACAATAAAAGAACTTTAACTATAGAAGAATCAATGCATGTTTCTTTTGATGAATCTAACACCTCCAAGGAGGAAGTTGTTATTTGTGATGATGATGATTCTATAGATTTATCTCATGAGAATTCTTGCGGAGATGGCAAAATTGTAAACCCGGAACAAACACATGAACTTTCACATCAAAATGAAAATGATGATGGTCTTCCTCAAGAATGCAGAACTCATCGTGATCATCCAATTGAAAACATAATTGGAGATATTAGCAAAGGGGTATCTACTCGGCTAAATCTTAAGGATGCATGCTTAAATATGGATTTTGTATCTCAAGTTGAACCTACCAAAGTGGCTCAAGCACTAGAAGATGATCAATGGATCCTTACCATGCAAGAGGAGCTAAACCAATTCGAGCGGAACGAAGTTTGGGAACTTGTTCCTAATCCAGGAAATAAACGTATCATTGGAACCAAATGGGTTTTCAAAAACAAGATGGATGAGAATGGTATAATCACTCAAAACAAGGCAAGACTAGTTGCTCAAGGATACAACCAAGAGAAAGGAATTGATTTTGAATAAACTTTTGCTCCGGTAGCACGTTTGGAAGCAATAAGACTATTACTTGCATATGCATGCTCTTTGGATTTTGAACTTTTTCAAATGGATGTAAAAAGCGCATTTCTCAACGGATTCATAAATGAAGAAGTCTATGTAAAGTAACCTCCCGAATTTGAAGACTTCAAACATCCTAATCATGTCTTCGAATTGAAGAAAGCTCTCTATGGGTTGAAGCAAGCACCAAGGGCATGGTATGATAGACTAAGCACATTCCTATGTGAAAAAGGGTTTGTAAAGGGTAAAGTTGATACCACTCTCTTCATAAAAAATGTTAATCATCATACTTTACTTGTACAAATCTATGTAGATGATATTGTTTTCGGTTCAACTAACCAAAATATGTGCAAGGAATTTTCATCTATGATGCAAGGAGAGTTTGATATGTCTATGATGGGAAGATTGAATTTCTTCCTCGGTCTTCAAATTAAGCAACTCAAACACGGTATCTTCGTAAACCAATCAAAATATTGCAAAGACCTTATAAAGAAGTTTGAGATGGAAAGCAGTAAAGAAAGTGCAATTCCTATGGGATCCGACACCTATCTTGATCCAGATGAATCAGGGAACTCTATTGACATAACTAAGTATTGTGGAATGATTGGCTCACTCCTCTATTTAACAGCAAGTAGACCTGACATCATGTTCAACGTTTGCCTATGTGCAAGATATCAAGCCAATCCTAAAGAGTCTCACCTTGCAGCAGTCAAGCGCATAATAAAATATCTCAAAGGAACAACCAACGTCGGATTATGGTATCCAAAAGGTAGTATGTGCAATCTAGTTGGTTATTCAGATGCCGACTATGCAGGTTGTAAGACTAATCACAAAAGTACAAGTGGAACATGTCACATTCTCGGAAATGCCTTGGTTTCATGGTCATGCAAAAAGCAAGCAAGCATCGCTCTCAGCACTGCCGAAGCATAATACATTGCGGCTGGAAGTGGATGCGCTCAAATTCTTTGGCTAAAACAACAGTTACTTGACTATGGAGTAAACCTTGGATGCATTCCACTTCGATGTGATAACACAAGCGCGACCAATATTACAAAAAATCCAGTTATGCATTCCCGGACAAAACACATTGACATCAGACACCATTTCATCCGAGATCACGTACTCAAAGGAGATGTCGAGATTACTTTTATGGACACTCAAAATCAACTCGCGGACATTTTCACAAAACCACCTGCGAAGGATGCATTTTTCAAAATTCGTCGTGAACTCGGAATCCTAGATGAACAAGATATATAAGGTGCACTCTATCCTTAACTATACTTTAATGTACATATATATGGGTTTAGACAATGTTTCAAATGTTAAAATTACTGTTTTTAAAATTTTTCCTTTAAGTAAATCCTTTAGTGAAATCTCTTGCGTGTTTGCAAGGGGACTGGACGTACTTCCGGGGTGTGGAAAGAACCAGGATAAATCTCCGTGTCTCTTTACTTTCTGCACTTTACAGTTTTCCAAAGCACTAAATCAAAACCAGAAAGTATAAAATAAGTCAAAAATCGACCACCACCTAATTCACCCCCCCTCTTAGGCGCAATCTTAAACTTACAATACGATGACCCGCACCAGTTCCTTCATATCCAAAGATAGAGCTTCTTACCAATCAACGGTAAGATAGTAATGTTAAAGGAAGAGTGAAATGAATAAAAGACTTTTGAGTAGGTAGAACATTCTTAGTTGCTTGCTCACAATCCATTTTCAAAACAAACATTTTTCAAACACACCAACACTTTCAAATGAAATATTTTCAAAAGTCAACACTTTGTATGCATTCTTATAGAGACGAGAATCATTACAAAGTTCGCCTAACAAAGGCACTTTTCAAAATCATTTTCAAAACATATTTCCAAAAACAAAACATCTCTTTAAACTATTTTCAAAACCAACACTTTGTATGCATTCTTATGGAGACGAGAATCATTACAAAGTTTTCCGAAACAAAGGTGTTTTCAAAATATTTCCAAACTTACACAAAACACAAAAAAACATTTCAAACAAAGCAATTTCAAAAATGATCTAGCAAGCAACTAAGAGCCCATAGATAACTATGGATGAAAAGGGTGCTAACACCTTCCCTTTTCATAATCTACCACCCAAACTCAAGAAAATATCTCAAAGGTCTTTCCTGTTATTTTCACCCTTTCCTTATTGGATAAAAGAAAAGTCAGTGGCGACTCTTGCTATCCGCAACACATGCGATAAAACGCAAAACAACCAAGTCAGTTCTCCCACCGTGTTACATAACTGGCGACTCTGCTGGGGAGTTACAATTAAAAGTGGGGGTACCTTAGAGCTAGATCATATTTAATTGCTTGCATTGTTTGATTTGTTTGCTTTAAATGTATGGATCCTTGTTTGGGTTTGTATTAATCCTCTACCCGGATCTGGGAACATCATTAGGTAAGTAGCAATAAATCGTAGGGACTGTGTGGGGTATACCGACATGGTTAAAGCGATGGCTACGTTAGTGTGACACATTTGTTGGTACCGGTAGCCCTTGAGTCTATTCAAGGAGAATACGGGGCTGCTGTATGGTGTCATGAAGCACTAACTGACCTTAGAACCTTTTATTGAACGACTTGTCCATTAGGAAGTAGTGAGATAGCCGACTTTGGTGCATTCTGAAGTTGGTTGATACTCGATACTGCGCTCATTGAGATCGGATTTTGGGATATTTCAATCGCCAATAAAGAGGCTTACGCTGAAAGAATGATCGATGAAGAAAGGCCAGTGATATTGAGATTCCCTAGAACGCGATTACTTTCTAGGACATGTTGAACCAACTAAACTTCAAGAGGGTACTTACCTATGAACCTCATGCAAGTCTAAACCTAAGGACTTGTTTGCTTTGTGTGTATATGTTTGTTTGTACATAACATCATGATATCATACCGTGGCATTCTGCACTAACCATTTTAAGGACCTATAAATTTATCTTTGTCTTATTTTGTAGGACATGGCTCCCATTCGCAGGAATACTGTCCAAATCAACCTTGTCAAAATGCCTCCTCAACTTAAGGAATTGGAATCAAGGGTCCCCAATGATTCTCCCTTCACCAAGAAATACAGTCGTCTCGTCAACTTGGTTACAACAAGCTTTAAAGAGGATATGGTGAAAGTGCTACTCCAATTCTTTGACCCTAAACACCATTGCTTTACCTTTCCTGATTACCAACTTGTGCCTAATATGGAAGAATTCTCTCAACTCTTGGGAATTCCTATTCTTGATCAACTACCCTTAAACGGTATTGAAAGAGACCTGAGACCTAAAGAGATTGCTCGAGCTCTGCATTTACCTCGATCCGACATTGTGGCCAAGTTTTTGTTTGAGAGGGCTCAATATTTTTGGTATGCTCTAGATTTACAAGCCTTTGAAGAAGTGTTGGCTCTTCTCATATATGGGATGGTTCTATTTCCCAATCCTGACCAACTCATAGATGTGAACACATACAAATTTTTTCTATCTCGCAATCCGATACCTACTTTACTTGGGGATATCTTGCATTATTTTCACTCTCGCACCATGAAGAGAAGAGGACTTCTAATGTGTTGCACTCCTCTGTTGTTTAGGTAGTTTATTTCACACTTACCCCAATCTGTTATGAAGAACAAGCAAGGCTCGAGATGGTCTAGTAGGTTGATGTCACTCACACATTCTGATATTTATTGGTGTGCTCGATCTTTAGAGGACATTACTATTATTGACGGTTGTGGGGAATTCCCTAATATCCCTCTACTTGGCATTATGGGAGGTATTAACTACAATCCTTGTTTGGCCTTACGACAGTTTGGATATGCTAGGGGGGATGGCCCTCATGATGCACTTGTCCAAGGAATTGCATTCGACTACGAGAACAATGTCCAAGGTTATCGTCAGAGATTCATACGAGCTTGGGGCATGGTTAATAAGGTTGATAGCAAGACGTTGGGGAATAAGAACTCCATTCCTTTGGAGCCTTATCTCAAGTGGGTGTGAACTAGCACCAAAAACCTCATGATGCCTTACGAATCCATCCTACCTATCATCATGGAGCCTGTTGCCAAAGGAGATGTTCCATATAATATCCTTTATCCTGATATGCCTACTTCTCTTGAAGATTTGCAAAGAGCTTGGATTCAGCTAAAGAGGGAGTGAGACACCTTTGAAGCCCAGTTTTATGCAAGCGAGAAGAAGACATTGGAGCTTACGAGACAACTTCATGAGGAGAGGAGCCTGAATACCTATATTTCTCCAAAGAGGAAGCATGCATAGGAAACTTGAGACATTTTTATTGTGTTTTAGTTCATTTTTGTTTCTTTTGTTTCAATGTAAGCCTAAGAGGCATATTGTAATCAATTTGAACTTATTAATACGATTAATGTTTGTTCCCTTTTGTCTAAACAAATTTAAATCTTCTAAGTCCTTGAAATCATTTGCATACACATTTTCATGCATCATAACATAAACAGGTTTTCCACATCAGGTTTCCTTATCTTTCTACTATTTATTTCAGTAAGATGGATATCGAACAAACCGCGAAATATTTTCAAGCACAAAATTCGCAGTTCCAAGCAACCTTGCTAACCCTGGCCAAGGGACAACAAGAGCTGATGACGCTACTGGCGGCCAAAAATAAGACTAAGAAGAAGGCCCTCATCAATATGCGGAAAAGGTTTAAAGGCCCAGTCCGTCAGGTGCAGATAGTTGAGGAGTCATCCGAGAAATACGAGAACCAGATGGAAGAGGCAAAGAGCACCCATGCTGGGGGTGAAAATGATCAAGCTTACAAGGATGAAGACTACTTTGATGAAAATACCCACCTGCCGAGGATAAATACAAGAAGTTAGAGGATAGACTGAAAGTTGTTGAAATTCAAGCCGTGCCTGGGTTGAATTTTAGTGATTTGGGCTTAATACTTGGGGTCGTCATTCCCCATAAGTTCAAAATACTGATCTTCACCAAGTATGATGGGTTTCCTACCTGAAACTTCATCTAAGGTCTTATGTGCACAAGATACAGCCGCACACTACCGACAAAAAGCTATGGGTCCATTTTTTCCAAGAGAGTCTAGCTGGGACTCAACTAGAATGGTTCTATCAATTGGAGGGTTCCCGCATTCACACATGGGAAGATCTGGCCAATGCTTTTTTATCATCAATATCAATACAAAGCTGATTTAGCACCAACAAGAGTTCAACTTCAAGGTATGACAATGGGTATTAATGAAGGGTTTAAAGAGTACGCCCAAAAGTGGAGGGATCTTGCTGGTAGAGTCCAACCACCCCTAACTGACAAAGAACTAGTTAATATGTTCATGGGTACATTAACTGGCCCATTTTCAACCTGTTAATTGGAAGTTCTTTGTTTGGTTTCACCGAGTTGATCCTAACTGGTGAAAGGATTGAAAGCGGAATTAAGAGCGGAAAAATCCCCATGGCATCTGCTTTCGCATCCAACTCTGTAAAGAAGCCCTTCACTGGAAAGAAGGAAACAAATGCTTTGTATGGGGTAAGGACCCATACCAAGAAAGATCACCATCCATCTGTTAATGCTGTTTTGATCTCCAACCCTCCATCTACTCAAAGACAATCATCCAACAACCAACGATCCAAAGTTCCTCGAAGACAGTTCACAAGGATTAGCATGTCACTGTCCCAAGCCTTGCAACATCTGTTGAAGGCCAACTTAGTGACATCGCGTGATCCACCATCCAATCCAAACATTTCATCACCAAAATACAATCCTAATCCCAAGTGCGCATATCATTCAAACAGTCTTGGGCATGAGACCGATCAATGCTGGGTGATGAAGACCAAGATTCAAGATCTGATAGACAATAAGACGATTGAGTTCGATCCACCCGCCACTCCAAATGTGATAATTGCACCAATGTCGAACCATGTCAAAGGTGTCAACGCGATTGACAATACTACTTTTATTTCCTCCATTGAGGATTTAACAACTCCATTAACTACTGTGAAGGATAATTTGCTGAGAACCGGGGTGTTCCCTGGCTGTTTTAAAGATTGTGTTTGCTGTGATCAACAAGTAAATGGGTGCAAGAGGCTGAAGGAAGGTGTGAAACGCCTAATAAATAGTCGTGAGATTCTGTTTGAGAAGATCCCTACCATCAAGAGTTTGACCAATGAAGCTGAAGACCTTGCCATAATAACAATCTCCAACAAGCCTCTTAGGATCTCCTTAAAGGGTTCTATTAAGATTTCAAATGAATCAGCAATTGCTCCTTTAATAATCACTTCCCCTGGGCCGATTCCTTCCTCCTCAGACAAAGCAGTTCAATGAAACTATAGTGCCGAGGTTTATTATCATGGGATAAAACAAGATTCTTGGATCAAGAAAAACGAAGCTGATGTTACTAATATTACAGGTTCTAGTAAAGTAATTGGAACAGGGAGGATCTTTTCCCTTGATATTTCACCGTCCACTACTACAACAAATCCCGTCCGCATAATCATTGACAAGTCTAGTTCCAACACTAGAGGAAAAGAAAAAGAAGGTGAGCCTGCTGGGATAGGGACACCTACCAAAGATAATGATGCTGAAGAGCCCCCCACTCGAGAGATGGAGGAAATCCTGAAAATCATAAAGAAGAGCGACTTCAAAATAGTGGAGCAGCTGGGGCAAACCCCCTCCAAAATCTCAATGCTGTCATTGTTACTTTGTTCATATGCTTATACCTAAGCTCTAATCAAGTTCTTGAAGAAAGCTTATGTGCCCCAAGAAACCACAGTTGACCAGTTCGAGAACTGTGTAACAAGTTTAACGGCTGATAATGGATTAGGTTTCTCCGATGCTGATTTAACTCCTATGGGGAAGAATCATAACAGAGCCTTGCATGTCTCTATTGAATGCAAGGGGACCACCCTGGAATATGTTTTAATTGATACTGGCTCATCTCTAAATGTGTTACCCAAAGGTGCTTTGGACCGACTAGATTGTGAATGACTGGTATTGAAGCCAATCGATATTATTGTAAGGGATTTTTATGGGTCTAAAAGGATGGTTCTTGCAGAGGTGGATCTCTCAATTAAAGTTGGCTCACAAATTTTCAACTCTACCTTTTATATAATGGACATACGTCCCGCCTATTCTTGTTTTCTTGGGTGCCCTTAGATACATGGGGCAGGGGCAGTAACATCCACCCTTTGTCAAAATTTAAAATACCCAGTCAAGGGGAAGATTGTCACTGTTTGTGGTGAAGAGGAATTCATAGTGAGCCACCTCAATTCCTTAAAGTATGTGGAAATGGATGACGAGTTTATATAAACTCCGTGCCAGGCTTTCCAAGCTGTTCCTCCTATGGTTTTCGTCACCAAAATCTCCTATGACACACCAAAAGCTGATAAAGTTGTGCCAAGAATGGTTTCGCTTAAGGATGCCTGTTCTGCGGTCAAAGACGAAAGTTGTACTACCTGGGGGAAACTCCCCGAGATTCTGTTCAAAGCAGACAAATTTGGACTGGGTTTCACCATAAGGCTCAAAGAGAGGTCAGGCATGCTCACGTGGGAAAACCACCTCTCCGCATCGGAAATCATGAAGTAAATGTCGTGGAAGACTCTGATGATGAATGCGCTTTTGAAGAATGGATCTACCCTACTGTCGGAGGAAAGCTCAACAACTGGCATGCAAAGGACTCCACTCCCATCTCCTTCATTGAGGAGTAATTACTGTTTACTGTTTTCTGTCAATTCAATAACTTTTGTCTGTAATTTTAAATTCCAAACAATGATTTTTAAGCCACGTGCCTTGCCCGGGGCACTATGGTCCATTTGTTAAGGGTTTTATTCATGTTAATTTATCATGTGATCATTTAATATAAACCATTGGATCTTTTGCATTCAAATTTTATGTTCACTGTCTTTCTTTATCGCATTTTTGAATAGCCATGTGTCTTACATGCATACATACACACTTGCAGATCTCTATCCACTCTGGATCTCATTACCAACGAATCTACTATTGCCAGTTATGACTTTGAGCATCCAATTAAACAAGCCGAAGACGAAGTAAAGGAAGATTGAGAAATACCAAGAGAACTAGTCAGGCTGCTGATGCAAGAGAAGAAAGATATTCAACCTCATGAAGAGCAAGTCAAAGTTATCAACCTAGGTACCGGGACAAACAAGAAAGAATTCAAGATCGACGTTAACCTAAAAGATGGTTGTTGTACCCCAAAATTTGCCCTCCCATATTTCTCAAAATATTTCAAGAAAAATTCACAAGTCCAACCCGGCGCGTCATATTCAGGTATTCTTTCGCCAAGATATCTCTGATAACGTATTCTCAAATTCAGGTTCGGCTCAAGAGTCAATTCTTTAAAGAAGGTATCCGAATATGTGAGTTATCTCGAAGAAATATGGTGAAAAAGGGTGCTGAAAGTGCAGTTTTTACGCGCTAAAAAATTCATAACTTGAAGATCGTGGCTCGTATTGAACCCGTTCCGGTGGCCAAAATTCCGTCTTGACATTATCTACGTTTTCATCTCTCACGGCTGGAAGCCAATTTCAATCAGAAGGTCTTCAAAAATGTGGATTTATCAAGTATTTTCATACAGAAAATTTGTGACAGAAGTTTATTTGCGTCATGTTCAGAAAATCATAACTTGGTCGATTTTCATCGTATCGAGCTGGTTCTGGCGCCAAAATTCCACAAATTGAGTTGGCTACATTTTCACAGGAGGTATCGAGTTCAAACGGTATTCAAAAGACCTTCGTTTTTTGCTCAGAGTGCGTGACACGCTGAAAATCGTGAATGCTGAATATTATTTCATCTGGGCCGAAACTTCGAAAATTCATAACTCGGTCAATTTTTATCGGATTGGGCTCATATTTTTACACAAGGTCCCTGACTCATAGATCTACAACTTTGCTTCAAAAGTCGAGACCGGATTATGCTCCGATCAATACCAGTTTTTTATTGAAGAACGTGTCAGAGTCGACACCGGAGCCCAAAATAAGTTTGTCTGAGCTGAAACTTCAAAAATTCATAACTAATTCACCGTTTATCCGATTGAGCCGATTTTCGGACAAGAGTTAGTTCTCGATGTAGGCTACATTTTGTTTTCACATTTCAACTTCAAAAATTGCACTTAAGTCCCTGCGATTTAGCCTGGAAAGTGACGAACTCAAGTGGACATTGGAGGCCCAATTGCACATTCAAAGCCCATTTTCTTTACCCTAATTTCCATTATATAATCACCTTCTTTTCACACAAACCAGAGAGGAGGAAAAGAGAGAAAAAACCTTGTCACAATACTGTTAGAATATCAAATTCTTTCAAGAACCCTAAAACCTTGAAATCCTTATTAGAAATCCCTCTCTCACTACAAACAAGCCATCACAGTTACAAACCAACACCTCACTACTTCTTCAGTAAGGATAAGACTGGCCTGATCTCCATGATCCTAATTTTCCAGTAAGGCATAAAAGAATTCCGGTCACTAATTTTCCAGTAAGGGTAAGATTGATTTGATCTCTATGATCAAAAGGGTATAATCATTCATACATGCCATATTGTGCCTAAACATTAAATTTCTTCATATATTGGCTTTATTTGCATTTTATGATTTTATTTAATGTGTTCGTGAGATTCAACACTGCAGATATAGACAGGATCCCATGCAGGTTCATTAAGGAACGTTGAGGCCAAAAGCCAAATAGCCAAAAGCCAAAAGCCAAATGGCCAAAACAGAACATTTTACACATGACACCAATACGTGGCGAGACAGACATCCTGAGAAGATTAAGGAACGTTGAGGTCAGAACACAAATGGCCAAAAACCAAAAGCCAAAAGCCAAATGGCCAAAGTAGAACAACTTATGCATGAAACTCAATCCAATTGCCAAAGAATGCAGACCACGGTACTCAGGAGTCAATACTTCAAAAAAACCTCCCAATTTGGGGACAGACCCCCCTAGGTTTGCAATTTCTTTTATATATTTTCCATTTTTTATTTGATTCAACTATTTCTTTTTTAATCAATTTCTTTAATTAATTATTTTCATAATAATATATAAAAACACAAAAAAATCAGAAAGGTCATAAAAATAAAAAATATATTTTATTTTAATATTTTGTAAATAAATATTATTCATTGATTTTAGTTATTAAATTAGGTTTAATTCAAGCATTTTCTTAATTAACTTAAAATTTGTAGAATTAGAGTTTGTATTAATTTTTTATCCTTTTTCTTTTCTTTTCACTAATAATTAAATATTATTTATTTTTATAAATCAAATTGCATGTAAATAATTAGATTGATTTTAGGTTTAATTTTAACATGTTTTTCTCAATAAATAAAAAAATTAGAATTAGGGTTAATTTCTCAATTTCATTTAATTCTTATTAAAAATCATAAATACCAAAATCTCAAAAATAATTTCTTTTTTCATTTTAATTTCATTAATTTAATAATCATTTAATTTAATTAAAAAAGGTCCAACGCCCTCGTTTCCAATTTTAATTCATATTCGCGCATTTTGCTTATTTCTTATAAATATTTATGTAATTCTCCCAAAGCCGTGTAATATTTATCTTTCGCACTTTAATTCTTTATTTTCTGTCAAATCGGGTCCTGGATTTATTTTGGCGATGTGGACCCGCGCCTTTGTAATAGCTTAGAACTTTTAATTTCCGCATCTTTTTTAACTGTTAAATAAATGCATGTAAGAATGAATGCCTAAAATAAAAACAAACGCATAGATCACCCATGACATGACAAAAGACAAAATATCTGAAAACGACACACAAATCACACACCACCCCTAGGGTACGCCTCACTGTTGCCTTGCCTCTCGAAAGGTGATCGTCGAGTAGAGGATGTTTTAGTAAGTCCTCATGATCCGGGAACCTGGCATGAGGGTAGCTTCTAAAGTATCTTCCTATTGCTCCGGTGATCACCATGTCCCGAACCTTCGAATTGACCCTAACACCTCCAACGGTGGTGCTACCTACCTCTCAATGGTGGGATGGCACTACTTTAAAGGACATTTACACAGACGAATTCCTTAGGGTAGGTAGGTTCTCGTAGATACTTGCTCTAATTTCAAAACAAAATTCAAAAATACTTTTCACACCAACACATTTTCAAAAGCTTTCGAAAGCAATTTTTCAAACACTCTTGAGGACCGATACAAGAGTCGAACTGGAATTTTCAAAGAAACTTTTTAAAACCCACAGTTGAAAAGCAAACAAACCAATTCTGAAAACACAATGAGCAAGTATCTAAGAGCCCATGGATAACCATGGATAGAAAGGGTGCTAACACCTTCCCTTTCTATAACCTACCTCCCGAACCGAGAGCAATCTCTTTAAGGAATTTTTCTGTGCTTTTGTCCTTTCCATTTGGAGAAAATAAAAGACAGTGGCGACTCTTGCTTCCGCGACATTTCGCGAATCAGCGTTAAACAGTCAGTTCCAGATCCACCGATCACAATGGTATTAAGAGTAGATTCGTTCAGATGCTACATGACTATGTTGAAGTGTTTGCTTGGTCGTATGAAGATATGCCAGGGTTGGATACCAATATTTTGGTTCATCTTCTACCAACGAAGGAAGATTACCCTCCTGTTAAGCAAAAGGTTCATCGTATGCGGCCTGACATGTCTGAAAAGATAAAAGATGAAGTGATGAAACAATTCAATACATGTTTACTAGCTGTGACATCTTATCCTCAATGGGTTGCGAACGTGGTTCCCGTGCCAAAGAAAGATGGGAATGTTCGTATGTGTGTAGACTATAGGGATTTAAATAGGGCAAGCCCAACAAATGATTTCCCTCTACCTCATATTGATGTCTTGGTTGACAACAACGCTCAACATAAAGTCTTCTAATTCATGGATGGATTTTCTGGCTACAACCAAATTAAGATGGCTCCCAAAGACATGGAAAATACCACTTTTGTTACACAATGGGGCACCTTTTGTTACAAGGTCATGCCGTTCGGATTAAAGAATGCAGGGGCAACATATCAAAGAGCTATGGTAGCTTTATTTCATGATACGATCCATCATGAAATAGAGGTATATGTGGATGATATGATTGCAAGGTTGCAAACTGAAGAAGAATATCTCGATCACCTACACAAGCTATTTGAGAGGCTGAAGAAGTACAAGTTGAGGTTGAACCCTAATAAGTGCATATTCTGAGTAAGGTCTGGAAAGCTTCTAGGTTTTGTCGTCAATAGTAAAGGCATCAAAGTTGATCATGCAAAGGTAAAAGCCATTTAAGAAATGCCAGTTCCCCATTCTGAAAAGGAGGTTAGAGGATTCTTGGGTCGCCTTAATTACATTGCCCGCTTCATATCTCACTTAACTTCTACTTGTGAACCAATCTTCAAACTCTTGAAGAAAGATCAAGTAGTCAAATAGAACGACGACTACCAAGCTACCTTCGACAAAATCAAGGAATATTTGCAAGAACCTCCTATCTTGATGCCTCTAGTTGAAGGAAGACCTTTGATCATGTACTTGACTGTATTATAGAATTCCATGGCGTGTGTGTTAGGCCAACATAACGAGTCTGGCTGAAAAGAGCATGCAATTTACTACCTGAGCAAAAAGTTTACCGACTGTGAAACCAGATATTCACTGCTCGAGAAAACTTGCTGCACTCTGGCATAAGATGCTCGCCGGCTAAGACAGTATATGTTGACTCACATCACTTTATTGATTTCTAAGATGTACCCTGTCAAGTACATCTTTGGGAGAAGGCCACTCTCTCCGGACAGATAGCTAGATGGCACATGACTCTAATTGAATACGATATTCAATATAAAACACAAAAGGCCATCAAAGGAAGTGTATTGGCAGATCATTTGGCCCATCACCGTTGATGATTATCAATCTATGAACTTTTACTTCTCGGATGAGAATATCATGTTAGTGACTGACTGTGCAAGACCCGAACCGTATGACGGACCTGAACAAGGATCCCGATGGATTATGGTTTTCGATAGGGCTTCCAACGCTTTGTGCAATGGAATTGGTGCTGTGATTATTTCTCCTGAGGGTTACCATACTCCTTTCACTGCTAGATTGTGCTTCGATTGCACGAATAACATGGCTGAGTACGAGGCGTGTATATTGGGTTTAAAGGCTGCCATTGACTTAAGGATCAAGCACTTGGATGTATTCGAAGACCCTGATCTAGTGATCAGTCAAGTCAAAGGAGAATGGGACACTAAGCATCTGAACCTTATTCCTTACAAGGAAATTGTGTTAATTCTGATACCATACTTCGAGGAGATCACCTTTGAACATTTTCCTAGAAAATAAAATCAGTTGGCTGACGCCTTGGCAAAAATGTCTTCCATGTTCAAGGTCAAATGGGACAACTAAGCTCCCATGATTACAATCGAAAGATTCGAACAACCTGCGCACTGCTATGAGCTTGACACTGACGAAGAGAAACCATGGTACCATGAGGTGAGGAGATATCTTGAAGCACAAGAGTATCCTAAAGGAGCTTCCGTCAATGATAGGAAATTCTTGCGAAGATTTTCAGCCAAATTCTTTCTAAGCAACAGAATCCTGTACAAGCGCAACTGTTGCACCCCAAAATTTGCCCTCTTATTTCCAAGCAATCACCCCGGATTCTCAAGTTTTCTCTCATCCAATTCCAAGCCTTGAATTATAAATTTTTTAAAGAAAATCACTCACAAGGGAAAAATGGTCATTTGCACACTAAGAAGTCTGACTTTGACTTTTGGATCAAAATCAAATCAAAAAAATTATATTTCATCAAGATATGTTGGAATATGAAGTTTGCTTCATCAAGAGTTTCAAAAGTAAAATTTTATTTGGAAAGAATCAAATTCTAAAAACTTAGAAATTTTTCTAAGTGTTTAAGAAGCATGACAATTTCAGAACTTCTGGGCCAATGTTCACACTCAGTAAATTCTGGATATTCTCAAGACAGAGTTTGGTCAAAACTTCTGGACCAGTGTCCATAAAGGTTCAGTCAGTGTTTGCAAAGGTTAAATCAAAGAAGGTAACGAAGCATGCTGTAAGTATACTGGAAGTTCTGAAGGATCCTTCAGAATGCGCTGAAATCAGAAGATAAGAGGATCAGAAGATGAGATGCTACGCTGAAGCAGAACTTCTAATCCAGAGTCAAGCAAGGATCCAGAGTTTCACATGGGAACCCATTTAATGCTTACAAACACTTGTGAAGTATTTCTCCAAGGGATTCACACCACGTGTACCCCTACTTCCTTGGGAAGACAAACTTCTGAGCAAAAGTATGCTAGACCCACGCGCTATTTCCGCTTTTCCTTAATTTACGCTGCCAAATCCAGCTGAGGCGCTGTTAACCATCCAACTTGAATGCATTGAACCCCAACTTGTTAAGCTTACTTCAAGAGTAAGTCAGCATCTAGCATATGATGTTGGTGCCACTTGACCGCTCCAACTGCAAAACTTTGCCTATAAATAGAATACCATTTACACACTGAAAAAGGCCCCCAGAAAAAATTGTGAAAGAGACGAGAGAATTGATAAAGAAGGCTTTGAACCACTGCAAAAATTCCAAGAACCCAGGAAACTATAAACACAAAATACCAAAATCTTAGCATTGATTCCTTATATTCAAACTCCATTTTTCCTCAAAGTGTTCTTGATTAAAGTCATCCCAAATTCTGTAATCAAACAGTAACACATTCTCCACCAATATCCATTTCAAAAGGATCAGAACTTCACCCCTTAGCTGTCCCAGAAGTTATAAACTTCCATCCTGCTGAGTACGTGAAGAAGCTACTCAGAACATCACCAGAATTCAAGAACAACCTCCAGTTCACAGAATCCTTTCCAGCAGCAAGGTAAGTTTTCTGCTGACTCTCATCATATTGATTAGGCATTGTCAGATTTTGCATATTTAGCACAATGTAGATATTCTGATTCTGAGGATGTACATATTCTGAAAATTCTTGCATCTGCCTGCCTAAGTAGAGGAAATCCCATTTCAGAGCTTCATAAAGAAAATAGGACTCAGAATTAGAACTAGCAAATACATGTTGCTTCTGATTCATGCTTATGATATTTCATGAAATTTGTCATAACTATTATGCATGCAACTTCTGTTATGTAAATGACTAAGCTGCAGATGTTCTGACTGGAATGGAGAGAGGCAAAGTTATGATAGTTGCATTAGAACTTCTGAAGAACTTCTGAGTTCTCAGAAGATCCAGAATTTCTGAACTTCCATATTTTTGCTAACCCGTTTCTGCTTGTGCAGCCAAGTCAGAGTCAGAACTTCTGACCTCTTCTATTTTTAGCACTTTGGGCTGATTATGTTTCCTTGCTTTTTTATTTTATTTTATTTTGCCATCATATTATATTTTATTTTTAATCAAAAAACACCAAAAATATTTTACATTTGCATGATATATTTTCTTTTAATATAAAAAGACAAAAAATATTTTCTTAAACAAAAGTTATTTTCTTTTTAAAAGACAAACATTTTACATTTCCTATACATTCTTATCTATTTCAATATGTTTGTAATAGTAACTTATAATTTTAACTTGCAACCCCCATTCACAAAAATGTATCCCCATCCCCCAAAATATTGTAATAGCGTAGGATTTTACATTGCCGCACTGTAATTGCTTTCAATATATGCTAGTAATTAGGGTGTATGACAAGATATGAAAATTGACAAATAGATCACCTTAATCAAGACAAATTATGCATGCAATCAAATACACTCGCACACTTACACCCTTAGGGTAATTCCACTTGTTGCCTTACAAAAATGGCCATGTTATGCATGTGGGATGTCTTAGCACAAACAAATAAAAAAAAGATCATAGTCCCTCGATGACGCTATCAAAGTTTCCTTTCAAAATGATCTTAGTCCCTAAAGAAAAGTGCTAAGTCATCTCACAACATTGCTATCATGGTCATACGATGACCCAACACCCGTCCCTTCACATCCAACGATGGGGCTTCTTACCAAAACAATGGTAAGATAGCAACATCTAAAGGAGGAGGAAAAGCACATCTAAAACCTTTTGAGTAGGTAGATTACTTTTAGTTACTTGCTCAATTTCAAAACAAACATCCTTGCTATTTTTCAAGACAATCACATACACTTTCCAAAACATCTTTTTCAAACTTGAAATATTTTCAAAAGCTCAACACTTTGCATACATTCTTACGAATGGGAATCATTGCAAAGTTTGCCTAAACGATGTCACCTTTTCAAAATACTTTCAAAACCACACGAAAACACAATTTTCAAACAAAAGCAAGTGATCTAGCAAGTAACTAAGAGCCCATGGAAAACCATGGATGAAAAGGATGCTAATACCTTCCCTTTTCATAATCTATCCCCCGAACTCAAAAACATATCTAAAGGTATTTCCTGTGCTTTTTCTCCTTTCCTTATTGGATAAAAGAAAAGTCGATGGCGACTCTTGCGAAACCGCAACATTTGTGAACACAAACGCAAAACCTCAAGTCAGTTCTCCCACCGTATCATAGAACTGGAGACTCTGCTGGGGAATATATTTTAAATGTGGGGTTACCTTAGGGTTAGATTACATTTACTTGCTTACATTACTCGATTTGTTTGCTTTACATTTTGGTTCCTTGTTTGGGTTTATTTTAAATCCTACACCCGAATTTAGGGACACCTTTTTAGGTAAGTAGCAATAAACTGTGAGGGAACTGTGCGGGGTATACCGACACGGTTGAAGTAGTAGCTACATTGATGTGGCACTTTTGTTGGTACCGGTAACCCTTGAGTCAGTCAAGGAGAGTACGGGGCCACCGCGTGGTATCGTGAAGCATCAACTGACCTTAGAACCTTACTTGACCAACTTGGCCATTAGGACGTAGTGAGATGACCGATTTGGTGTAGTCTGAAGTTGGTAGATACTTGATATTCAGAAGTTGGTAGCTTCCAGAAGTGCTTTTACGTTCTACTCTGTCTCCAGCGAAATCAACATCACAGTATCCTATCAAGCTGTAATCACTTGATTTTCTATAAAACAAACCCAGATTAGTAGTACCTTTCAGATACTTGAAAATTCGCTTAACTGTTGTTAAGTGAGATTCTCTAGGATCTGATTGGAATCTATCACAAATGCAAACACTGAATAGAATGTCAGGCCTTGAAGCTGTCAGATAGAGAAGAGAACCAATCATACCTCTGTAGACCTTCTGTTCTACCGTTTTACTTACCTCTTCTCTTTCCAGAATGCACGTGGGATGCATTGGAATCTTTGATGGCTTACATTCTGAGAGATCAAATTTCTTCAGAAGTTCTCTGACATATTTGCTCTGATGAATGTAAGTTCCTTCTGGGGTTTGATTAATCTGAATGCCCAGAAAGAATTTTAGTTCCCCCATTAGGCTCATCTCAAATTCTGCCTGCATACATTTAGCAAACTTTCTTCCCAGAGAGGGTTTAGTGGATCCAAATATGATGTCATCAACATAAATCTGACATACTAAAATGTCATTCTTAACTATCTTACAGAACAAGGTTGTGTCCACTTTCCCTCTGGTGAATTCCTTTTCTAGCAGGAAGTTACTTAGTCTTTCATACCAAGCTCTGGGAGCTTGTTTCAGACCATAGAGTGACTTCTTTAGTTTGAAAACATATTCTGGATTTTTGGAACTTTCAAAACCAGGGGGTTGGTGCACATATACCTCTTCTTCTATGTAGCCATTTAAGAATGCACTCTTAACATCCATCTGATACAGAGTGATGCCTTTATTAACAACAAATGAAATTAAGAGTCTGTTAGATTCTAACCTGGCGACTGGAGCAAAGGTTTCTGTATAGTCTATCCCCTCTTGCTGACTATAACCTTGTGCTACCAGTCGTGCTTTGTTTCTGATGACTTCACCTTGTTCGTTCAGTTTGTTTCTGAACACCCATTTTGTACCAATGACGTTGAATCCTTTTGGTTTGGGAACTAGATCCCATACGTCATTTCTTGTGAATTTATTTAGCTCCTCTTGCATTGCTAGAATCCAGTCATTGTCCAGAAGTTCTTCATCAATTGTTGTTGGTTCAATTAGAGAAACCAGTCCCATGAGGGATTCTTCAGAGTTTCTGAAGCTAGATCTTTTTCTGATTGGATCTTCCTTCCTTCCTAAGATTGTTTCTTCTGGGTGATCGATGCTGCTTCTGGATGGTATTTTCTAGAGTTGATCAACAGAAGGTGCTGGATTGCTTGCAGTTACTCTTTCTGATGTTGAGGGAGTGTCTCTGTTGGGAGCTTCTGATGATTTGTCTTCAGTACCTGTGAGTTCAACTTCCATACCTGTAAGGAATTCATTCTGCTTTGACTTTTAAGAGTCAAGCTTATCGTCAAAACGAACACTGATTGACTCCTCCACAATCTGTGTTTCTGTATTGTATACTCTGTACCCTCTTGAGCGTTCAGAATATCCTAACATAATAAACTTTTGTGCTTTAGAGTCAAACTTGTTCAAATAATTTTTTGTATTCAGAATAAAACATGTACATCCAAATGGGTGAAAATAGGAGATGTTGGGCTTTATGTTCTTCCACAATTCATATGGAGTCTTTTCCCGAATAGATATTATGGAGATTCTATTCTAAATGTAACACGCTGTGTTTATTGCCTCTGCCCAGAAGATCTTAGCAACGTTAGTCTCGTTGATCATGGTTCTGGCCATTTCTTGCAATGTTCTGTTCTTTCGTTCTACAACTCCATTTTGTTGGGGAGTTCTAGGACAAGAGAAATCATGCAGAATGCCTTTATCATTAAAGAATAACTCAAAATCTTTGTTTTCAAGTTCTCCACCATGATCACTTCTGACTTTGACGATTCTAATATCCTTTTCATTCTGAACTTGGTTGCAGAAGGTAACAAACACAGAGTGTGACTCGTCCTTGTGCCTTAAGAACTTTACCCATGTCCATCTGCTATAGTCATCTACGATTACTAACCCATACTTCTTGCCATTGACTGAAGCAGTTTTAACTGGTCCAAATAAGTCAATGTGCAGAAGTTCTAATGGCTTGGAGGTGGAAACAACGTTTTTGGATTTGAAAGCTGGTTTTGCAAACTTGCCTTTCTGACATGCTTCACACAGAGCATCTGAATTGAACTTCAGGTTAGGAAGTCCTCTGACCAGATTGAGTTTGTTAATCTGAGATATTCTTCTCATACTAACATATCCCAATCTTCTGTGCCAGATCTATTGCTCGTTGTTAACAGACAGAAGACACTTAATGTTCTGACTTTTCAGTTCAGAAAGTGTGATTTTATAGATGTTGTTTTTCCTCTTTCCATTAAATAGGATAGTCCCATCTTTCTGACTAACAGCTTTGCATGAATTTTGATTGAAGATTATATCATAACCGTTATCACTTAATTGACTTATGGATAACATTTTATGCATTAATCCATCAACTAATAAAACATTACTTATAGAGGGAAGATTTCCATTACCTACTGTTCCAGAGCCAATGATCTTTCCTCTCTGATTGCCTCCAAAGCCTACGTGGCATCCAGGCTTAAGTTCCAGGCTTTGGAACATATGCCTTCTTCCCGTCATGTGTCGTGAGCAGCCAAAGTCCAGGTACCATGATTGGTGTTTTTGCTTTGCTGCTAAAGATATCTGCCACATGTATTATTTTATCCTTAGGTACCTACATTTTCTTGGGTCCTGATTTGTTAGTTTTACCAAAACTCTGGTTGAATTTTGGTTTGACAGAGTAATCACTACTTGTATATTTTATGTCATGTGTGTGCCCATATATAAAGTGTGAATCAAGTGGGGTACGTTTTATAACTAAATCCATAGCATTTTTTGGTGTAGGTCCTTACCTTGATATCCTATCCCTTTTCTGCCATTTCTGCTAATTCCATAGATCATTGAAGCCATTTTGCTTCTGTCTATATTTTTACCTAGAAACTTCTGAAAGCTGTGATCATACTCCTTGATGATCTCATCAGCATTGCTGGGAGTTTCAGAGATTGTTTCCTTCTGAGAGTTTTGCAATTGGTTTTCTAATTTTGAAATTTTATCTTTTAACTCAGAATTCTCCAATTTGAGACTGTCAGTCTTATCAGAGTCAGAAGCAAGATTCCTTTTCAGGTTTCTGAATTTGACTATGATCTGCTGATATCTTTCCAGAATTTCATTAAGGCTTTCATCTAGTTCAGCCTTAGTAAAGTTTATAGTAAAGTCGGGGAATACCTCTTATGTATCTGATTCAGAGTCTGACTCAGAAGCTTCACTGTCTTCTGTTATGTTTGCCATGAGAGCTATGTTTGCTCTTTCATCATCTGATTCTGAGTCATCTTCAGATGTGTCAGAATCATCCCATGTAGCCATGAGACTTTTCTTCTTTTCCTTGCCAAAATTCTTTTTGGGCTTCTCTTTCTGAAGCTTTGGGCAATCACTTTTGTAGTTCCCTTGCTCGTTACATTCATAGCAGATGATGTCTTTGTTGTTTGGCTTTCTGTTTCCTGTAGAACCTTCAGATCTTCTGTGTCCAGAGGAAGATTCTGACCTTCTATATCTGGAGGAAGATTCATTCTGATTTTCTGATCTTCTGGGATTCCTGAACTTCCTTCGCCTCTGCTTCCACAATTGGTTCACCCTTCTGGAGAGGAGAGACAGTTCATCTTCTTCTGATGAGGACCCATCAGAGGTTTCTTCCACAACCTGCAAAACTTTGGAGTCAGATTTTCTGTTAGATTTTAAAGCTAAAGGCTTACCTTGCTTTTGAGGTTCATCTGCTTCTAGCTCTATCTCGTGACTTCTGAGGGAGATGACAAGTTCCTCCAGAGAGATTTTGTTGAGATCCTTGGCTAGCTTAAGCGCTGTGACCATTGGCCTCCATTGTTTTGGCAAGCTTCTGATGATCTTCTTAACGTGATCAGCAGTGGAATACCCTTTGTCAAGAACTTTTAGACCAGCAACAAGAATTTGAAATCTTGAAAACATAGTTTCTATTGATTCACTCTCTTCCATCTTGAATGCCTCATACTTCTTAATGAGTGCAAGGGCTTTGGTTTCTTTGACTTGAATGTTGCCTTCATGCGTCATTCTCAGAGAGTCAAACATATTCTTGGAAGTTTCTCTGTTTGATATCTTCTCATATTCTGAATAAGAGATGGCGCTGAGAAGAATTGTTCTGGCCTTGTGATGATTTATGAACTCACGCTTTTGCTGATCAGACATCATTTTCCTGTCAATCTTCTGACCACGTCCATCCACTGGGTGCGTGTATCCATCAGTCACCATGTCCCACAGATCAGCATCATGGGCCAGAAAGAAACTCTCAATTCTGTCTTTCCAGTAGTCAAAGTTCTCTCCATCAAAGATTGGAGGTTTGCCACTGAATATGTCCCTTTCTTCATTGTTGTCATTGCTGATGTTTTGACTTGGTCCTACCATTGTGTTTTTATAATGCTGGATCTTGTACTGACACGGTTAAGTGTTATAAGCTCAGAACCAGGTGCTCTGATGCCAATTGAAGATGTAAAAAACACAAGAAGGGGGGGTTGAATTGAAAAAACTCGGATTAAATAATAAATAACTTTAAGACACAGTATTTTTATCCTGGTTCGTTTGATCTCAAACTACTCCAGTCCACCCGTCAAGGTGATTTCGCCTCTCTCCAACGAGGTCTTAATCCACTATTCTCAAAGAATTACAACAGCTACTTTAACAACTGTTAAAGTCTTCTTGAGTATAACCACAAACCGGTTTATCTCAAGGAAATATTTTACAAGAAATGAACAAGAGTGTGTTGTTGTTTTCTAACAAAACAGTATATCACAACTGTGATAGTTACACAAATTAAGCTTGGAATAAAATGAATTTGCTAAAGCTTTTTGAATATGCGTTGGTTTGGAAGGCTTGGCAAATTGTGTGAGTTCATGCGTTCTTCTTTTCTCAAGCAGAATTGTTTATATAGGCAAGGCAAAGATATGTTGTCCATAAAGCCAGTTTAATGATAATAACGCACTTTCCTTTTGAAGAAGATCTTGTCTGAAGAGAGCCGTTAGCATTTAATTCTGTCTTGAATAATTAATAACGTTTCAGAGTGTTGATGACTTGGTAAAGATGTCTTTGATCAGAGTCAGAGTGTATTTGTTTATACGCAGATTCTGGTCATCAAGCTTCAGCGTATAATCTGGTAGCTTCAGCGTGTAACACATATTACTGATCTTCTGATGCTGATTCCATCAGAACTTCTGTATATACAAAACATAATTTTAAGAAGCATATTTGTTTTATATACATCTTTGAATTTATTTATTCTTTGTATTTTGTTATCATCAAAACTCTAATCAAGGATTGTAGAATCAAACTATGTTCTAACAAGAAGATATATTTAAAATAAAATGTCTTACCAGAGTCAACAAATGCGCTTAAAACAAAAAAAAAATGTTCTTTCATCAAAGAACTTCTTCATAATTTTTGCTTAGCACTTCAGAATGCTTCTGTCAGAACATTATCTGAAACATTCAAATACATTCATCAGAGTATAAATTATCTAAAATATAATTTATTGTTATCATCAAAACTCTGAGATAGGTCAGAACTAATCTTGTTCTTACAATCTCCCCCTTTTTGATGATGACAAAAATTATTCAGATATAGAAATAAAATATGATAAGAGATAAGAATCTCCCCCTGAAATGAATATTTCTACGTATAAAACTTCCTGAGATTATTTATCAGAGCAATAAAAAATCTTCTTTGATTTCTTCAGAACTTCTTTAAGAAGATAAAGTTCAGTTGTAATATTCTTTCAGAGTTAAAATGATACCTGCAAAAAATTCTTTTGCACAGAAAGAAATCTTGCATTTTGTTAGAATGTCTGAGACTTAGTCCCATAACTGTTAAACAGTGATTAGTTCAAAATACTCATTTTCTCCCCATTTTTGGCATAATCAAAAAGTGTAAATATAAAATTAAGAGCTTAAAGGTTTTCATAAAATAGCAAAAATATCCAGAAGTACAAAACACCAAACAAAAGACAAGAAACAGAAGGACACTAGGATTTCTTAGTAACAAGAGCCATCAGAAGATTCTTTATCTCAGAGGAAGATTCTTCTTGTTTCACCATCACGTTCTTGATTTCATGATTTGTTTGGTCTTGCTTATCCAAGCGTTCATGTATGACTTCATTCTCCCTCTTGATCTCATTCAGAGTGTCCATGATAAATGAGGTAGGAGCAGAGGATGACGAAGCTTCAGTAGAAACAGGCTTAGAAGCAGCAACCGTTGAGTCAGAATTCACAAAGGTGGAAAGTAGAGTGCCCAGATCCATTGCAAGAGTTGGCACTGGTTCAGGTTCAACCTTAACAGAAGGTTAATTCAATAGAACAATAGCCAGAGGGTTTGAATCTTCAGAGGGTTCTTCAGATTCATCTTCTAATATGTCCACCGTATCAGCTGGTGTATCAACAATCATTAACAAAGACTTCTTATTCCAAATGCCAGCAGCTTCTGTCTTGAAAGCATGCACAAGTTTGGAAAAGTTGTCCAACACCTGAAAGTGGCATAAGTCCTGTAACTTCAGTGACTCAGCATCCAAAGTTCTCCTGAAGGTTTCCCATAGAAGATCCGTTGCAGCTGTGTTCACGCTTCTGGAGAAATCTTCTTTCAGCAGATTTAACCATGCTTGAACATCTGTTATAAAATTCTGAAACAAAGTATTCACATCTAGATGAACAGGTTTTGGGACAGCCTTCTTGAAAGTTTTGTTTTTCAAGAATTGTAGAGATTCAAAATCCACTATAGTTCTTAAAAATCTAGTAGGTTCAGGATTTTTGGTAGGTTCAGAAGTGGCTGAATGACCAGGTTGGTCAACAAAGATAGGTGGTGCTGATAGATCATGAGGTTCAGATGATTCAGCAGTTTTAGGTTGTTCAAAAGGTTGTTGTTCTGGAATATGAGGGGGTGAGAGTGTAGGTGAGTTTGGTGTTGTATGTTGTGGTGAAGTAGGTGGAGTGACATCAGGTGAAATTATTATTGTATTATCAGGAGTGGGAATGGGGTTCTGAGGCTGTTGTCGATTCATAGCAAAAATATTTTCAGATGGTAAGTTGAAAGGAGGCTTTATAGTGGCCAGAGGTTCATTTATCCCTGGAATTCTCCAAGATCCAGCATCATGCCATCCAGTGGGTCTGGGTGATAGAGGTCTGGGAGGAGGTCTTGAAAAATTTTCAGCAGGAATGGGTTGAAAAACAGATGGTTCAGGGGGTTCTGAGTGTGAGGGTTCTGATTGAGAGGGTTCTGATTGGGTGTCAGAGTGTTCATTAGAGTCAAAATCACTCAAATCTAATAAAACTTGATTTTTATGAGGGTTGTTAGCAAGGGAGCCAGATGGTAAGGTCAGGTCAATATCAACATCTATATCTCCTAAGGTTTGGGAGGGTTCAGCAGATGTAGATACATTGACAGAATCATAAACAGTGATAGTTTCAGCGGGTTTACCTGTCTTCTTTTTCTTCTTCTGAGGAGTGTCAGAAGGTCCTTCTACAACTTTTCTCTTCAAAGGTTCCTGGAGAACAACATCAGGAGCAACTTGATTTCTTCCTTGAAGCCAAGATGGATCAATAGGTGATCCAGTCTCTTTGCAAATTTCAATGTAGTGCAGGATGATGCGAGGATGATCTCCTGAATTGAACAGAGGAAAATCAGCAATAGGTATCCTTCTCCTCTTCACAGCAGTTGACACATACGGAGTTGGTTCCACCAGCAGCTTGTCAATTATTTTCCTTTTTAGTAAATTCTTCCCAGTCATAGTCTTACCACAGGTAGGTTCTAGCTCCCCCAGAAGATTGGCTTCATCTAGGTGAGCAATCAGACCATTCTCAGTCAGAATGTCTGATATTAATCTACCCATAGGAATCCAATTCCTTTTGGATTTGGGTTTTTTCATCCTTTCAGCTTCCCTAGTCTCTTTTACATGGTTCCAGAGATGTTCAAATAGCAAGTAAGGCAAACTGACATTAGTTCCAAGGCAGAACAACAAATATTGTTGATCAGCGTTGATGTAATCAGGAGAGCTGGTGTCTTTCCTATGGTGAATACATCCATGAATAATCCTTTCCCAAATCTTGTATTTATCTTTCAAGTCCCTGACTTTAGAGGAACCTTGACCATTTGTGAAAATCTCTGAATATACCCGTGACATCTCCATTCTTCCACTTGGCATTCCTGTAACTCCAAGTCCTTTAAACCCTAGCAACTTTCTGATTTGATTTTCTGTAATGGATATTTCCTTTCCCATTACGAAAGAGAGAATAACCTTAGGGGTTGCAATAGCATGAATCCGGAATTCCTTCACCAGATATGGAAAGACTGGACCAATGAGACGATCAAAAAAGCTTTCCCATCCTTGAAACTTAACAGCAGGAAACAAGTCAAAACCATTCTCTCTTAGATTCTCAAAATCTACCATTAACTCACTTAAAACTTCCAAACTGTCTACCAAAATGGGAGTTGTTCTTTCAGGCACTATGTATTGCTCATAGTGGGTAGAAGAAGAAGAAGCCATTGAAGCTCTTTAGAAATGAGAGTTTGAAGAAAAGGGTTTAAGAGAAAAGTACAAAAAACGCTTGAGTTTGAAAGAGACGGTAAAGAATGAAAAAGGGTTTTTCAAAAAGTATTTATAAGCAATTTTTTTTTCAGAAATAGGTTTAGGAATAAAATTAAAAAAATATTTAAGACGAATTTAAAGTTAATTTAAAAACGTATTTAAAACGAATCTCATCATTATGTGAATTTAATGATTTTTCTAAAAATAAGGGGAAAACGTGAGATTATGGCTAATCATTAACAGTTACCTAGAACGTCATCAATAGCTTTTGCACGCGTGACCTTTCAGAAACACACCACGTGTTCATCTCCTGAAGGATGCATGTAACAACTGTTTGTGCTAAAGAATTTCTGAACTATACTTAGAAATGAAGCGTTAGAACACTTCATAACTTTTCATATAACTTCTGTTGCAACTTCTCTTCTAAGTTCTGAAGAGTTGTTAATCAGAGCATTCATTTCAGAATATTCTGAAGTCAAACACAGAAGATAAATATTATTTTATTCAGGACATAATTCCATACAAATATTTTTCAGAATGAAATTAAATCTATCTTCTGAAAGGGGTTTGGTAAAAATGTCAGCCCATTGATGGTCTGTTTTTATAAAAATTAAGTTTAAAATTCCCTTCTGAATATAGTCCCTTATGAAATGATATTTAATTTCAATATGTTTGGCTTTAGAATGTAAAATTGGATTCTTAGAAAGACAAATAGCATAAGTATTGTCACAGAAGATAGGAATCTTACTTTCATAAAGATTGAAATCTTCTAGTTGACTTTTCATCCAAATCATCTGAGAACTACATCCAGCAGCAGATATATATTCAGATTCTGTGGTTGAAAGTGCAATTGTTGCTTGCTTCTTGCTGTACCATGAGACAAGATTGTCACCCAGAAACTGACAGCTTCCAGAGGTGCTCTTTCTTTCAATTATATCTCCAGCAAAGTCATCATCACAATAACCTACTAGTCTGTAATCTTGTGATCTTCTGTAACATAAACCTAGATTAATAGTACCTTTCAGATACCTAATAATTCTCTTAACAACTGTTAAGTGAGATTCTCTAGGATCTAATTGGAATCTAGCACACAAGCACACGCTAAATAGTATATCAGGTCTAGATGCAGTCAGATTGAGAAGGGATCCAATCATACCTCTATAGATCTTCTGATCTACCTTCATACTTACCTCATCTTTAACCAGAATACAGGTTGGATGCATAGGTGTCTTGGCATATTTGCTTTCTGACATCTGCAATTTCTTCATAAGTTCTTTAACATACTTCGTCTGATGTATGAAAGTACCTTCTGGAGTCTGGTTGATTTGAATTCCCAGAAAGAACTTCAATTCTCCCATCATGCTCATTTCAAATTCTGCCTGCATGGTCTTAGCAAATTCTTTTCCAAGGGAGATATTAGATGTTCCAAAAACTATACCATCAACATAAATTTGACAAATTAAAATATCATTTTTAAATGTCTTTCTGAAAAGAGTTGTGTCCACTTTCCCTCTGGTAAAATCTTTTTCTAACAAAAAATTACTCAGATGATCATACAAGGCTCTGGGAGCTTGTTTTAAACCCTACAAAGACTTTTTTAATTTAAAAACATGTTCTGGATGTTTTGAATCATTAAATCCAGGAGGTTGATGGACATAAACTTCTTCTTCAATATATCCATTTAGAAATGCACTTTTAACATCCATTTGATATAATGAAATTTTATTTTGTACATCAAAAGAAATTAATAATCTTATAGACTCTAACCTGGAGACTGGGGAAAAGGTTTCATTATAATCAATTCCTTCTTGTTGACTATAACCCTGTGCAACCAGTCATGCTTTGTTTCTGATTACTTCTGCTTGCTCGTTCAGTTTGTTTCTGAAAACCCATTTGGTTCCTATAACGTTGAATCCTCTGGGTCTTAGAACTATATTTCATACATCATTTCTGGAGAATTGATTGAGTTCTTCTTGCATTACTAAGATCCAATCATTATCTTTCAGAGCTTCATCAATGGAAGTTGGCTCAATCAGAGAAACCAAACCAAACAAAGGTTCTTCATTAATTCTGAGAGAGGATCTTGTTCTGATGGGATCTTCTTTTCTTCCAATGATTACGTCTTCTTTGTGAGCTAAAGATATTCTAGGAAACCTTTTCAGAGTGGGTTGATTAGAGATTCTGAGGTTGTCTAGAGCATTGTCAAGAGGATGATCTGCTGAGTCTTCTTTTGCTTCTGAGTCTTTCTTTGTTCTGAAGTTTCAGAGTTTGAGGGATGATCTTCTGTACCTACAAAAAAATCATTTTGCTTTGGCTATTGCTGGCCAAGCTTATCATCAAACCTTACTTTGATTGATTCTTCAACAATCAGAGTTTCTGTGTTGTATACTCTATAGCCTTTTGAGCATTCAGAATATCCAAGCAGGAAACACTTTTGTGCTTTAAAATCAAACTTGTTCAGAGTTTCTTTGGTGTTAAGATTAAAACAATTACATCCAAAAGGATGGAAATAGGAAATGTTGGGCTTTCTGTTTTTCCACAATTCATAGGGAGTCTTTTCAAGAATAGGTCTTATAGAGATTCTATTCTGAATGTAACACGCTGTGTTCACAGCTTCTGCCCAAAAGTGCTTTGCCATATTAGTTTCATTGATCATGGTTCTGGCCATTTCTTGTAATGTTCTATTCTTTCTTTCTACAACTCCATTTTGCTGGGGAGTTCTAGGACAAGAAAAATTATGAACAATACCATTTTCTTTAAAATAATTTTGAAAATAATGATTTTCAAATTCACCACCATGATCACTTCTGACTTTTATGATTTTAAAATCTTTTTCATTTTGCACTTGAGTACAGAAGTCAATGAATATAAAATGTGACTCATCTTTGTGTTTTAAAAACTTTACCCATGTCCATCTGCTGAAGTCATCTATAATGACCAATCCATACTTCTTGCCTCTGATGGATGCAGTTTTAACTGGCCCAAACAGATCAATATGAAGTAACTCTAATGGCTTAGAGGAAGAGACAACATATTTGTATTTAAAGGAAGGTTTTGAAAATTTTCCTTTTTGGCATGCTTCGCACAGAGCTTCTGAGTTGTACTTCAGATTGGGAAGTCCTCTGACTAATTTAAATTTATTTAGCTGAGAGATTTTTCTAAGACTGACATGTCCCAATCTTCTGTGCCATACCCATTGCTCATTGCTAACAGACAAAAGGCATTTGACGTTTTGAGATTTAAGATCTGATAAATCAATTTTATAAATGTTGTTCTTTCTCTTGCCAGAAAAGAGGATTGATCCATCTTTTTGACTTACAGCTTTACAGGAATTTTGATTGAAGATAATATCATAACCATTGTCACTTAATTGACTTATGGACAATAGATTATGAGCTAATCCTTCTACTAATAAAACATTAGAGATAGAAGGAAGGTTACTATTTCCAATGGTTCCAGAACCAATAATCTTCCCTTTCTGATTACCTCCAAACTTCACGTCTCCTCCAGCTTTAAGTTCCAGGCTTTGGAACATAGACCTTTTTCCCGTCATGTGTCATGAGCACCCAGAGTCCAGGTACCATGACTGGTGTCTCAATTGAGCTGTTAAGGACATCTGCAACAAATATTATTTATCCTTAGGTACCCATATCTTTTTGGGTTAGAGTGTTTAAAGTTCTGTTTGAACTTTGGGTTAGCATAAGAGTTTCCAGAATGTGATGTATATTTTATATCATGTGAGTGTCCAAACTTGAATTGTTTATTCAGAGGTTTGTAAGTGAAAGTCATTTTAGCAACAGGTTTTGGTATGTATGTCTCCTTCCCTTTGGGAGGTTCATATCCAATTCCTCTTCTGTTTTTCCCACTAACTCCATAGATCATTGAAGCCATTTTTCTTCTATCTATGCCTTTAGCTAGAAAATATTGAAAGCTACAGTCATATTCATTCAGAATATCTTTTGAACTAGACACAGACTCTGAACTAAAACTCTTTTGAACATTTTGAATTTCCTTTTTAAGTTTAAAATTGTTTTCTAAAAGTTCAGATTTATCTGTTTCAAGTTTCTCAAGATCAGATGCAAGACTCTTCTTGAGTTTCTTGTATTTGATTTTGAGCTGACTATAGTTTTCCAGAAGTTCTGATAAACTATCAACAAGTTCATCTCTACAAAATTCAGAAAATACCTCTCTTTGTTCTGACTCACAGTCTGAGTCATCTGTTGTGATAGCCATCAGAGCTAGGTTGACATTTTCATCTTCAGAACCAGATTCATCTTCAGAAGAATCCGAGTCATCCTTGGTTGCCATCATCCCTTTCTTCTTACCAAACCTCTTCTTTGGTTTTTCTTTTTGAAGCTTTGCACAATCACTTTTGTAGTGACCAGGTTCTTTGCATTCATAACAGATGATCTCTCTTCTGTTTGACTTTTTGTGTCCAGAAGATTCTGTTTTATCTTCAGACTTCTTGAAGTTCCTGAACTTCTTTTGTCTGTGCTTCCACAGATGATTGATCCTTCTGGAGAGCAAGGATAGTTCGTCTTCTTCTGACGCTGATTCTTCAGAGTTTTCCTCTTCGGCCTGAAAAGCGTTAGTATCGATTTTCTTAATTGATTTAAGGGCCAGAGACTTACCTTTCTTCTGAGGCTCGTGCTCATCCAGTTCAATCTCATGATTTCTGAGAGCGCTGATGAGTTCCTCCAGAGACACATTGTTCAGATCTTTTGAAACTTTGAAAGCAGTGACCATTGGTGCCCATCTTCTGGGTAAGCTTCTGCTGATCTTTTTCACATGATCTGCTTTGGTATATCCCTTGTTCAAAACTCTTAGACCAGCGATCAGAGTTTGAAACCTAGAGAACATTGCTTCTATAGACTCACTTTCTTCAACTTTGAAGGCTTCATATTTCTGAACTAAAGCCAGAGCTTTAGACTCCTTAACTTGAGTGTTTCCTTCATGAGTCATTTTAAGAGACTCAAACATATCATGCATTGTATCTCTATTAGTGATTTTTTCATATTCTACTTTAGAGATAGCATTTAGAAAAATATTTCTAGCTCTATGATGATTTTTAAAATCAGCTTTTTGTAGTCTATCCATATTTTTTCTGTCAACTTTGTTTCGTTCTGAGTCAGTAGGATGTGTGTAACCATCCAAGACTATATCCCATAGATCACTATCATAACCTAGAAAGAAACTTTCTAGTCTGTCTTTCCAGTACTCAAAATCTTCTCCATCAAACACTGGAGGTTTGTTGTAACTATTATTGTTTTGTTCAGCGGCCATTGTGTTTTCTTCTGAATCTTTTCCTGACACGGTTAAGTGTTGTGCTCAGAGTCAGGCTCTGATACCAATTGAAGGAGTAAGAAAACACTTAGAAGGGGGGGTTGAATAAGTGACTCTTTTTCTTCTCAAAACAATGCTCAACAATAATGGAAGGAAAAGGTTATTTTTATCCTGGTTTGTTTGAACTCAAACTACTCCAGTCCACCCGCCAAGGTGATTTCGCCTTTCTCAACAAGGATTTAATCCACTATAATCAACTGATTACAAACACACAACAACAGTTGTGACTAACAATGCACAAGTAATCTTACAAGTGACTAACACCACTAAGACTTAAAACTAGTCCTAGTCTGCTTGAGAAATCTGACCAAACTTGGTCTCTCAAGGAACAATTACAAGAGTTTAATCTTTACAGATAGTGAAATAAAGTTGCTTCTAATCAAGCTATATCACAACTGTGATTTTTCACTTAAAATAAATTGCACAAAGTATATGAACAAAGAGTTTGTGAGCCCAAAATATTTCACGTAGTTTCTTGCTTCTTTTGGAAATGTAACTGATTTGTTAACTTGTTAGATGGCTTGCAATAAATATCCTTCTATTTATAGTAGAAACAGTAAGACTGTTGCTGCCTTCAGAAAAGTTGGAGAGCATTAAATGCTTGCGTGTTTCCTTGCAATATTCCATTTTCCAAGAAACTAGCTTAGACACTTGAGTGCTTTCAGCCGTCTTTGCATTAATGAGCAAATGACAAAATGTAAGAACATGTTTCCTACGCTTGAAAAGACAAGTTGGTTTTAACGTTCTTTCAAAATTTGCTTCAATGTCTTCAAATCAAAACATGCTTTACTCATCTTCTAGGTAGTGCTTTGCTTGCTAAGAACTTGATCAGCGCTTGCTTTCAAGTAATCTTCTGAACAAGGAACCTGCTAAATGTTAGAAGATATATTTAAAATAAAATGTCTTACCAGAGTCAACAGATGTGCTTAAAACAAAAAAAAGGTTCTTTCATCAAAGAACTTCTTCAAAAATTTTGCTTATCACTTCAGAATGCTTCTGTCAGAATATTATCTGAAACATTCAAATACATTCATCAGAGTATAAATTATCTAAAATATTATTTATTGTTATCATCAAAACTCTGAGATAGGTCAGAACTAATCTTGTTCTTACACGTTCTTGGGCAGCCAATTTCATGCTCCCTAGTGTATGAGGGTGTTGTGTTTATATAGAGGAGGAATTTAGGTCAAAAATAATGGAAGAAATCTCATGGTATCTTGAGGAATTATGAAGATTTGATTTGATTTTGGCCTTGTATGATTTCTTTCCAAAATAGCTCCAATCATGACTTTTTCAATCTAAATCATCCTTGCACGAATTACATGCTATGCTAGCTGTATATGGACTCATAATGTGCACAAAAATCCCAAGATTTGATTTGCTTTTTATTATTTTACCATTTAATTTGATTTATTTTGGTTTAAATGAATAAAAAATCAAAATAAATGATAAAAATAATAAAATAATAGGTGGAAAAGCTCAGGGGTCGTGGGTCCTACTAGAAACATGTTTCAAACAAGAAAACATGGGCCCCTTTGGAAAAAATGCAAATTTGATCAATGTTGACTTTTGACAATTTTCTAAAAATTGCCAACTTTGACAATGCACAACTCTCTCAATTTTGACCCTAGGAGGGTGTTCTTTGACTTATTAGAAAGCTTAGGATGTCCTCTAAACAAACCTTTTGGTTTCATCTCAATTGGATCTTCCATGTTCATGTATGTAGCTTTGACCCAAAAGGTCTTTTTGTTGACTTTTCAATAGGACCTATAATGTCAAAATTCATATCTTTTTATGAGTGCATATTTTGAACTTGAGTGCGGAAGATGAATTGTAGGGAATTGCATCCTCTTCAAAATTAGCCTCGGATGGAAAATTTATGATAAATTATGAAGAAGTTATGCTTGGTTAAATTTAAGAAACCCTAATTTAGCAACTTTTGTGTTTTGATGAATTTGGGGCATTCCTTGAGGAATCATGATCAACCCTTGATCAAATGATGGATATCACTTCAAAATATTGACGTTGATCAAAAATCTTGAAGTTTGACTGTATGTGGGCCACAATTGACTTTTAACCTAGTACAGTTGATTTTCAGGCATCTGAGCAGTTGATTGAGCAAACTTCTTGTGCAAGGCATGAAACTTGACATGGATGATCTTGAGAACATATTGGGACCATGGAAAGCATTTGGGGCCTTTGGAGTTCACACATCTTGATAAAAATGGAAAGCCTAGTTTGAGGTACATTGCCTTAAGAGAGAGTTTGTCTGGTCAACTCTTGGGCATCCTTGAGCAAATCGATGATCTCTAGGAGTATGTATTGAGTAAAATGAGAGAGAAAATTTTTGGGTACAACAACTGTAAAGAAACCTTTTACCGCGAATAAAGAAATAAATGCTGCGTATAGGGCAAGGGACCGTACCAAGAAGGATGACCGTCTGTCTGTTAATGCTGTCAAAATCTCCAATCCAACTCCTGCTCAAAGACCACCTGCAAATCATCAACGATTTGAAACTCCGAGAAGACAATTCACAAGGTTAGGCATGTCATTATCTCAAGCCTTTCAACACTTACTAAAGGCTAATTTGGTGACATTGCAGGATCCTCTGGCCAATCCAGATACCTCTTCACCAAAGTATAATCCGAACGCTAAGTGTGCTTATCACTCATGTAGTCCCAGGCATGAGACTAACCAATGTCGGGCCTTGAAGAATAAAATTCAGGACTTGATCGATAACATGACTATTGAATTTGATCCTCCTCCAACTCCAAATGTAATCACCGCACCTATGCCAAACCATGGCAAGGGTGTCAATGCTGTTGGAGATACAATTTTTGTTTCCTCTATCGAAGATTTAACTACTCCATTGAACATCATAAAAAAGAATCTGTTAAAATTCGGAATTTTCTCTGGATGTGTGAAGGATTGTGTTTGCTGTGCCAAACAACTCAATGGATGCGAAGGGCTGAAAGAAGGCATTCAACGCCAGATAGATAGCCACGAGATCCTATTTGAGAAGACCCCGCCTGCCAAAAGTATGACTAATAAGTGTGAAGATATTTCCATTATAACCATCTCAAACAAGCCTCTTAGGATCTCTTCCAAGGGTCCTATTAGGATTTCAAATGAACCAATTGTTGCTCCCCTAATAATTACCAATCCCGGACCAATTCCCTACTCTTCTAACAAAGCAGTGCCATGGAACTATGGTGATGAGGTGTTTTACCATGGGATAAAACAAGACGCCTGGATTGAAGAAGACAATGTTGATAATGTTGGTAACATAGCTGGCACAAGTAAGGTTCCCGAACTGGGAGAATCTTTTCACCAAACATCTCACCACCAGTTGTTACAAAGGCACATATCCACATCACTGCTTCCATACCAAGTATTGATACAAGAGGGAAGGAGAAAGTTGTTGAGCCTGTCGTGACAGAAATACCCGTAAAGGACATTGATGATGGAGAACCTTCCGCTCGTGAGATGAATGGGATCTTGAAAATCATAAAAAGGAGTGATTTCAAGATTGTGGAACAGTTGGGAAAACCCCTTCCAAGATTTCTATGTTATCTTTGCTACTCTATTTCGATGCCCATGCTCGGGCATTAATCAAATTATTGAAGAAGGCTCAAGTCCCTCATGAGGCCACAACTGACCAGTTTGAGAATTGCGTGGCAAGCTTGACGGCTGATAATGGTTTGGGTTTCTCAGATGCTGATATGACACCACTTGATGTTGTACCCCAAATTTGTCCTACCTCGATGATTTCATTTTTCAAGATTAAAATAGAAGAAATGTTTAACTTAAGACAGTACAACAGTATCTGATGGCCCGTCTTTATCTGGCTAGGGGGTGTATTTTAATTCAGGAGAGTGAGGCTTTCTAAAACAGAGAGACTCGTAAATACGTTAGCGAGGCATGTTGGCCACCGGCCCATGCAATTCTAAAAATCAATTATTCGAGCAACTATTAAGTTCCTAATTATCGAACACTTGTTATTAAGAAGAAAAATGGGAAGTTAAACAGTCGCTAAGTTCATCCACTTGGCATTTGAGAGAAAAATTATTAGTTGATCTTGAGTAAGGATTTTAAATAATTTTTATTATTTGATGAAGGATTTTGAAAAGGGTGTCATTAGCAAGACTCTTTAGTCTTATTATTAAAGATAAATGCATATTATGAAGAGAAATAATTGCTGGCAAATCCCATTTTTATTAAAGGAAATTTTTTATTGTTTTTAAGTAAATAAATAAACAGTATATTCTTTTAAGAAAAAAACTAGAACGCTTTACTAGTAACTTTGGGTTCTAAAATTTGTTTGCTTTAAAATATATTCAAGCCCATTAAGCATGTTTCAGTAGGCCTATGTCGTTATAGTTTTTTTGAAAATGCTTAAGAATAGAGAGGAGGGTGTATATTTTTAGCCCATATTAAATCATCTTTGAGGGCCTAGACAATGAATTCAATCTGGGCCCATTTGGTTGGTCTTAGGAAAATTCTTTTATTTTAAATATTATTGCTGTTTTAATAAATAGCATTATAATTATGTCATCAAATATTTTTTAACGTGGATAGTGTGTTGAAAGAGAAAATATTGGTAGTTGGATCAAGAAAAACATATAGGCCCAAGGTCAATAACAGATCTTCATTTTTTTTAATGCACATGTCTTTTATTTTAGCAAACATCTACTGTTCCAATTACTAGTAAGTTAGCACAGGGATTTTGTTTACTAACAGTCACTATAGAAATCTGGAAAAGGAAAAAACAACTAAATCTACTGCAAACTTCCACATTTCCAGCACTCAATCTCAGAATTTCAATAAGTGATATCAAAATATTTAATACATTCAGATCTTCAAACATACTCAAGATTCTATTACAAATTTCACATTTACTGAATCATACAAATATAAAAAATAGTACACCTATATTCAGAATCGAATCTAAAGCTTTGCCAGTCAAAAAAATTGAACCTCCACATCTTGAAGCTGAGATACGATTTACAGGGAGAAAACATAATCAAACTACACTTAAAATAAGTCACCAGAGCTAAATCCAATCAGCAAATCCAGATATACCTTATACAAATTAGATTCAAATCAGACTCAAATCAAATATTTACAAATCTAGAAACAATCAATCACCATAAAAGCTCCTAATTCTAAAGCAATCGAAAAAACCCTAATCCTAAAGGTTATAAATACTGAAGGGCGGAGAATTTACGGGGGAGGTTGGCTAACAGAAATCGGGACGGCAAGCAGGGAGAGCGTCTCCTTCTACAGAACAAAAACAGAACCACATAGAGGCCACAACAAGGCTTGCTTGAACCCATCGTTTTCTGCTGAAGATTGAGGGAGTGTAACACCCGTAATTTAATTAATTATTTAATTAAATTATTTTTAGAATATTTTTGAAGAAGTGTTATTAAATTGGATTTATTTTAGTAAGTGGAGAAATAATAATATATTAGAGATATTATATTATTATGTGGTGAAATAATATTAGAAGTGTAATATTATTAAGGTGGGCTTAATTTGAGATAGTAGATGTAATAAGGGGGTGTAAGTTTGGAGCCCACTAAGGAATAATATAATAATATTAGGTTATTTTATTATTTGTGAGAAGAATAGAAGGAGGAAGCAGTAAGAAGAGAAATAAGGATTGTGAAGAACGTGAAGTTGCTGGAAAAAATGGAAAACGACAAGAACGAAGATTCAACCCAGAAATTGTAGAGCGACCTTCGATCCAAGGTAAGGGTGGGGTTCTGGCTTTATAATTGGGTTCATGATGTTTGATATGTGGGGTTAGAGGATTGATGTTTTTGTTCTTGAATTGGATGATGTATGATGAATATTGATGAATTCTTGATGAATTGGCATTTGAGAGCAAAATTATTAGTTGATCTTGAGTAAGGATTTTAAATAATTTTTATTATTTGATGAAGGATTTTGAAAAGGGTGTCATTAGCAAGACTCTTTAGTCTTATTATTAAAGATAAATGCATATTATGAAGAGAAATAATTGCTGGCAAATCCCATTTTTATTAAAGGAAATTTTTTTATTGTTTTTAAGTAAATAAATAAACAGTATATTCTTTTAAGAAAAAAACTAGAACGCTTTACTAGTAACTTTGGGTTCTAAAATTTGTTTGCTTTAAAATATATTCAAGCCCATTAAGCATGTTTCAGTAGGCCTATGTCGTTATAGTTTTTTTGAAAATGCTTAAGAATAGAGAGGAGGGTGTATATTTTTAGCCCATATTAAATCATCTTTAAGGGCCTAGACAATGAATTCAATCTGGGCCCATTTGGTTGGTCTTAGGAAAATTCTTTTATTTTAAATATTATTGCTGTTTTAATAAATAGCATTATAATTATGTCATCAAATATTTTTTAACGTGGATAGTGTGTTGAAAGAGAAAATATTGGTAGTTGGATCAAGAAAAACATATAGGCCCAAGGTCAATAACAGATCTTCATTTTTTTAATGCACATGTCTTTTATTTTAGCAAACATCTACTGTTCCAATTACTAGTAAGTTAGCACAGGGATTTTGTTTACTAACAGTCACTATAGAAATCTGGAAAAGGAAAAAACAACTAAATCTACTGCAAACTTCCACATTTCCAGCACTCAATCTCAGAATTTCAATAAGTGATATCCAAATATTTAATACATTCAGATCTTCAAACATACTCAAGATTCTATTACAAATTTCACATTTACTGAATCATACAAATCTGAAAAATAGTACACCTATATTTAGAATCGAATCTAAAGCTTTGCCAGTCAAAAAAATTGAACCTCCACATCTTGAAGCTGAGATACGATTTACAGGGAGAAAACATAATCAAACTACACTTAAAATAAGTCACCAGAGCTAAATCCAATCAGCAAATCCAGATATACCTTATACAAATTAGATTCAAATCAGACTCAAATCAAATATTTACAAATCTAGAAACAATCAATCACCATAAAAGCTCCTAATTCTAAAGCAATCGAAAAAACCCTAATCCTAAAGGTTATAAATACTGAAGGGCGGAGAATTTACGGGGGAGGTTGGCTAACAGAAATCGGGACGGCAAGCAGGGAGAGCGTCTCCTTCTACAGAACAAAAACAGAACCACATAGAGGCCACAACAAGGCTTGCTTGAACCCATCGTTTTCTGCTGAAGATTGAGGGAGTGTAACACCCGTAATTTAATTAATTATTTAATTAAATTATTTTTAGAATATTTGTGAAGAAGTGTTATTAAATTGGATTTATTTTAGTAAGTGGAGAAATAATAATATATTAGAGATATTATATTATTATGTGGTGAAATAATATTAGAAGTGTAATATTATTAAGGTGGGCTTAATTTGAGATAGTAGATGTAATAAGGGGGTGTAAGTTTGGAGCCCACTAAGGAATAATATAATAATATTAGGTTATTTTATTATTTGTGAGAAGAATAGAAGGAGGAAGCAGTAAGAAGAGAAATAAGGATTGTGAAGAACGTGAAGTTGCTGGAAAAAATGGAAAACGACAAGAACGAAGATTCAACCCAGAAATTGTAGAGCGACCTTCGATCCAAGGTAAGGGTGGGGTTCTGGCTTTATAATTGGGTTCATGATGTTTGATATGTGGGGTTAGAGGATTGATGTTTTTGTTCTTGAATTGGATGATGTATGATGAATATTGATGAATTCTTGATGAATTGGCATTTGAGAGCAAAATTATTAGTTGATCTTGAGTAAGGATTTGAAATAATTTTTATTATTTGATGAAGGATTTTGAAAAGGGTGTCATTAGCAAGACTCTTTAGTCTTATTATTAAAGATAAATGCATATTATGAAGAGAAATAATTGCTGGCAAATCCCATTTTTATTAAAGGAAATTGTTTATTGTTTTTAAGTAAATAAATAAACAATATATTCTTTTAAGAAAAAAACTAGAACGCTTTACTAGTAACTTTGGGTTCTAAAATTTGTTTGCTTTAAAATATATTCAAGCCCATTAAGCATGTTTCAGTAGGCCTATGTCGTTATAGTTTTTTTGAAAATGCTTAAGAATAGAGAGGAGGGTGTATATTTTTAGCCCATATTAAATCATCTTTGAGGGCCTAGACAATGAATTCAATCTGGGCCCATTTGGTTGGTCTTAGGAAAATTCTTTTATTTTAAATATTATTGTTGTTTTAAGAAATAGCATTATAATTATGTCATCAAATATTTTTTAACGTGGATAGTGTGTTGAAAGAGAAAATATTGGTAGCTGGATCAAGCAAAACATATAGTCCCAAGGTCAATAATAGATCTTCATTTTTTTAATGCACATGTCTTTTATTTTAGCAAACATCTACTGTTCCAATAACTACTAAGTTAGCACAGGGATTTTGCTTACTAACAGTCACTGTAGAAATCAGGAAAAGGAAAAAACAACTAAATCTACTGCAAACTTCCACATTGCCAACACTCAATCTCAGAATTTCAATAAGTGATATCCAAATATTTAATACATTCAGATCTTCAAACATACTCAAGATTCTATTACAAATCTCACATTTACTGAATCATACAAATCTGAAAAATAGTACACCTATATTCAGAATCGAATCTAAAGCTTTGCCAGTCAAAAAAATTGAATCTCCACATCTTGAAGCTGAGATCCGATTTACAGGGAGAAAACATAATCAAACTACACTTAAAATAAGTCACCAGAGCTAAATCCAATCAGCAAATCAAGATATACCTTATACAAATTAGATTCAAATCAGACTCAAATCAAATATTTACAAATCTAGAAACAATCAATTACCATAAAAGCTCCTAATTCTAAAGCAATCGAAAAAACCCTAATCCTAAAGGTTATAAATACTGAAGGGAGGAGAATTTACGGGGGAGGTTGGCTAACAAAAATCGGGACGGCAAGCAGGGAGAGCGTCTCCTTCTACAGAACAAAAACAGAACCACATAGAGGCCACAACAAGGCTTGCTTGAACCCATCGTTTTCTGCTGAAGATTGAGGGAGTGTAATGCCCGTAATTTAATGAATTATTTAATTAAATTATTTTTAGAATATTTGTGAAGAAGTGTTATTAAATTGGATTTATTTTAGTAAGTGGATAAATAATAATATATTAGAGATATTATATTATTATGTGGTGAAGTAATATTAGAAGTGTAATATTATTAAGGTGGGCTTAATTTGAGATAGTAGATGTAATAAGGGGGTGTAAGTTTGGAGCCCACTAAGAAATAATATAATAATATTAGGTTATTTTATTATTTGTGAGAAGAATAGAAGGAGGAAGCAGTAAGAAGAGAAATAAGGATTGTGAAGAACGTGAAGTTGCTGGAAAAAGTGGAAAACGACAAGAACGAAGATTCAACCCGGAAATTGTAGAGCGACCTTCGATCCAAGGTAAGGATGGGGTTCTGGCTTTATAATTGGGTTCATGATGTTTGATATGTGGGGTTAGAGGATTGATGTTTTTGTTCTTGAATTGGATGATGTATGTGAATATTGATGAATTCTTGATGAATTGGCATTTGAGAGCAAAATTATTAGTTGATCTTGAGTAAGGATTTTAAATAATTTTTATTATTTGATGAAGGATTTTGAAAAGGGTGTCATTAGCAAGACTCTTTAGTCTTATTATTAAAGATAAATGCGTATTATGAAGAGAAATAATTGCTGGCAAATCCCATTTTTATTAAAGGAAATTGTTTATTGTTTTTAAGTAAATAAATAAACAATATATTCTTTTAAGAAAAAAACTAGAACGCTTTACTAGTAACTTTGGGTTCTAAAATTTGTTTGCTTTAAAAGATATTCAAGCCCATTAAGCATGTTTCAGTAGGCCTATGTCGTTATAGTTTTTTTGAAAATGCTTAAGAATAGAGAGGAGGGTGTATATTTTTAGCCCATATTAAATCATCTTTGAGGGCCTAGACAATGAATTCAATCTGGGCCCATTTGGTTGGTCTTAGGAAAATTCTTTTATTTTAAATATTATTGCTGTTTTATTAAATAGCATTATAATTATGTCATCAAATATTTTTTAACGTGGATAGTGTGTTGAAAGAGAAAATATTGGTAGCTGGATCAAGCAAAACATATAGGCCCAAGGTCAATAACAGATCTTCATTTTTTTAATGCACATGTCTTTTATTTTAGCAAACATCTACTGTTCCAATAACTACTAAGTTAGCACAGGGATTTTGTTTACTAACAGTCACTGTAGAAATCTGGAAAAGGAAAAAACAACTAAATCTACTGCAAACTTCCACATTGCCAACACTCAATCTCAGAATTTCAATAAGTGATATCCAAATATTTAATACATTCAGATCTTCAAACATACTCAAGATTCTATTACAAATCTCACATTTACTGAATCATACAAATCTGAAAAATAGTACACCTATATTCAGAATCGAATCTAAAGCTTTGCCAGTCAAAAAAATTGAATCTCCACATCTTGAAGCTGAGATCCGATTTACAGGGAGAAAACATAATCAAACTACACTTAAAATAAGTCACCAGAGCTAAATCCAATCAGCAAATCAAGATATACCTTATACAAATTAGATTCAAATCAGACTCAAATCAAATATTTACAAATCTAGAAACAATCAATTACCATAAAAGCTCCTAATTCTAAAGCAATCGAAAAAACCCTAATCCTAAAGGTTATAAATACTGAAGGGAGGAGAATTTACGGGGGAGGTTGGCTAACAGAAATTGGGATGGCAAGCAGGGAGAGCGTCTCCTTCTACAGAACAAAAACAGAACCACATAGAGGCCACAACAAGGCTTGCTTGAACCCATCGTTTTCTGCTGAAGATTGAGGGAGTGTAATGCCCGTAATTTAATGAATTATTTAATTAAATTATTTTTAGAATATTTGTGAAGAAGTGTTATTAAATTGGATTTATTTTAGTAAGTGGATAAATAATAATATATTAGAGATATTATATTATTATGTGGTGAAGTAATATTAGAAGTGTAATATTATTAAGGTGGGCTTAATTTGAGATAGTAGATGTAATAAGGGGGTGTAAGTTTGGAGCCCACTAAGGAATAATATAATAATATTAGGTTATTTTATTATTTGTGAGAAGAATAGAATGAGGAAGCAGTAAGAAGAGAAATAAGGATTGTGAAGAACGTGAAGTTGCTGGAAAAAGTGGAAAATGGCAAGAACGAAGATTTAACCCGGAAATTGTAGAGCGACCTTCGATCCAAGGTAAGGGTGGGGTTCTGGCTTTATAATTTGGTTCATGATGTTTGATATGTGGGGTTAGAGGATTGCTGTTTTTGTTCTTGAATTGGATGATGTATGATGAATATTGATGAATTCTTGATGAATAATGATGTTATGATGCTGTGTAATCGATGTAGTATTATAGGTTAATGTTAGTTGATGATTTAGTATGTTTATAATAAGGTATGTAGGGCTGTAATAGGAATTCCCGTAGTGAAATTACAGAAGAAAACGCAAAAAATTATGCAGACTATCGAAGGATGTGTCGACCCCAAGCTGAATGTGTCGATACATGAAGGATGTTCGACTCAGGATGAGTCGACACGAGGAGAGGATGTGTCGATACATGTTCGATGTTATACTCAGGATGAGTCGATCCATGGAGGGTTTTCATCGATACATGTTCGTTGCAAGACTCAGGATGAGTCAATGCATGCAGGGTTTGCATCGATACATGTTAGTTGTAAGACTCAGGATGAGTCGATCGGTAAGTGCATGTGTCGATACATGCTGTGATTTAAAGCAGGATGAGTCGATCCATAAGGAGGATGCGTCGACTCATAGTGAGTAGATGAAGCAGGATGAGTCGATCCATAAGGTTTCGTGTCGATACATATTGTCTGGTTTTCGACAAAATTGACTTTTAAATTGCTGTAACTTGAGTTGTAGGATGCTATTTGAGATGCCGTTCGAAGCGTTGATTAGCTAACGCGATGAACTTTATTATATATGATTTAAATGATGATGAAGAGGTGTAATCCTAGTAACCAATCTAAGATTTAGAATTAATTCCCGTAGATGACCGTTATGCTGGATTTTGGACAGAATGATGAATATGAGATGTTTAGAGGTTGTTGTTAGGGATTATGACTGTAGGATTAGTGAGAACAACGATATAAATTAGAAGAATAACAGGACGAATTAGTGTATTATTAATATACATCTGAGTATTAGTGAGATGTTATTAATAAAGTGGTGTTTGATAATTTATGATGAATAAATGACGTTTGATAAATAAGTGATGTTTAATAAATTATTTTGAGATGTTTATCAGATGCTGTAATTGAGATGTTTTGAGATGTTTATGAGATGTTGTAATTGAGATGTTTGGATATGCTTATGAGATGTTTTTGTTCTGAGATGTTTATGAGATGTTATTGTTCTGAGATGTTTATGAGATGTTGTTGTTCTGAGATGTTTATGAGATGTTGTTGTTCTGAGATGTTTATGAGATGTTGTTGTTCTGAGATGTTTATGAGATGTTGAGTTTTGAGATGATTGAGATGTTGATGTTACATTCATGAAGAGTCGCATACATTGCATTTTTTTTTGAGATGGAGCTTATGCTCGTTGAGATGGCCTGGATTAGAAAATTTTGAGATGAAGGCTATGCCTTGTTAATGCCTCTATTAATTTGCAGATAGATTTTTGAGATGGGAGTTCTGCTCCAATGGTACCACATGCATTTGCATAGTTTTGATTCACATTATATGATTGAATAATGAAGTGTACTTGATGTTGATGAATGAGTATATATGCTGTAATTATTGCTGATTATGAGATGAGAAGTGGTGATATTATTGATCTAATTTAATATATTAATTATCATGCGCTTTATTATATTGTTAGATATCTCACCCCTTCTGTTTGAATGTTTCCCCTATGTTGGTAACGTGCATGTAATCGAGAGTGAAGGCCGTATACCTTCAATAGATCGAGTCGGTGTCATTGCTCTGATATGTAACACTCGTGGGATGAACGCTTGCTGATTTTTGATTGCTGATTTTAGTTGTTGAACCTTAAATTGTTTATTTACAAAATATGAGATGTTTCGAAGTTGCTATTTTATTTAAAGATGTTATTGAAGAATTCTGCTGCGTAGTTGTTGAATTATTTTATTAAAGATTCTATGTTGATGGTTCATCCGATGTTTTATTATAAGTGTTATATATCCATGATGAATGCAATGTATTTGTTATAGGAATTTGTGACGTCCCGATTCGTTTGTATCATTGAAATTTTGTAACTTAGATTTGTTTTGCATAATTTGCTTGGGGTAGAATTGGGGTGTTACAGGGAGAGTGGTTAGAGTTTTAATTTATGAAACCCTAACCACGAGCCACCGTCAAGCACCACCGCTTCCAAATCCACCACCGCCTCTAGCTCACCGGAATCTACAAACAGACGGAGAAAAAAGAAGAGATCAGTACCCAAATTGGAAGAAGCTGGATTGTAACCCAGAAATCGCGAGGGAGGAAACTCAACTCATCTTTTTTTAAATGATTGATTTGGGGTTTTGCGCGTTGTGGTTTGAGTGAGGCACCGCCGTGATGGGTGTTTCTGGGGCTAGGGTTTTGGGGTAGTTGAGAGAAAAGGAAAATGGTGAGAGTAAGGAGAAGAAGAGATGCGGTTAGCAAGAGGGAGAGATAGGATGAAGACTTTCTGTAAAAAAACGAAAATGAAAATTAAAACAACTTACTAATATCCGTTTCAATCCTATGCCTCGCGTCCGTGGTAATCATCATACTCCCTCAGATATCACCCGCCGGATATGCATCAGACGACTGCTAGGCCAAGGCACATAGTAAATCCCTACTCCCTCACCCACAGGATTTATTAAACAGACCCCCTGTTTTTTACTTCCCACTTGGGATTGCACCCCCCCCCCCCCCCCCCCAGGTTTATTCAAAATTATTATTATTTGTTATTTATTTTATATTTTTTTATATACACTATATTTTATTTATATTATATTATATTTATTATTATTATTATTATTATTATTATTATTATTATTATTATTATTATTATTAATTTCTATTACCATATTTTGAATATAATTTATTATATGTAAATATTACTATATGATAAAATAAATTATTTTCATGTAAAAATTGCATATATTATTTCCTATACTATTTGCATTAAAACATTTTTAATCATGTATTAATCAAGACTTCTACGCAATTAACACAATAAAAAACCCAAACAAATCTCAAACTATTTTCGCGAACAAATTAAGCTAATCAACAATCTTTTCGCAAATAGGGTTTCAAACCGATTTTGGCTTACTGCGCACTCAGTCAAAATCTCCGTAATCACTACTCTCGACCGAGTGCGAAGTGATTCAAAATATGTTTTCAAACCCCTAAAAGACACCAACCCATGCGAACTACGAATTGGGACTCTGATTCCTCATAAGAGGATACGTAGGCACACAATCTAAAATCGTGGCGAGTCTTGCTAATTAAAACTTAAAACCCTGTTTATCCCAAACCTAAACCTAGAGCTTAATATCCTTGTGAACAAGGTGGATGAAAGGTGCATAACACCTTCCTTTGGTCTAATTGAGTCCGAAACCTAGAATCTCTGTCCGCGAATTAGGGTTTTCTACTAGGTTCCCTTCCCTAGGATAAAAACTAATAGTGGCGACTCTTGATTTAAAAAGCAGTCGCGACAGCTGGCGACTCTGCTGGGGACTCTCTTTAACCCTAGGTTTTAGGTCTCTTTTGGGTTTTTATTTTTATTTATTTGCATTAATTTATTTATTGCATTTTTTTATTTTCTTGTCTATTTTTCTTTATTATTATATATTTACTATGTGGCGGGTTTTTATTTTTCAAAAAAATATTTTCGATAACCCTTAGAAAGAAGGTTCGTCTATTAGCTTATGGGGTACATCATCCCTGCGAGTTTATGTGACCACTTCGCCTAGAGTCGATGAACTTCTGAAAAAGGAATACTTATCGAGAGATATCCTCTTGACGAGTAGGACTTTGGAAGGTCACCCATAAATATTTGTAACGACCTTAACCCAAAATCTCATGACGAGACCTTTCATGACTTTGAGACGAACGTCTCGGTCCGTAAAGAGGCTCCACCTAAGGAAGGACCTTGCGGGAAGCCACGTTTTGGGATGGTAGATCAACTGTAGGTCAAGACTAAGGAACCTACCTTATAAGGGTACTTATAAAAAAAACCCATCACTGAACCATACATCCCTACTTTATAAGGGTATTCATTACAAAAATTCTGTCACTCGACCTTACACCTATGCATTCATACATGTCATGTATTCGTCATGCATTTCATATATTCGTCACCCTACATTTGTCTTATTCACGGGGTACATGAAAATAAGATCGAGATCTCGACGACTATCTTTAAAAATGGATACCGAAGGAAACAACTTGCCCGCGTCAGCACGCCAAACATGACTAAAATCAAGGCCACAAAAGGGAAATAACATGCTGAAGACTTTCTCAAATTTTGTCCAGCAACAATGGATAGTTTCAAAAGTAGATATCTACAAGCGCGCCTAGAAGACTCATTTCCTTGCTGTCTGATTTCACGCAAATAAATTTTTGGCTAAAGGATGGTAATATTTTTCAATATCTGAATTACGTTACCTTCAATAAAGGCATTTTGTTTCCACACACCATTTGCGTGTCTATTTTAAAGATAGTCTCCAAGTAAATTAATAAAGGACAGGCATATACCCAAAGGAATAAGACATTCACATTCGTTCGCACTTCTGCATTTATGAATACCTGCATATCATGTCAAAACTCATTTTTCAAAAACATCTCTCCAGTTGAACCATTGGTAGAAGAAGGTCTCCACCTCCTTGGCCTCCATATCAAACAAGGGCCTACCAACAGAGAGCAATGGAGAAATTTGAGGAAACTCGGGATGCATTCAAAGAGGATCTCGACCAAGTGAAGGGTGATGTCACTTTAATGAAAGGGGATCTGAGTCAAGTTCTCCTAGCTTTGCAAAACATTATTGACAGGCAAGACCAGATTCCCAGGGCAGCTTTCGAAGAAGTAGCCCAGACTATTGGTGCATCAAGCGATCACCAACTTAGGAAAGAGTCAGAGGCAAGACCCCAGAAGTTCGTCATGGCCCAACAAGAAGCTGAAATTGAAGGGTTTGTCCTACCACCGCCAAAAGCAGAGGCATCTCGTACCCTACAGATTCCAACCAATAATGCAGACAACTACTAGGACATACAATACGGAGACCACGAACCAAAGGATACTAACTAAGAGCCATTAAAGACGACAAGTACTCATGCTGTTGATAATCCATTAGTGATGAATCAATACAAAGCTCTGGAAGAAAGATTAAAGGTTGTGGAGACTTTTGACGATTTCAAAGTGGACGCTCTCGAAATGGGCCTAGCTCCTGATGTGGTGGTCCCACCGAAGTTCAAAGTGCCTAACTTTGAAAAATACAAGGGGCTCACTTGTCCAAGAAATCATCTCTGTATGTATTGTAGGAAGATGCGTGCCCATGCCCATGATCAGAAGTTGATGATCCATTATTTCCAAGATAGCCTGAGTGGGGCATCTTCAGACTGGTATATGCAATTGGAGCGAACGCATATTCGAACTTGGGCAGATCTTGCTAACGCTTTTCTAAAGCATTACAAATATAACTTGGACATGGCGCCTACCCACATGCAACTCCATAATTTGTCCCAGAAGAAAGAAGAATCCTTCAAGGAGTATGCTCAGAGATGAAGGGAGTTGGCATCCCGTGTGCAACCACCACTATTAGAGAAAGAGTTAGTAGACACGTTCATGGGAACTTTGCACGGGCTGTATTATGAGATGATGGTTGAAAGCATCTCTATGGGGTTTTCAGACCTAGTAATCATCATAGAAAGAACCAAGACTGGGATAAAAAGTGGGAAGATATCAGGGGGGCCATCAAATGCTCCCTACAATTCAATACGGTCTGCTTCAAGCGTCCCCAAAGGAAAAGAGGGAGAAATTAATCCTGCAGCGTTACAACCCAAGGTACAACAACCATTAGTAATCCCACTAGGGCAACATCAAGGCAGAAGGCCACCTAGGAAATTTGATCCACTCCCTACGACACATAGCCAGTTATTGCAACAGCTAGTTAAGGCATCCTTAGTGGAACTCAAGCCTCTAGCTCCTCCAGTCAGTCCACTCCCATGAAGGTACGATGCCAACACCAGATGCGAGTATCGTGCTAATTCTCCTGGACATACCATAGAACAGTGTTGGCCTTTTAAACACAAGGTGTAGGATTTGTTGGATTCTTAAGACATCACTTTCGAGAAGCCCGACATCACATCAGACCCTACGCTGTTGCACGATGGGCTAACAATAAATGCAATCGAAGTAGCCAATGACTCTAGGGTAAGCAGGCAAGCAAATACCCTGATAAACTCGCTGAAAGAATATTAGTTGGGATATAGACTCCCGCTGGAACAAAATAAAGCTTTTGAAAGAGCTCTACAAAGGCTAGGAAACCAGGGGATAGTCTAGTTTGGACAATACCCTGGAGAAAAAATATATAATGCTACTCCGGAGGGCGAAGCACATTTTCTTCAAATCCAAGAGACCTCTGTCAACAATAGAGCAATGCATGGCGTACATGTGGACAAAATATTCAACAAGGCCAACACCAAAGGGGCAACTGAAATCATCCAAGAATGCGCCCCAGGAGAAAAACTCAAAGGATGGACGATCGTGGAGATTCCTGAGATCTTTTTCTTTCTTAATTAATTTTTCTTGTTTTTTAAAGAACCTATGTCAAGCCCTAGACATAGGATTTTCTTGTAAAGGTTTCCCCGTTCTATTTCAGACAATATTTATGATTAATGAAAGTTATATTTCATTTTCAATCAAGATCCCTTTTCTTTCTCTTGCATTTATATCTTAAATTTAAAAATGGCAATACTTTCTCTGCATATGAATTTTCAAATATTCAAGTACTAAAGCTGCACCAAAACATGATAAAGGTGCAAATTCATACCCAAAACCACCGGTAATGCTATTGCTGCGATCTGATTTAATTTTGGTGCTCCTATCAAACAAGCTAAAGAGGAAGATGATAAAGATCTTGAAATCTCTGAGAAAAGGGCGAAGGAAAAGCTAACGATACGCGACCATGTCAAGAGGCTATTAAGACCATTAATCTGAGTACAGGGGAAGACCTGGAAGAAACCAAGCTAAGGGGCAATGTTAAGAGCAGAGCCATAAATAAGTTGATCGAGTTATTGCGCATATATACGGAAATAGGCCAAAGTCGAATACAGACAGTACAGTAAAAATAAACAACCGTGAAATACCATGATCTGACGAAGAACCCGAGCCAGGGGCACGTTGGGTATCCATGTTCGACGAAGCTTCAAATACACTGGGGCACGATATAGGGGCGGTATTGACTCCCCCAAAGAATGCTCACAAGCCATATACCAATTCAAGGGTGAACGGGATACCAAAAATCCAAAACTGATTCCCTATCAAGATCGTGTTGTAAAACCGACTGGGTAATTCACGAAAATCATTTTTAGTCGCGTCCTACAAAAAGGGAATCAAATGACAGACGCCCTGGCAACTAAATCGTCTATGTTCAAAGTAACTTGGTCAAACCACGAATCGCACATCGCAAACATACACTTCGAAGATCCCGCACATTGCCTTGCTATAAAAAAAACGACAATATAACAAGCCTTGGTTTCACGACATCCAGAAAATGCCTCTAGCATTGACAAGAAAACTCTATGAAAATTATCCTCGAAATTCTTTCAGAGTAACGGTGTACTGTACAAGATGGACCCAAATTTTTCCTACCTCAATGATTTCATTTTTCAAGATTAAAATAGAAGAAATGTTTAACTTAAGATGGTAATGCAGTATCTGATGGCCCGTCTCTATCTGGCTAGGGGGTGTATTTTAATTCAGGAAAGTGGGGCATTCTAAAACAGATAGACTCATAAATCCGTTTGCGAGGCATGTTGGCCACTGGCCCATGCAATTCGAAAAATCAATTATTCGAGCAAGTATTAAGTTCCTAATTATCGAACATTTGTTATTAAGAAGAAAAATGGGAAGTTAAACAGTCGCTAAGTTCGTTCACTTGGAATTTGAGAGCAAAATTATTAGTTGATCTTGAGTAAGGATTTTAAATCATTTTTATTATGTGATGAAGGATTTTGAAAAGGGTGTCATTAGCAAGACTCTTTAGTCTTATTATTAAAGATAAATGCATATTATGAAGAGAAATAATTGCTGGCAAATCCCATTTTTATTAAAGAAAATTGTGTATTGTTTTTAAGTAAATAAATAAACAATATATTCTTTTAAGAAAAAAACTAGAATGCTTTACTAGTAACTTTGGGTTCTAAAATTTGTTTGCTTTAAAAGTTATTCAATCCCATTAAGCATGTTTCAGTAGGCCTATGTCGTTATAGTTTTTTTGAAAATGCTTAAGAATAGAGAGGAGGGTGTATATTTTTAACTCATATTAAATCATCTTTGAGGGTCCAGACAATGAATGCAATCTGGGCCCATTTGGTTGGTCTTAGGAAGATTCTTTTATTTTAAATATTATTGTTGTTTTATTAAATAGCATTATAATTATGTCATCAAATATTTTTTAACGTGGATAGTGTGTTGAAAGAGAAAATATTGGTTGTTGGATTAAGAAAAATATATAGGCCCAAGGTCAATAACAAATCTTCATTTTTTTAATGCACATGTCTTTTATTTTAGCAAACATCTACTGTTCGAATTACTCCTAAGTTAGCGCAAGGATTTTGTTTACTAATAGTCACTGTAGAAATCTGGAAAAGGAAAAAACAACTAAATCTACTGCAAACTTCCACATTGCCAGCACTCAATCTCAGAATTTCAATAAGTGATATCTAAATATTTAATACATCCATATCTTCAAACATACTCAAGATTCTATTACAAATCTCACATTTACTGAATCATACAAATCTTAAAAATAGTACACCTATATTCAAAATCGAATCTAAAGCTTTGCCAGTAAAAAAATTGAATCTTCACATCTTGAAGCTGATATACGATTTACAGGGAGAAAACATAATCAAACTACACTTAAAATAAGTCACCAGAGTTAAATCCAATCAGCAAATCTAGATATACCTTAAACAAATTAGATTCAAATTAGATTCAAATCAAATATTTACAAATCCAAAAACAATCAATTACCATAAAAGCTCATAATTCTAAAGCAATAGAAAAAACCCTAATCCTAAAGGTTATAAATACTGAAGGACGGAGAATTTACGGGGGAGGTTGGCTAACAGAAACCGGGACGACAAGTAGGGAGAACGTCTCCTTCTACAGAACAAAAACAGAACCGTAGAGAGGCCACAGGGAGGATTACTTGAACCCATCGTTTGCTGCTGAAGATTGAGGGAGAGCAGTTAGAGTTTCAATTTATAAAACTCTAACCGCGAGCCACCGTCAAGCGCCACCGCTTCCATATCCACCACCGCCTCTAGCTCACCAGAATCTGCAAACAGATGGAGAAAAAAGAAGAGATCAGTACCCAAATCGGAAGAAGCTAGATTGTAACCCAAAAATCGCGAGGGAGGAAACTCAACTCATGTATTTTTTAACTGGTTGATTTGGGGTTTTGTGCGTTGTGGTTTGAGTGAGGTGCCGCCCCGATGGGTGTTTCTAGAGCTAGGGTTTTGGGGTAGTTGAGAGAAAAGGAAAATGGTGAGAGTAAGGAGAATAAGAGATGCAGTTAGCAAGAGGGAGAGAGAGGATGAAGACTTTCTGTAAAAAAAATGAAAATGAAAATTAAAACAACTTACTAATATCTGTTTCAATCCTATGCCTCACGTCTGTGGTAATCATCAAACTCCCTCAGATATCACCCGCCATATATACATCAGACGGCCGCTAGGCCAAGGCGCATAGTAAATCCATACTCCCTCACTCACAGGATTATCTGACCCCTCCAAAAAAATCTGTGTTGGGCCCAGCCCACACGCTATTTGCACCCCCTCCTAAAAGCCATTACTAAACCATGATTCAATTTGCACCCCCTGGTTTGAACTATGCTTAGGCCCAGGAAGTTTCTTAAACAGACCCCCTGTTTTTTACTTCCCAACTGGGATTGCACCCCCCCAGGTTTATTCAAAATTATTATTATTTTTTATTTCTTTTATATTTTTTTTAAATACTATATTTTATTATATTATATTTTATTTATTATTAATAATAATAATAATAATAATTATTATTAATTTCTATTACCATATTTTGAATATCATTTATTATATGTAAATATTACTATATGATAAAATAAATTATTTTCATGTAAAAATTGCATATATTATTTCCTATACTATTTTCATTAAAACATTTTTAATCATGCATTAATCAAGACTTCTTCGCAATTAACACAATAAAAAACACAAACAAATCTCAAACTATTTTCGCGAACAAATTAATCTAATCAACAGTCTTTTGCAAATAGGGTTTCAAACCGATTTTGGCTTACTGCGAACTCAGTTAAAATCTCCACAATCATTACTCCCGACCGAGTACGAAGTGATTCAAAATATGTTTGCAAACCCCTAAAAGACACCAACCCATGCTAACTACGAATTGGGACTCAGATTCCTTATAAGAGGATACGTAGGCACGCGATCTAAAATCGTGGCGAGTCTTGCTAATTAAAACTTAAAACCCTGTTTATCCCGAACCTAAACCTAAAGCTTAATATCCTTGTGAACAAGGTGGATGAAAGGTGCCTAACACCTTCCTTTCGTCTAATCGAGTCCGAAACCTAGAATCTATGTCCGCGAATTAGGGTTTTCTGTTAGGTTCCCTTCCCTAGGATAAAAACTAATAGTGGCGACTCTTGATTTAAAAAGCAGTCGGGACACTTGGTAAGAACCACAATAAAGCTATACTTGTGTCTGTCGAATGCAAAGGGACTACCTTAGCACATGTTCTGGTCGACACTAGATCTTCTTTAAACATACTACCCAAGGGGGGTGTTAGACCGTCTAGATTGTGAAGGTTTAGTCTTGAAAACAAGTGATATCATTGTGAGGGCTTTTGACGAGTCAAAAAGGATAGTTCATGGAGAGGTGGATCTCCCAATCAAGGTAGGCTCACAAATTTTCAACTCTACCTTCTACATTATGGATATCCGTCCTGCCTACTCCTGTTTGTTGGGTCGCCCTTGGATTCATGGAGCTGGGGAAGTAACATCGACTCTCCATCAAAAGCTTAAGTATCTGGTCAAAGGAAGAATTGTCACTACCTGTGGTGAGGAGGAGTTCATGGTAAGCCACCTCAACTCTTTCAAATACGTAGAGATGGATGGAGAATTTATTGAGACCCCGTGTCAAGCCTTTGAAGTTGTGACACCAATGGTTGCTACTACCAAGTGTTCCTCTGATGTGTCTAAAGCTGTTAAGGCCGTGCCGAAGATGGTGTCATTCAAAGATGCTCGTGCTGCAGTTGAAGAAGGAAACTGTGATACTTGGGGGAAACTCCTCGAGATACCATTCAAAGCAGACAAGTGTGGTTTGGGTTTCACCATCAAGGCTCATAAGGAAGTGAGGCGCGCTTGTGCAGGGAGGCCCCCTCTCCGTATTGGAAGCCACGAAGTCAATGCATTTGAAGAGTGGGTGTATCCTACTACAACATAACTCAACAATTGGCAAGCAAAGGACTTCGTCCCCATCTCCTTCATTGAGGAGTAATCACTTGTTTATTGCTTTCTTTTAATTCAAGAACATTTTTTCTATAATATTTAACAATGACTTTTAAGCCATGTGCCTGACCCGGGGCACTTTGGTCCATTTGTCAAGGGTTTTATTTATGTTCATGTTATCATATGATCATTCAATACAAATCATTAGACTCTTTTGCATTTAAATCTTTTTGCTCATTGTTTTTCTTTTTCTTTAAATACATTTTTCAAAATAGCCATGTATCTTACATGCACACACACACACACACACTCTTGTAGGTCCTCATACACTCCGGATCTTATTTCCAATAAATCTACTATTCCCGACTATGACTTCGAATGTCCAATTAACCAAGCCGAAGAAGAAGGCGAGGATGATTGTGAAATACTGGGAGAACTAGCCAAACTCCTATTACAAGAGGAAAAAGTTATTCAGGCGCATAAAGAGTCAGTTGAAGTCATCAACATGGGTACTTAGACAGACAAGAAAGAAGTCAAGATCGGCGCTAACTTGGAAAGCAATGTCAAGAGCAGGTTGGTCCAGATGTTTCATGATTATGTGGGAGTATTTGCTTGGTCGTATGAAGATTGCCAGGGTTGGACACCGACATCGTAGTTCATCGTCTGGCGACAAAGGAAGATTGTCCTCCTGTCAAACAAAAGGTTCGTCACATGAGGCCTGGCATGTATGAAAAGATAAAAGCTGAAGTGATGAAACAATTTGACGCAGGGTTCCTAGCTGTGACATCGTACCCCTAATGGGTTGCCAATGTGGTTCCAGTTCCAAAGAAAGACAGAAAAGTTTGCATGTGCATAGACTATAGGGATCTGAATAGGGCAAGCCCCAACGATAACTTCCCTCTACCTTATATTGACATATTGGTTGATAACACGGCTCAACATAAAGTCTTCTCTTACATAGATGGCTTCTCAGGCTATAATCAAATTAGGATGGCTCCTGAATACATGGAGAAGACTACTTTCGTTACACAATAGGGAACCTTTTGCTACAAGGTCATGCCGTTCGGATTGAAGATTGTAGAGGCAACATATCAAAGGGATATGGTAGCTTTATTTCATGATATGATTCATCATGAAATAGAGATATATGTGGATGATATGATTGCTAGATCACAAACTGAAGAAGAACATGTCAATCACCTGTACAAGCTATTCGAAAGGTTGAAAAAGTACAAGTTAAGGTTAAACCCTAACAAGTGCACATTTGGAGTACGATCTAGAAAGCTTCTAGGTTTTGTTGTCAGTGGTAAAGGCATCAAAGTCAATCCTGCCAAGGTGAAGGCCATACAAGAAATGCCAATACCCCATTTTGAAAAGGAAGTTAGAGGATTCTTGGGTCGTCTCAATTACATCGCCCGTTTCATATCTCACTTGACTGCTACTTGTGAGCCAATCTTCAAACTCTTGAAGAAAGATCAAGTAGTCATATGGAATGATGAATGGCAAGCTTCCTTCGATAAAATCAAAGAATATCTGCAAGAACCTCCTATTCTCATGCCTCCAGTTGAAGGAAGACCCTTGATCATGTACTTGACAGTACTAGAGAACTCTATGGGGTGTGTTTTGGGCCAACATGACGAGTCTGGACAAAAAGAGCATGCTATTTATTAAGTGAGAAAAAAGTTTACCGACTGTGAAACCAGATATTCACTGATCGAGAAAACTTGCTGAGCTCTGGCATGGGCTGCTCGCCAGCTAAGACAGTATATTTGGACTCATACCACTTTGTTGATTTCTAAGATGGACCCAATCAAGTACATCTTCGAGAAACCTGCTCTTTCCGGACAAATAACTAGGTGGCAAATGAACTTGACTGAGTACGACATTCAATACACAACGTAAAAGGCCATCAAAGGAAGCGTATTAGCAGATCATTTGGCCCATCAAGCTGTTGATGATTATCAGTCTATAAACTTTGACTTCCCGGATGAGAACATCATGCTGGTGACCAACTGCGCAAAACCTGGACCGTATGACAGACCTGAACAAGGATCCCGGTGGACTATGGTCTTAGACGGGGCTTCCAACGCCTTGGGTAACGAAATTGGTGTTGTGATCATCTCCCCTGAAGGTTGCTACACTCCTTTCACTGCCAGACTTTGCTTCGATTGCACAAACAACATGGCTGAGTACGAAGCATGTGTTTTGGGTATGAAGGCTGCCATTGACTTGAGGATCAAACATTTGAATGTGTTTGGGGATTCCGCTCTGGTGATTAACCAAGTGAAAGGAGATTAGGACACTTAGCACTCTAATCTCATCCCTTACAAGGAACTTGTGCTATCTCTGATTCCTTACTTTAAAGAGATCACCTTTGAACACTTCCCTAGGGAAGAAAATCAGCTGGCTGACGCCTTGGCCACAATGTCTTCTATGTTCAAGGTCAAATGGGACAACGAAGCTCCTATGATTACAATTGAGAGATTCGACGAGCCTGCACACTGCTATGAGCTTGAAACTGATACAGAAAAGCCATGGTACCATGAGGTGAAGAGATACCTTGAAACACAAGAGTACCCCGAGGGAGCATCCATCAATGACAGAAAGTTCTTACGAAGATTTTCAACCAAATTCTTCCTAAGTAACAGAATATTGTACAAGCGTAACCATGATTCTACTCTACTCCGATGTGTGGACAAGAAGGAGGCAGAGGAAATTATGCAAGATATGCATGATGATCTCTTTGGGACTCACTCTAGCGGGCATACTATGGCCAAAAAGATCCTGAGAGCTGGTTACTATTGGTAAACGATGGAGATTGATTGCCATCAACACTCAAGAACTTTCCACAAATGCCAAATCTATGCTGACAAGGTCCACGTGCCTCCTATCCCTCTGAAAGTCATGACCGCTCCGTGGCCATTTGCAATGTAGGGCATTGACATGATTGGAGAGATCAAACCCACCGCTTCCAATGGACATCACTTCATTCTTCTCGCTATCGAATATTTCACCAAATGGGTCGAAGTCGCCTCATTTGCCTCGGTCACCAAGAGTGTGGTAGCCAGATTCATCAAACACAACCTCATCTGCCACTACGGTATCCCTGAAAGGATCACCACCAACAATTGGACTAACCTCAACAATGCTATGATTACCGAGCTTTGCACTCAGTTCAAGATCAAGCATCACAATTATTCTCCTTATAGACCTAAAATAAATGACGCGGTCGAAGAGGCCAACAAAAACATTAAGAAGATTATGCAGAAGATGGTAGTGACCTATACGGACTGGAATGAGATGTTACCGTTTACTCTTCATGGATATCGTACTTCATCTAGGACATCACTTGGGGAAACTCCCTTTTCTTTAGTCTATGGAGTGGAAGCTATTTTTCCAGTGGAAGTTCATATTCCCTCACTATGAATTATGAATGAGGCAGGCCTAGGCGAAGACGAGTGGATTCAGACAAGATTGGATCAGTTGAACTTGATCAACGAAAAGCGACTGGATGCTGTTTGTCATGGTCAGATGTACCAAAAACATATGATCAAGGCTTTCAATAAAAAGATCAAGCCTTGAGTATATCAAGCTGGTGACTTGGTAATAAAGTGCATCATTATGCTACAAGGCGACCCCAGGGGAAAATGGACTCTCACCTACGAAGGGCCATTTGTTGTCAAGAGAGTGTTCTCTGGTGGTGCCATGATGCTGACTACCATGGATGGTGAAGACTTCCCACATCCTGTGAACACGGACATAGTTAAAAAATATTACGCATAAGAGACCCACTAGGTTGACACACCTAGGCAAAATAAGGGCATTCCGACAAAACCAAAAGGTTTGGGAAAAAATTAGGGATATATGCAAACGATTGTACATCTGACAAGTTGAAAACCCGAAAGGGCGACTTGGGCAAAAATGGGTATCCTGGTGGGCTGAAAAACCGAAAGGACGGTCCAGGAAAAAGTTAAAGATTGAAACCGCATGACTATGTCCTATGGAATCACCACAGTCGACTTTATTACTAAGGTTCGAGTTCAAACGGTCCAAGATCAATCCAATCAACTTCTGTCAGCAACAAGTGTCATTCGAAGACATTGGGGCAATAATAGAGTTGGAATGCAATGAGATCATTTTACATGGCTATTATTTGTGTTTTCAATTTTGTTTTCGACGATTTCCCCTTACTAGGATCTCCGTCTCTTTGTACAAAAACGATTATTCATGGGTAAAATATCAATACAAATATACTTTGAAGTGCAAACTTTCTGTTTTTATTTTGAATGTAAAAATGTCCAATGACTAAAATTGAACGAACATATGCATGTGAACATAATTAGAACTTTTTGGAAGATGTGTCCTGCTAAGCTGCTAAGCAGCATCAAGCATCTCTTTAATGTATATGGAATATCACCACATAGTTATTTCATTAACATTATCCCCACAAGACAGCTACAATAAAACTTTCCCTTAACAGAGTTACCCATAAAGTCCCTTTGCATAGGTTGATTCCCAGCCAGAGTCTCAATCTCTTGGCAGTTTTCTCCCCAGCTAGGTTGATCCTACAAGGAGAAGCCTTATGGATTTCTTCCTAAAAGAGCTCACCTAGTTAGCAGTTCATCAAGTGTTCATCAACAAGGTTTATTTCCCCAACAAACAACAAACAACATACAACAATCAACGTACAGCAAAATTCCCCCGGCATAGTCTATCTTCCCCAGCTGAGTCTGTCTTCCCTGGCTGAGTCTATACTCTCCAGTTTGAGTTTGCTTCTCAGACTATTACAAATCAGAGGGCCACAACCCCTAATCCCCAGTAAAGTCGTCAACAAAACCTTTACTATCTCCTAAAGATACTATGAAGCCTGGACCCGACTAGATATTAGTACAATTTTCAAGCTACTATGAAGCCTGGACCCGACCAGATAATAGTTAACTTCTCAAGTCACTACAAAGCCTGGACTCTACTGGATAATAGTTTAGCTTTTCAAAAACCATGAAGCCTGGACCCGACCAGATAATAGTTAACTCCTCAAATAATATGAAGCCTGGACCCGACTAGAAAATATTTTAACTCTTCGAGATATAGAAGAACCTGAACTCAACCAGACCAGGGTTTAACTTCTTTTCCCCAGTAGAGTTTGCCTCTACCCCAATAAGTTACTGTGAAGCCTGGATCCGGCCAGATATCAGTTTTCAACTTCATCTTTTCAAGAAAGTGATTGTAAAGCCTGGATCCGACCAAATAGTAATTCCCCTCAGAAGCTCGTTGTGAAACCTGGAATCCGACCAGATAACAACTAAATTTCAAGAAAGTTACTGTAAAGCCTGGATCCGACCAGATATCAGTTCAACTCTATTTCTTTAGACAAGTTTATTGTGAAGCCTAGACTCGACCAGATAGAAATTTTATTCATCCACATCAAAATCGGTAAAGCCTGGATCCGACCAGATATCAATTCAACTTCGTATATTCAAGAAAGTTATTATGAAGCCTGGAGCCCGACCAGATAACAACTAGCTATAATCCCCAGCAAGAAACTATGAAGCCTGGACCCGACCAGATGATAGTATAACTTTTCAAAGAAAAAACCATGAAGCCTGGACCCGACCATATAGTAGTTACCACTTCAAGCTATTGTGAAGCCTGGACCCGACCAAATAATAGTTCAGGTTCAAGAAATTTTCTGTGAAGCCTGGAATCTGACCAGATAACAGTTAATTTATTCTTCCCCAGTAAGTTACTGTGAAGCCTGGATCCTACCAGATAGCAATTGACTTCCTTATCCTCAGCAAATTGTTGTGAAGCCTGGATCCGACCAGATAACAGCTAACATTCAAGAGATATTCCCCAGCGAAAGCATTCTTTTAACAAAAGTTTGAAGATATGTATACTCTTCATCTCCAACAATAATCCGGGATTCAGCTTCCCAAAACCCCTCAGCAGTAGTCATGGATTTATTTTCCCGGACAAACATGCATCCAACATTCAAACATCATGGCATATACATACAAAACGCATTTGACATAATCTCATTCACCTTGTGAACATCATGCATACATATGCATTTAACTAACCCTTTTTTCCCACAGGTAAAACATCAAGTTTTAGTATAAGTTGACCAAAGATTTGTGCTGATACTTCTTCCAGTGTTTACCAACATTCCTCCAAATGTCATCCATAAGCCCATTCCCAATACATCTTCGAGTGCAAATTTCTGGGCACTCTAGTGTTCAATCATCTTCCACCTTCAAGTCACGAATGGCGGATCCGCCAATCTAACTCTTCAGGTTTAAGAAGATTGAACAGGGGCAGCTGTTTTACCCAAAAATTTTCGCTCTCATTTCTCAAGTAATCTCTCACAAGATCTTTATTGATTCAAGACTGCACAAGGTTTGATTAGCTCAAGACACCTCCTCAAGCACTGATAACTGAAAATTAGGGTTTGAGTTTGCACAAGGATAAATGGACTTTTAATGCCCCATATAACTTTCATAGATCATTTTGGATCCTCAAGATTGCTCATGTCAAGTTTCAAGTCTTGGATCACATTTTTGCTCAGTCAATTGATCAGTTGACCTAAAATAAACTGTATTGGGGAAAAAGTCAAATGTGGTCAATTTACAGTCAAACTTCATAATTTATTATCCATATCAACATCATGAACTCATATATGTCATTTGATCAAGTTTGGATCACAATTCCTCAAGAAATTTGATCAGAATATCAAAAGGGCAAAATGGTCAAAATTAGGGCAAAAGGGCAAAATGATCAGAATTCCTCAAGAAATTTGATCAGAACATCAAGACATGTCAAAATATGAAAATTGTTCATCAAGAAATAAAAAAGTCAATATTTCATTTTGAAAAGTCAAGATTTCATTTTGAAAAGTCAAAATTTCTAAACTTAGAATTTTTTCTAAGTGTTGGAAATTCACATTTTTTCACAACTTTGAGCCAAATTTTCACCATGATGCAAGATGATTCAAGAGAAACTTCCAACATGAAAGTTGTAGATCTCAATGAGATCTAAAACATTGTAGAGAATAACTTTTTATAAAAATTCATGGATTTCAAGTTATGATTTTAATAAGACATGTTCATGAAACTTGAAAACTTTATGAAAATTTGCCCTAGTTTAGGCAGGATTTTGACCTAACTTCATGGCAATTTTTCACATAGTTTCAAGATGAATCTTCAAAAATGTACAACATAGAGGTTGTATAGGATGTTACAAGATTTCCAAAATGTCCTAGAACTCATCAAGATCATACTTGAGCTAGGATAATCGAAGGCAAGAAGTTAGGGCTTCAAACTTGAATCACAAGCCATTTCTTGATGAACACATAATCCAATCTCAATGTTAGGCTGCATAATATTGCTTTGCAGGCCTTCTAACTTGTGTGTCTATCCATCATTAATGGATTACAAAAACTTTTGAGATATAATCCAAGTGGTTTAAGCATTGCCCAATTCAATTTGCCATTTTGGGAAGAAAGTTAACAATGCCATTCTTGAAAAGCAAGCTTCATGCACAAAGTCAATTCTTGAGCCTCTCAATTGTTCCCTCTGATCATACTCCATCTACAAAGTCAGAAGTAAGTTTGTTTAAAGCATAACCACTCTACAATAGCAAGTACAAAAGGCATTGAAACTTGATTTCTCAAGAAAATCACATGTTGAGCTTAAACATGTGATTTTGAATTCTGATCAAATACAAGTCTCAAAACATGTTGTTTATAAATAGAGGCCCTATTTGAAAGTTAACACACGAGCTTAAGCACCCTAAAACTCTCCCAAACTACCTCAAATCAGAACTTGCATAAAAACTCCATTTATGTGCACATTCTGACTTTGAACTTGTAACTCACAATTCCCTCATGCGTTTTCCTTCCTAATCAATCACAAAGCTCATACACATCAAATATAGTCCATACCCATCCCTGTTCCACAACTGTAACTCCATCTTCATCATCCTCCAAACTAAAAAATAGAGCACTGCAAGTTGACCTCTCCAGGCCATTCCATCCATCCATTGCTCAAGTTAATCATTGCATTAGCTTCCTGAGAACTTGAGGAAGCTAACCTGATCATTGCAGCACCTTGAATCAAGATCATTTGCATTTCACGATTTCCAATTTTGAGGTATCTTTTCTGAACTTCTATCTTTTCATTTAGGCATTGTTAAGCTTGCATTTGTGAAGATAAAATATAGATATCATTTCCCTGAAACTGTACATGTCCATAGATTTCATTTATATTGCTTGAGTAGTGAGAATTTTAAGTTTGAACTTTCTGAAAAAGTTAGGTCAGAATTTGGTAACATTCAAAATTCATGCTCATCTTTGATTTATAGTTTTAGTAATTTACATTTCTGGAATCGTTGTGAATTTTGGAACAAGTTTGATGTTTACATTTTTGCAAATGGATGAGAAATGATGAAATTGCAGATGTTCAGGCTAGAGGTTGAAGATGAAGTTATAACATGAACTTAATTTATTTTAAGTTTATTGATTGTTGTATAACTGACGAATGAAATAGGCCACCCCAGTGGTACAAGAGGCGCGCACGTATTAGGAGGTCCTAGGTTCGAACCCCAGCGAGGCCTTTTTCCCTTTTTTACATTTCTTTCATTTTTGTTGTTTGAACCAGGTAACGCTTGTGCCTCCTTGGCCGAGCCTAACAAATTTGCTCCATTTTCACCCCTGCATACTTTTGCATATTGACCCAACCTTTTTTTATTTTTATTTAATTTATTTTCTTTTATATTTTATATTATATTATATTTTTTCTTTATTATTTTTTTATTACTATTATTATTATTTTTTTTTATTATTAAAAATCCAAAAAATATTTTATTTATTATTTTCACATTTATATGTTTATTTTCTTTATAAAACAAAAAGAACAAAAATATTTTCTTAACAATTTAATTTCTTTTTTTTATATAAATAATAATTAGATTTAGGTCTAGTTATTTTCTTTTTCTTAATTAAAATTAACTTAGAACTTAGGTTTCTTTTAATTAATTAATTTCCATTTTATTTTCATTAAACTTAAAACCTTTTCATAAAAAACCCTAAAAATGTTTCAAACTTAATTTCTTTCTCAATTAGTTTAAGTTTAAATTTGTTTAATTTTAATCAATCATTTTCTTAATTAGGTCAAAACTAAACCCTTTCATTAAAACCAAACAAAAAATCATTTCCTTTCCATTTATCTTCTTGTACATTATATTTTCAATTCTTGTATATTATTCAATATGGTTGTAATAGATAATTATGTTTAATTTTCTTGCAATCCACATTTGTAAATTTGTATACCCCTCCCCCAATGATGTAATAGCATAGTAATTTTACTTTCCGCAATTTATCGCTTTCATATAAATGTTAGTAATTAGGGTTTGTATGGCAAGATTAAAATCAACAATTAGTAAACCCTAATTCAAGATAAACAATGGATGCAAATCAAACACACTTGCACACTTGCACCCATAGGGTGATTCCACTTTGTTGCCTTATAAAAATGGTCATGTTATGCATGTGGGGTATATTAGCAAAAACAAATCAAAATACAAGATCATAGTCCCTCGATGATGCTACGAATATTGCCTTTCAAATGAACTTAATCCCTCAAAGAGAAATGCTAAGATATCTCACAACATTACTATCATGACTATACGATGACTCACGCCTGTCCCTTTTACATCCAAAGATAAGGCTTCTTACCAAATCAATGGTAAGATGGCAATATCAAAGAAAGGAAGAAATAAACAAAAGACGTTTGAGTAGGTAGATTGTTCCTAGTTGCTTGCTCACTTTCAAAATAAATAACATTGCTTATTTTCAAAACAAACACCAAACCCTTTCAAAACACAAAATATTTTCAAAAGTTTAACACTTTGTATACGTTCTTACGAACGAGAACCATTACAAAGTTTGCCTAAACGAAGGTGTCTTTTCAAAAATACTTTCAAAACCACCACAAAGCACATTTTTCAAACAAAAGCAAGTGATCTAGCAAGCAACTAAGAGCCCATAGATAACTATGGATGAAAATGGTTCTAATACCTTCCCTTTTCATAATCTACCCCTCGAACTCAAGAAATAATCTCAAAGGTCTTTCCTGTTCTTTTCCACCTTTCCTTTTGGATAAAAGAAAAGTCAGTGGCGACTCTTGCTAACCGCAACATTTGCAATCAAACGCAAAACATCCCAAGTCAGTTCTCCCACCGTATCACAATCATCTTCCAACAAAAGAAGATTTCCCTCCTGTTAAGCAAAAGGTTCGTCGCATGCGGCCTGACATGTCTGAAAAGATAAAAGCTGAAGTGATGAAACAATTCGATGCAAGTTTCCTATCTATGACATCTTATCCTCATTGGGTTGCGAACGTGGTTCCCGTGCTAAAGAAAGATGGGAAGTTTCGTATGTATGTATACTATAGGGATTTAAATAGGGCAAGCCCCAAAGATGATTTCCCTCTACCTCATATTAACGTCCGTATTGACAACACCGCTCAACATAAAGTCTTCTCCTTCATGGATGGATTTTCTGGCTACAACCAAATCAAGGTGGCTCCCAAAGACATGGAAAAGACCACCTTTGTTACACAATGGGGAACCTTTTGTTACAAGGTCATGCCATTTGGATTAAAGAACGCAGGGCAACATATCAAAGAGCTATGGTAGTTATATTTCATGATATGATCCATCATAAAATAGAGGTATATGTGGATTATATGATTGCAAGGTTGCAAACTAAAGAAGAGCATCTCGATCACCTACACAAGCTATTTAAGAGGCTGAAGAAGTACAAGTTGAGGTTGAACCTTAATAAGTGCACATTCGGAGTAAGGTCTGGAAAGCTTCTAGGTTTTATCGTCAGTGGTAAATGTAATTGCAAGCTTCTGAAGTCATATTTAAAGCATTTGTTTTGATGAAGACAACATGGACATCAACATTCAAAGGATGTGCAAAAAGCTTATCAACATCATATAAAAGTCTTGAAGATTAGAAGAAGAATTATTTAAGAATCATCAAATGTCAAATGGTATAAATAATTCTTAATCTTGAATATAGATGTTCACAAAAATATGCATTCATAATCATATACATATCCAACATGTTTTCACTTAAGAAAAACATTGTTTAAAATCTTTTTCAAAAAGAATTTTTGAAAATTAACTTTCAGGAACCGGTTCCTCCCTAACAGGGAACCGGGTTCCAAAACTTGTTCAAAAACACGTCCCTGGAATTTGTACCAGGAACCGAGTTGTACCAATAGGGGAACCGGTTCCTGCGTGATATTTTTGAAATTTGACTTATAACGTTCACTAAGAACCGGGTTCTGTCAGTGTCGGAACCGGTTCCTAGCGAACCAGTGCAGCTTTTCTTTTGGTTTTTGAACATATTTTGAATAGTACTCTTTCATGAATGCATTGCAACTTTTCATATGAATTGGCATGAATGAAGAGGTTCTTGTGACTTTATAAAATGCATATTTTTTCAGATTTTAAAAAACAAGAACACAATAACATTTTTATACAACAAAAAACCTTCTTCAATAAACAATTTTCTCATTCATTCAAATTTGCACTTAAACTTTCATGTGTTCATAATTTTGTGAAACTTACCATATACACTTTCATTAAGAAATCATTACAAGTTTCATACATACATTGTGAACATTTATATACATTGTTTGAGAATTGTTTTTATCTTGAAGAAGAAGATCAATTGAAGATTGATGTTGCTATCCATCTATTTCAAATAAATCATTGTATTACTTAAAGAAATTATTCCCTTACTATCCAAGATTGTTGGAAGTAAGTGTTGTGATTTGAAGAGGATTGTTCTTCATTCACATTAGTGTTTGTTTGGTCTTAAAGGTGTTAAGAACCTTTGATCACCCTATAGGTTAGATAGTAATCATAGGCTGTACAATCATTCTAACTATAGTGAAATCTCTTTCGTGTTGGAAAGGGGACTGGAGTACTCTCGGATTGTGAGGGGAACCAGGATATATCACCGTGTTCTTTACTTTTCCGCATTTATCGCTTTCATCACCATAATCAAGGAAAAGATAAGATATAATCAAAACCTTCAAACACTTAACCAAAAAGTACTTCAAGTATTCTCATAAAACCGAATAAATTTTTATAGACCTAATTCACCCCCCCCCCCCCTCTTAGGCACTCTGAGACTTACAATTGGCATCAGAGCAAGTTATAGGTAACTTGTTCCTAAAGATCCAGAATGGCTTCTGCAAATCATCAACCAGTTTTCAGAGATGGTGGTAGTAACAACAAGCCTCCTCTATTCTGTGGTGAATATTTTGACTTTTGGAAAATACACATGAAGGCGCATTTAGAAGCACAAGGAGAGGAAGTATGGGATGCTATTGAAAATGGTCCATTTATCCCGATATTGGTAATCAATGGCGTTGGGTCTGCAAAGCCCAAAACTGCATGGGACGACGATGATAAAAAGAAAGTTCTCTATGACAAAAAGGCAATAAACCTTTTTCAAGGTGCACTCAGTATGGACGAATTTTTCCGTGTCTCGAGCTGCAGAACAACAAAAGAAATATGGGATACCTTGGTTCAAACTCATGAAGGAACGACTGAAGTAAAAAGATCAAGGCTAAATACCTTGAGTCAAGAATATGAACTATTTCGAATGCAGCCCGGAGAATCCATTCTTGACTTACAAAAGAGATTTGTGCATTTGACAAATCACTTAAATGCTCTTGGTAAAACCTTGACAAATGATGAACTCAACTTGAAAATCCTTAGATCATTGACTAGGGAATGGCAACCAAAGGTAACGGCAATCTCGGAAAAGAAGAGTCTCTCCGCAATGACTTCCGCTACATTATTTGGCAAACTTCAAGAATACGAAACGGAACTCGGTAGACTTGAAAAACATGAGAATCTAGAGAAGAAATCCAAAGGCATTGCTTTGAAAGTTGATTCAAAGGAAAGTCAAGATAAAGAAGCATCGGAGGAAGATGAAAACTTCTTGCTTCTTGTAAAAAGGTTAGGAAAATATTTTGGTCATAAAAATAATCTTCATAATGCTAACTTTGTCAAAAGAAAGAAATTCTATAAGCATAAAGATAAAGAAGCCTCCACATCAACACAAGATGTCACATGCTATGAATGTGGAAAGCAAGGTCAGATAAAGCCGGATTGTCCAAAACTCTCCAAGAAAAATGGATTCAAAGGCAAAAAGGAGTTCAAGAACAAAAAGGCTTATGTTGCTTGGGAAGATAATGAGATAAGTTCTTCATCCGATTCGGAAAGCGACGAATGTGCAAATCTAGCATTAATGGCTTCACATCACTCCGACGATGAAGAAGAGGTTAGTAATGAATTTAATATTTTTGATGATGATGTTCAAAGTGATATTGATGAACTCTTGAAAGAATGCAAACGTTTATACAAAAAGGTGTCAAATCAAGAAAAATAACTTCTAATTTGTCTAGAAAAAACTGACACCATGACTAAAGATTTTGATCTTCAAAAACAGAATTTTATTAAAGAAAAGGAAAACTTTGCATGCTCCAAGTGTGAATCAAATGTCTTTCAAATTGTTCAATTGAAAAGAGTCATTGAACGATATGAAAAAGGACAAATAGGATTGGAAGGATTACTAAGCCAACAACGTTATCCAAATGATAAAAGGGGTCTTGGTTATGTGAATTCTAAGAAACCAAGTAACAATCCCACTGTTTTTGTAAAGGCTAGTAATAGTTCCAATCCCAAGAAAGTAGAAAAGAAGCAAGTTGTTCATAATCATCAAAAGAAAAAGGCTAATGTATCGAAAAAGAAAACATTTCCTAAGAAGAAATCTTATCCTTCTAGATATAGAAGTAACTTTGAACCTACTTGTTTTTATTGTGGTATTAAAGGCCATACACCTAATGCTTGCTATGTTAGAAACTTTAGTATGGCAAGTGGGCATTATGTGTGGGTGAAAAAGGGAACTAACTATGAAGGACCCAAGGCAACTTGGGTACCTAACAAGAAATAATTTGTTTTTGTAGGTATGCTTGAAATCCACATCAAATGTTTGGTATCTTGATAGTGGATGTTCAAAGCATATGACAGGAGATGTACACCAATTTTCATATCTAGTACATAAAGCCAAAGGGTATGTAACCTATGGAGACAACACCAAAGGAAAGATTCTTGGCATTGGAATAGTTGGCACACCTCCATCCATTCAAATTGAGGATGTTCTCTATGTTGAAGGATTAAAGCACAACCTTCTTAGCATAAGTCAACTTTGCGATAGAGGGTTCAAGATCAAATTCAACAAAGAAGAATGCCTTATTATGGATGAGGCAACCAATGAGGTAAAACTCAAAGGTATAAGAACTAACAATATTTTTATGATTACTTTAGATGATTTGTCTCTGAAGGTACAATGTCTTATGGTAAACAACAATGACGCTTGGTTATGGCACAAGAGGATTGCTCACATTCACATGGAGCACTTGAACAAATTGGTTAAGCATGACTTAGTTATTGGTCTACCAAAGATGAAGTTCATCAAAGACAAATTATGTAGCGCTTGCCAAAATGGCAAACAGACCAAAACAACTTTCAAATCTAAGAATGTGGTGTCTACTTCAAGGCCACTACAATTGTTACACATGGATCTCTTTGGTCCATCAAGAACAAAAAGCTTCGGAGGTAATGTATACGCTTTGGTTATTGTTGATTATTTTTCTAGATATTCTTGGACTTTGTTTCTTGTGCAGAAAAGTGATGCTTTTAAAGCTTTTATGAAGTATGCTAAGAAAATCCAAAAAGAAAAATCACTAAAGATTGTATCCATAAGAAGTGATCATGGTGGAGAATTCCAAAATGCACAATTTGAAGAATTTTGTAAAGAACATGGTATCTCTCATAATTTTTCAGCACCTAGAACTCCACAACAAAATGGAGTAGTTGAAAGAAAGAATAGGTTTCTAGTGGAACTTTCAAGAACAATGCTTAGTGATGCAAATCTTCCTAAATATTTTTGGGCGGATGCGGTTAGTACGGCATGTTATGTTGGAAATCGAGTTATCATTAGAACTATAATAAAGAAGACTCCATATGAACTCTTCAAAGGAATAAAGCCAAATATTGCTCACTTTCATATCTTTGGATGCAAATGTTTTGTTCTTAACAATGACAAAGACAATCTCGGTAAGTTTGACGAGAAATCTGACGAAGGTATATTTCTTGGTTATTCTCTTTCTAGTAAAGCATATAGAATTTATAATAAAATAACCTTAACTATTGAAGAATCTATGCATGTATCTTTTGATGAAACTAACCCCTCTAAGGAGGAAGTAGTAGTATGTGATGATGATGATCCTATAGATTTACCCCCGGAAGAACTTTCAAATGATCAAGTTGTGAAATTACCGGAAAATCAAGAAAGCATTGTACAACAAGATTCAAACATCAATGATCTACCAAAAGAATGGAGAACTCATAAAGACCACCCTATTGACAAAATTATTGGTGACATTAGCCAAGGAGTATCAACAAGATTAAATCTAAAAGATGCTTGCTTAAACATGGCATTTGTTTCTCAAATTGAACCTACCAAAGTTGATGAAGCCTTAGGAGATGATCAATGGATTATTGCTATGAAAGAAGAATTAAATTAATTCGAGAGAAATCAAGTTTGGGAACTTATTCCTAGACCAAGTGGTAAACACATCATAGGTACCCGATGGGTGTTTAAGAACAAACTTGATGAGAATGGTCTAATTGTTCGGAACAAAGCAAGGTTGGTTGCCCAAGGCTACAATCAAGAGGATGGAATCTTCATCAACCAATCTAAGTATTGCAAAGAATTATTTAAAAAGTTTGATATGGAAAATTGTAAAGCAATGAATACTCCAATGGGCTCCGGTACATATGTTGATCAAGATAAATCCGGTACTCCAATTGATATTAAAAAATACAGAGGTATGATTGGTTCCTTATTGTATTTGACGGCAAGCCGTCCTGACATCATGTTTAGTGTTTGTCTTTGTGCTCGGTTTCAAGCAAATCCAAAGGAATCACACCTCATGGCAGTTAAAAGGATCATGAAGTATCTTAAAGGAACAACCAATGTCAGCTTATGGTATCCTAAAGGTAGTATTTGCACTTTAATTGGTTATTCTGACGTGGATTATGCAAGTTGTAAAACTGATCGTAAAAGCACAAGTGGTACTTGTCACATTATTGGAAATGCATTAGTATCATGAGCTTGTAAAAAGCAAGCATGTGTTGCTCTTAGCACAACCGAAGCAGAATACATAGCAGCGGGTAGTTGTTGTGCACAAATTATTTGGCTCAAGCAACAACTTCGTGATTACGGACTTGATCTCGGATGCATTCCTCTTCGATGCGACAATACAAGTGCTATCAATATTACAAAGAATCCGGTCATGCATTCAAGAACCAAACATATAGATATTCGACATCATTTTCTCCGTGATCATGTACTTAAAGGAGATGTCGAAGTCACTTTTGTGGATACTCATAACCAACTCGCAGATATCTTCACAAAACCACTTGCTCGAGAACCATTCTTCAAAATCCAAAGAGAACTTGGTATTTTGGATGAAGGTGATATCTAAATGTTTCTCATAAGATGCACGTCTTTATTTTTCTTCAAGAATTTATGTTTCAGTACTCTGTGCATCTACTCCTTCTTTTATATGTGTTTAAATCGTCTTAAATTTTAAATGTATTTGTTTCACTCTTTTTCCCCATCCTTTTTGATGTTAACAAAGGGGGAGAAGAATATGCATATGTGTTGTTTTGTTTCAAAGAAATTGCAGGCCCAAATAACTATCAAACTCACTCCAAAATTCAAAGAGTCATGGACTTAGGGGGAGCATACAATTTAGGGGGAGACTTGCATTTGCTCAACATGTTTGCTACACAAAACAACATAAAACATTTCAAGAATTGTTTTCAAGACTTGGTTGTCATCATCAAAAAGGGGGAGAATGTAATTGCAAGCTTCTGAAGTCATATTTAAAGCATTTGTTTTGATGAAGACAACATGGACATCAACATTCAAAGGATGTGCAAAAAGCTTATCAACATCATATAAAAGTCTTGAAGATTAGAAGAAGAATTATTGAAGAATCATCAAATGTAAAATGGTATAAATAATTCTTAATCTTGAATATAGATGTTCACAAAAATATGCATTCATAATCATATACATATCCAACATGTTTTCACTTAAGAAAAACATTGTTTAAAATCTTTTTCAAAAAGAATTTTTGAAAATTAACTTTCAGGAACCGGTTCCTCCCAAACAGGGAACCGGGTTCCAAAACTTGTTCAAAAACACGTCCCTGGAATTTGTACCAGGAACCGAGTTGTACCAATAGGGGAACCGGTTCCTGCGTGATATTTTTGAAATCTGACTTATAACGTTCACTAAGAACCGGGTTCTGTCAGTATCGGAACCGGTTCCTAGCGAACCAGTGCAACTTTTATTTTGGTTTTTGAACATATTTTGAATAGTACTCTTTCATGAATGCATTACAACTTTTCATATGAATTGGCATGAATGAAGAGGTTCTTGTGACTTTATAAAATGCAGATTTTTTCAGATTTTAAAAAACAAGAACACAATAACATTTTCATACAACAAAAAACCTTCTTCAATAAAGAATTTTCTCATTCATTCAAATTTGCACTTAAACTTTTATGTGTTCATAATTTTGTGAAACTTACCATATACACTTTCATTAAGAAATCATTACAAGTTTCATACATACATTGTGAACATTTATATACATTGTTTGAGAATTGTTTTTATCTTGAAGAAGAAGATCAATTGAAGATTGATGTTGCTATCCATCTATTTCAAATAAATCATTGTATTACTTAAAGAAATTATTCCCTTACTATCCAGGATTGTTGGAAGTAAGTGTTGTGATTTGAAGAGGATTGTTCTTCATTCACATTAGTGTTTGTTTGGTCTTAAAGGTGTTAAGAAACTTTGATCACCCTATAGGTTAGATAGTAAGCATAGGCTGTACAATCATTCTAACTATAGTGAAATCTCTTTCGTGTTGGAAAGGGGACTGGAGTACTCTCGGATTGTAAGGGGAACCAGGATATATCACCGTGTTCTTTACTTTTCCGCATTTATCGCTTTCATAACCATAATCAAGGAAAAGATAAGATATAATCAAAACCTTCAAACACTTAACCAAAAAGTACTTAAAGTATTATCATAAAACCGAATAAATTTTTATAGACCTAATTCACCCCCCCCCCCCCCCCCTCTTAGGCACTCTGAGACTTACAGTAAAGGCATTAAAGTTGATCCTGCAAAGGTAAAAGCCATTCAAGAAATGCCAGTCCCTCGTTCTGAAAAGGAGGTTAGAGGATTCTTGGGTCGTCTTAATTACATTTCCCATTTCATATCTCATCTAACTACTACTTGTGAGCCAATCTTCAAACTCTTGAAGAAAGATCAAGTAGTCAAATGGAACGACGACTGCCAAGCTGCCTTTGATAAGATCAAGGAATATTTGCAAGAAACTCCTATCCTTATGCCTCAAGTGGAAGGAAGATCATTGATCAGGTACTTGACTGTGCTAGAGAATTCTATGGGGTGTGTGTTGGGCCAACATGACGAGTCTGGCTGAAAAGAGCATGCGATATACTACCCGAGCAAAAAGTTTACCGACTGTGAAACCAGATATTCACTGCTCGAGAAAACTTGCTACACTCTGGCATGGGCTACTCCCCGGTTAAGACAGTATATGTTGACTCATACCACTTTATTAATTTTTAAGATGGACCCTATCAAGTACATCTTTGAGAAGCCCGCTCTCTCTGAACAGATAGCTAGATGGAAAATGATTCTGATTGAACACGATATTTAATATACAACATAAAAGGCCATCAAAGTAAGTGTATTGGTATATCATTTGTCCCATCAATCTGTTGATGATTATCAATCTATGAACTTTGACTTCCCGAATGAGAATATCATATTACTGACTGACTGTGTAAAACCTAGACCGTATGACGGACCTGAACAAGGATCCCAATGGACTAGGGTTTTTGATGGAGCTTCCAAGGCTTTGGGAAATGGAATTAGTGCTGTGATAATTTCTCCTGAAGGTTGTCACACTCATTTCACTGCTAGACTGTGCTTCGATTGTATGAATAACATGGCTGAGTACGAGGCGTGCATCTTGGGTTTGAAGGCTGCCATTGACTTAAGGATCAAGCACTTGGATGTATTCAGAGACTCTACTCTAGTGATTAGCCAAATAAAAGGAGAATGGGACACTAAACATCCTAACCTGATTCCTTACAAGGAGCCTGTGTTAACTCTGATTCAATGTTTCAAAGAGATCACCTTTGAACATTTCCCTAGAGAAGAAAATCAGCTGGCTGACGCCTTAGCAACAATGTTGTGATACGGTGGGAGAACTGACTTGGTTTTTGCATTTGTTTTCGCAAATGTTTCGGTTTAACAAGAGTCGCCACCGACTTTTTATTTTATCCTAAGGAAAGGTTAAAAAGCACAGCAAAAACCTTTGAGATGTTTTCTTAGGTTCGGGGAGTAGATTATAGAAAGGGAAGGTATTAGCACCCTTTCTATCCATGGTTATCCATGGGCTCTTAGTTACTTGCTTAGATCACTTTCCTTGCATTTTCAATTGTTTGAAATGGTGCTTTGTATGTGGTTTTGAAAATGTTTTGAAAAAGATGCCTTGTCTAGGCAACCGTTGTAACAATTCTTTACTCGAATGTTTTACAAAGGTGTTTGTCTTTTTGAAAAGATGTTTCAATGTTTTTGAAAGTTGTTTTGAAAGTTATGTTTGTGGAGTGAGTTTTGAAAAATGGCAAGGATTTGTTTTGCAAGTTGGCCAAGTAACCAAGAGCTATCTACCCTAAATTTCTCAAAGATCTTTCCTATGTTTTAACCCTTTTAACAGTATTGTTCCACCATTGTATTTGGTGGACAATCTTGTGTTAGGATGTTAACGGGACGGGCGCGGGTCATCGTTTAGACCATGAATGCAATAGTGCCAAGTGTCTTTGGCAATTTTCCTTTAAGGGACTTGATCATTTTTAGGCAACTTGAGAAAGCGTCATCGAGGGACTATGATCATTTGATTTGTTTTTGTTTTGCCAAAGAAACTCAACATGCAACATGGCCCATTTTTGAAGGCAACAAGTGGAGTAACCCTAAGGGTGCAAGTGTGCATTGTGTTGTCCATTTTCATGCATTTTGTCTTTGAATTAGGTCAAGCTATTTGTTATTTTTGATTTGCATACAAACCCTAGGTCTATCATGGCATAATTGGAAAGCTTTTAAATGCGGAAAGTTAAAGTCCTAAATTATTACAACATAATTATGGGGATGGGGGTACAAATGTTTGAATGGGGGGATATTTAGCAAGAAATTAAATCTAAAGCTATTACATCCATATTGAATAGACAAATATTTAATTTGTACAATATTTAAACAAATATAATAAATATGCAAAAATGTATTATGCACAAAAATGATTTTTTTATGTATGAGAAAGTATTTTCAATGTGAAATATAAACAAAAATAAAAAAAGAGTCAATTTTTGAATATTTTTATGGTTTAGGGCAAAAACCCTAGTTTGTTAAATAAATAGTATTTATTTATTAATATTATACAATATTTGTTAATTATATACAAAAAAAAAAAAGAAGTATATTGTAAAAAAAAGTATTTTTCAGTGTCATGTATTAATAAAAATAAAAATGTATTATTTTCATATTTTTATCCTAAGTATTCTAATAAATATATACAAGTATTTATATATTATATATTAAATATACTAAATATATACAAAAATAAAGTATTAATTATTTACAAAAATGGTATATTTTAGAAAATGTTTTCAAAATGTAAATAAAAATAATGACTGAAAATATATATATTTTTGTATTATTTTTAATATTTTAAATAAAAAAGTATTACATTTATTTATATACATATGCTAAATGAAACAAATAAATACCAAATAAAATGCAAAAATGTGAGAAAAAATATTTTTGGTGTTTTTTCATGTTTGAATAAGAATATAAAATCAGAATCAAAAAGAAAAAAAAAATCAAAAATGGTAAATATATCACACAATGGGCCAGGGGGGTGCAAATTGAAAAAGGGGGTGCAAAAAGCAGGACTGACTCAGGCCCAGCCCAAGCCAGTCATCTTCAACCTTCAACATTGTTTGAACATCAAAAACGCGCGCTCCTTGTTCATCCTACTAACTTCTGATTCTTTGACTTTTAACAAAAACTCACAACACAAACATTATAGAGCATAGAGAGACGAATTCATACATATAAAAAACTTGACCTAACTCTAAGAAACGAGGGAGAATTTCTTCATCCCCAATTTCTGACCTAAATTTTCTCCAATGTTCATGGCCAAAATTCTCACAGCATACTCAATATAAATGAAAAGTAACTACATGGATGGCTTCAGGGCTATGAGTAGAACATGCTTTCTTCACAAACTTAAGCCTAACTCTTACTATATTGAGAGATAGAAGTTCATATTCTTACCTGTTTCAGCTTGAATCGTGTACAACAATGGAGGTATCTTCAATGGAGTTTGAGCTTTGGTACAGCTTGCCTGAAGTCCAAGGATGCTTCTCCAACACCTAGCTTGCTTTGAATCTCTCTGAATCAAGCTATGGAAGTCCACCTGCAAAACTGAAAACGGAAAATGGCAAGTGATGTTAGGGATGTTACAGTCTGTATCTAGGGCTTAGGATGGCTTCAATGGATGGTAGGGAATGTGTTTGAACAAACTTTGGCCAAAACGCACGAGCAAACTGAATTGTGCAACTCAATCTGCAGGGATGCCCTGTTTCTTGCAGAAAAATGGTGTTTTGATGAATGAGGAGGTATTGAGGATGAAGGACTCGTGTTTTAGGTCAGCTTGGGTGTATGCAAGATAAGAACAAAGTTTGCTTAGGTTGGTGTTTACATGAATCAGCGATTGGAGTTGTTTTGCCAAGTTTCTTCTACTTGAAGCAAGAAAATGCAAGTTTTAAAACATGCTTGTCCAATGCCCTAAACTATGTTGCACCTCTTGTTCTTGATCAGAGTGATTTGTGTACAAATGCTAGCTTCAAAGATCTGGCCCATGCCTCTTGGAATTTGAATTTGACATAAAGCACTACTTTGCAAAAATGGCAAAGTTGCTTTTTCTAATTATGGATTAATTCTTTGTGTAATGACTAAATGCACAAAATAAGACTTGAACACAAAGGTTAAGCATTTAATTTTTGAGTGTGAAGAGGTTTAGAGGCCTGCAAACCATCACAAACCCTGCTGACTTGAAAATGCCAATGTTATGAACATGTATTTGGCTATGAACAAAAGTGATTTTTGCCCATCTTTGCAAATTCGATTCTCCCTAACCACAAGGGTGTTTGAGAAGTTATTGGACAATTTGGAAAGCTTGTAATGTGTACTATAATCTATCTTTGTAATGCAAATTGAAACTCCAAGTGGAAGCATGTGAAAAATGGCCATGAAGTTGGACAAAAATCCTGCCTAGAATAGGTCAAAATTTCTCTAAGTTAGGAATGTTTTGCACCCTTATTCCAAAAATCATAACTTGAGCTACAAGCTCCTTTTGAGAAATCTTTGTGAAAAAAGTTGTAGATCTTGCAATGGACTACAACTTTCATGTTTTGAGTTTTGTTTGAATCCATTTGTATCTTGGTGAGAAAATGGGACAAAGTTAGGAAAAAATAAGGAAATTTCATAACTTAGAAAATTTCTAAGTTATGAAATTTCTTCATTTTAAACCCTAATTTGCAATTTTGGGTTTCTTGATGAAAAAGTTTCATAATTTGACATGTCTTGATGAAAAATGAATCTTGACACTTGATTTTGACCAAAAAAGTCAAAGTTTGACTTTTCAGTATACAGTCAAATTTTGATCAGTTGACTGGAAAATTCATCTGTCAATCCTGTGCATTTGAGATCTTTTGAACTTGTTGAATGTGTCAAGACAATGCCATTGGGTCCTTGAGTCCATATGTGAGCTTTGTTTGCCATTGGTTAGGTCAAACAGTCAAAAATTACCTTTGTGCAGTCAAAACCCTAAAAATGACCATTTTGCCCTTTTGGTGATCTGATCAAATTTCTTGTGGAATTGTGATCCAAACTTGACCAAATGGTTCATATGAGTTCATTATGTTGATGTGGGTCAAAAATCACGAAGTTTGACTGTCAATTGGCCACAGTTGACTTTTTCCCCAATACAGCTGATTTCTAGGTCAACTGTCTAATTGACTGGGCAAAGATTGAAATCAAGACTTGAAACTTGATATGGATAAACTTGTGAGTCCAACATGAAGCATGAAAGTAACTTTGGGAATTTTAGGTCAAAACATCTTTGTGCAAACCCAAACCCTAATTTGGGTCAACAGTGCAAGGAGGGGTCTTGAGCAGAGCCAACCCTAACTTGATCTTGAGCTCCAAGGGTCTTGTGGTGAGAAAATGTTGATGAAATGAGAGGGAAAATTTTGGGTTACAACAAATGTCTTCCATGTTCAAATTCAAATTGGACAACGAAGCTTCTATGATCACAATTGAGAGATTTGACGAACCTGCACACTGATATGAGCTTGACACTGACGAAGAAAAACCATGGTACCATGAGGCGAGGAGATATCTTGAGGCACAAGAATATCCTGAAGGAGCTTCCATCAATGATAATAAATTCTTACTAAGATTTTCAGCCAAATTATTTCTAAGCAACAAAATCCTATACAAGCGCAACCATGATTCTACTCTACTACGATGTATGGACAAGAAGGAGCCATAGAGAATTATGGAAGACATGCATGATGGCCAATTTGGGACCCACTCTAGTGGACATACTATGACCAAGAAAATCCTAAGAGCTGGTTACTATTGGTCCACAATGGAAACTGATTATTATCATCACTCAAGGACTTGCCACAAATGTCAAATCTATGCTGACAAGGTCCATGTACCTCCTATTCCTCTAAATGTCATGACTGCTCCGTGGCCGTTTGCCATGTGGGGCATTGACATGATCGAGGAGATCAAAACTACTGCCTCCAATGGACATCGTTTCATCCTTGTTGCCATTGATTACTTTACCAAGTCGGTCGAAGCTGCCTCATATGCCTTAATCACCAAGAACATTGTAGCCAGGTTTATCAAGCATAACCTCATCTGCTGTTACGGTATCCCCGAAAGGATCATCACTGACAATGGAACCAACCTTAACAATGCCATGATTACAGAACTTTATACTCAATTCAAAATCAAGTATCATAATTCTTCTCCGTACAAACCCAAGATGAATGGCGCAATGGATGCTGCCAATAAAAATATCAAGAAGATTGTGCAAAATATGGTGGTAACGTATAAAGACTGGCATGAGATATTGCTATTTGATCTCCATGGCTACCGTACTTCAGCTCGAACATCAATTGGGGCAACCCCGTTCTCCATGGTCTATGGCATGGAGGTTGTCCTACTTGTCAAAGTTTAGATTCCCTCTCTAAGGATAATGAAGGAAGAAGATTCAGGTGAAGATGAATGGATTCAGACTAGGTTGGATCAGTTGAACTTGATTGACGAGAAGTGATTGACTCCTGTTTGTCATGGTCAGATGTACCAAAAACATATGATCAAGGCTTTTAACAAAAAGATCAAGCCTCGAGTATATCAGACTGGTGACTTGGTAATAAAGCGCATCATTCTTCCACAAGCAGACCCCAGGGGAAAATAGACTCCCACTTACGAAGGACCATTTATTGTAAAGAAAGTTTTCTCTGGTGGTGCCATGATGCTGACTACTATGATGGCAAAGACTTCTCACATCCTGTGAACACGAACATAGTTAAAAAATACTACGCATAAAATGACCCGCTAGGTTGACATACCTAGGCCAAAAAAAAGAGGGCATCCCGACGAACCAAAGAGGTTCGGGAAAAAATTAGGGATATATGCAAAAGATGGTACACCCGGCAATTTGAAAACTTGAAAGGGCGGCTTGGGCAAAAATGGTTATCCTGGTGGGCTGAAAACCCGAAAGGGCAGTCCAGACAAAAGTTAAGGATTAAAGCCTATGACTATGTCCCATAAAGTCTTTACAACCAGCCTTATTACCAAAGTCCAAGTTCAAATGGTCCAAGTTCAATCCAATTAACTTCTATTCAATGACAAGGGATAATGTTCAAAGTCATATGGGCAATAATGGGGTTGGAACACAATGAGACCGCTTTCACGTTGCTATTATTTTTTGTTTTCATTTTGTATTCTTTCCATTCTTTCGATGATTTCCTCCTACTAGGATTTCTGTCTCTTTGTACAAAAGCGCCTATTCATGGGCAAAACATCAATACAAATATACTTTCAAGTGACAAGTTTATATTTTTTTCTTCTGTTTTGAATGCAAAAGTGTCCAATGACTAAAATTGAATGAACATATGCATATGAACATGATTAAACTTTAACAAATGTATGCTTAAAAATAGTGACAAGCATCTACTCAAATGCATTTGAGATATCCCCACAAATTTATTTCAATAACATTATCCCCACAAATTTTGGATTCATAAAATCCCCAGCCAGAGATTCAATCTCCGGAAGATCCTCTCCGCAGCTGAGTTTGGTCTTAAAAGGAAGCCTTATGGAATTATTCCTAAAGAGACACCTCCCCAGCAGTTCGTCAAATATCCTCTTCAAAAGGGTTTATTTCCCCAACAAACTACAGATTCCCCAGCTTGAGTTTGCCTCTCAGACTATTACAAATCAAGGGACCGCAACCCCTAATCCATAGTGAAGTCACCGACAGAGTCATTGTTATCTCCGAAAGTTACTGCAAATCCTGGACCCGACCAGATAAAAAGTTCGAGTTGCTGAAACCTATACCCGACCAGTTAACAGTTCAAGTTGCTAAAACCTGGACCCGACCAAATAACAGTCGACTCCATTCCTTCAAAAAATAAGTTGCTGAAACCTAGATCCGACCAGATAACAATAAATTTCAATTTTAAGTTACTAAAGCCCGAACCCGATCAGATAATAGTTTAACTTCTTCAGTTACCACAAAGTCTGGACCCGACCAGATAAACAATTCGAGTTTCTGAAGCCTGGACCCGACCAGATAACAACTTCAATTTCAGAAACCTAGACCCGACCAAATAATAGTAAAATCTCAAATCCAAGTTACTAAAGCCTGGACCCGACCAGATACTAGTTTAACTTATAAAATTGCTTAACCCTGGACTCGACCAGTCAATAGTTTAAGCCTGGACCCGACCATTTAAAAATTTAAATTCTGAAGCCTAGACCCGACCAGATAACAATTCCAATTTCTGAAACCTGGACCCGACCAGATAACAGTGAATCTCAAATTTAGTTGCTAAAGCCTAGAACCGACTAGATATTAGTTTAACTTCTTCAACTGCAGATCCTGGACCCGTACAGTTAACAGTTCAAGTTGCTGAAACCTGGACCCGAGCATATAATAATTGACTCCATTTCTTCAAAAAAAAAGTTGCTGAAACCTGGTTCCGACCAGATAACCCCAAATTTCAATTTTAAGTTACTAAAGCATGGACCCGACCGGATAATAGTTTAACTTCTTCAGTTACTGCAAAGCCTGGACCTAACCAGATAAACAGTTCGAGTTGTTGAAACCTATACCCAACTAGATAATAGTTTAACTTCTTCAATTTTTTGCAAAACCTGGAATCCGACCAGATAACAACTAATTTCCTCTTCCCCAATAGAGTTTGCCACTATCCCGAATGAGTTGTTGTAAAACCTGGAATCCAACCAGATAACAATTAACTTCCTTATCCCTAGCAAGTTGGTGTGAAACCTGGAATTAGACCAGATAACAGCTGGACTTTCTTCTTCTCCGGTCAAGAGATAATTTCCTAGTAGAGCAATGGATAACTAAAACTCCCGAACTCTAGTTCCCAAGAGGAAATCAACACTCTCCACAGAGTATTCTCAAGAAAAGTCAATATTCCCTAGCGGAGTTCCCCTTCAACAAAATAGGAATCCCCAGCGGAAGCATTTTAAACAAAGTTTGAAGATACCCAACAATCCGGGATTGGACTTCCCGAAGCTCCCTAGTATTGGTCAAGGATACACTTCAATAATATTCCGCATTCATAACATCACATTACATACATGACAAATGCATACAACCCAATCTCATTTATTTTGAGAGTATCATGCATACATCTGCATCCAACTAATCCCCTTTTCCTTGTAGGAAAAAAGTTCAATCTGTTAGAACAATGTTTGAATCTACTACCCTAAGTTAAAGTTTTGATGATAACAAAATGCAAGATTATATAAATTGTATAATTCATGTAAGACATATATGCTGCCGAAAAATTATATTTTGTTTTACAGAAACTCTGATGAGTATCAGCATGAGAATATCATCATCAGCATCAGAAGATGATAGATCAACATCAGCATCAGAAGATGTTATATCAGATACCAGAATCAGAAGATCAAAGCATGTGCTTACGCTGAAGCTTGATGAACAGCTCTGCGCATAACAATCTACACTATGATCAAGACTACAATAATTCATCAGCATCTAGCAGCGTCAGAATAAGCCAACGCCAAAACACGCTTAATTGGAAACGATACTGTGCATTCAAGATACATTATGACCAACGGCTTTATTCCAAGACAAGATCTTCTAAGTATGGAAAGAATGTTATTGGCATTGAAACGGAATAATAGATCCAACGTACAAATTCCAATGCTATATAAACAAGCAAGTGAGGAATGGATTGGCTAATGCTCTACAACTCTCAACACGCCTAAAGCGATTCATATTCATCCTTATTCTCAAAGTTTGCTAAAGCTCTCAATTACTCATTCTATTGTTTTAGCATTCTAGTTCTCTTAAGCTTAAATTGTGTAGTATCACAGTTGTGATAAACAGTTTTGTAGAAAACATTCATACACACTCTTTGTTCATTTATCTGTAAGAAAGATTTCCTTGAGAAACCGGTTTATGGTTTAGACTCAAGAAGGCTTTAGCAGTTGTTAAAGCAGTTGTAATATTAAATTGAATATAGTGGATTAAGACCTCGTTAGAGAGAGGAGAAATCACCTTGACGGGTGGATTGGAGTAGTTTGAGATCAAACGAACCAGGATAAAAATAACGTGTTCACTGCATTTGATTTCAAGTTTTACAATTCAACCCCCCTTCTTGTGTTTTTCACTTCTTCAATTGGCATCAGAGCGCCTGGTTCTGAGCTAAAACACTTAACCGTGTCAGTACAAGATCCAGCGTCAGAAAAACACAATGGCAGGAACATATCAACACAACAGCAATGACAACAACAAAGATAGAGACAGATTCAGCGGGAAACCTCCAGTCTTTGATGGAGAGAATTTTGATTACTGGAAAGACAAAATTGAAAGCTTCTTTCTGGCACATGATGCTGATCTGTGGGACATGGTGACAGATGGATACACGCACCCAATGAATGCAAGCGGTCAGAAGATTGACAGGAAAGCAATGTCTGATCAACAAAAGCGTGACTTCAAAAATCACCACAAGGCCAGAACTATTCTTCTCAGCGCCATCTCCTATGCTGAATATGAAAAGATTTCCAACAGAGACACAACAAAGAACATATTTGACTCTCTCAGAATGACGCATGAAGGCAACATCCAGGTCAAAGAAACTAAAGCTCTTGCGCTCATTCAGAAGTATGAGGCATTCAAGATGGAAGAAAGTGAATCCATTGAAACGATGTTCTCAAGATTCCAAATTCTGGTAGCTGGTCTCAAAGTTCTGGACAAAGGATATTCAACTGCTGATCATGTCAAGAAGATCATCAGAAGTCTGCCAAAACAGTGGAGGCCAATGGTTACAGCGCTGAAGCTAGCCAAAGATCTCAACAAAATATCTCTGGAGGAACTTATCAGCTCCCTCAGAAGTCATGAGATAGAGCTAGAAGCTGATAAACCTCAGAAGCAAGGTAAGCCTTTAGCGTTAAAGTCTAACAGAAAATATGAATCTAAAGTTTTGCAGGCTGTTGAAGAAACATATGATGGGTCCTCATCAGAAGAAGACGAACTCTCCCTCCTCTCCAGAAGAGTGAACCAACTATGGAAACAGAGGCAAAGGAAGTTCAGGAATCCCAGAAGATCTGATCAGAACGAGTCCTCTTCCAGATACAGAAGGTCAGACTCTTCCTCTGGATACAGAAGATCTGAAGGCTCCTCAGGAAGCAGAAAGCCAAATACCAAGGACATCACTTGCTATGAATGCAACGAGCAAGGACACTACAAGAGTGACTGTCCAAAGCTTCAGAGGGAAAAGCCCAAAAAGAAGTTTGGAAGAGAAAAGAAGAAAAGTATCATGGCTACATGGGATGACTCTGACTCGTCTGAAGCTGACTCAGAATCAGATGATGAGAGAGCAAACATAGCTTTCATGGCCAACATATCAGAAGACAGTGAAGCTTCTGAATCAGACTCTGAATCAGACACCGAAGAGGTATTTCCTGATTTTGCAGTTAATTTTACTAAGGCTGAACTTGCTGAAAGCCTTAACGAAATTCTGGAAAGATACCAGCAAATCCGAGTTAAATTCAGAAACCTGAAAAGGAATCTTGAGTCTGACTCTGATAAAACTGAGAGTCTTAAGTTGGAAAATTCTGAGTAGAAAAATAAAGTTTTAGAATTAGAAAATCTTTTACAAAACTCTCAGAAGGAAACAATTTCTGAAACTCCCAGCAGTGCTGATGAGATCATCAAAGAGTATGATCACAGCTTTCAGAAGTTCCTTGCTAAAAGCATAGATAGAAGCAAAATGGCTTCAATGATCTATGGAGTTAGCAGAAACGGCAGAAAGGGAATAGGATACCAAGGTAAGGTACCTACACCAAAGAATGCCATGGATTTAATTATTAAACGCACTCCTCTAGATTCACATTTTGTGTATGGTCACACACATGATATTAAATACACTAGCAGTAATTATTTTGTGAAACCAAAATTCAACCAGAGTTTTGGTAAAGCTAACCAATCAGGACCCAAGAAAATATGGGTACCTAAGGATAAAATAATACATGTTACAGATATCTTTAGCAGCGAATCAGAAACACCAGTCATGGTACCTGGACTCTGGCTGCTCACGACACATGACGGGAAGAAGGCATATGTTCCAAAGCCTGGAACTTAAGCCTGGAGGCCACGTAGGCTTTGGAGGCAATCAGAGGGGAAAGATCATTGGCTCTGGAACAGTAGGTAACGAAAATCTTCCCTCTATAAATAATGTTCTGCTAGTAGATGGATTAATGCATAATCTGTTATCCATAAGTCAATTAAGTGATAACGGTTATGATATAATCTTTAATCAAAAATCATGTAAAGCTGTTAGTCAGAAAGATGGGACTATCCTGTTTAATGGAAAGAGGAAAAACAACATTTATAAAATCAAACTTTCTGAACTAAAAAGTCAGAACGTAAAGTGTCTTATGTCTGTTAACAACGAGCAATGGATCTGGCACAGAAGATTGGCGCATGTTAGTATGAGAAGAATATCTCAGATTAACAAACTCAATCTGGTCAGAGGACTTCCTAATTTGAAGTTCAATTCAGATGCTCTGTGTGAAGCATGTCAGAAAGGCAAGTTTGCAAAACCTTCTTTCAAATTTAAAAATGTTGTTTCTACCTCTAAGCCATTAGAACTTCTGCACATTGACTTATTTGGACCAGTTAAAATTGCTTCATTCAGTGGAAAGAAGTATGGGTTAGTAATCGTAGATGACTATAGCAGATGGACATGGGTAAAGTTCTTAAGACACAAGGACGAGTCACACTCTGTGTTTGTCACCTTCTGTAACCAATTTCAGAATGAAAAGGATCTTAGAATCGTTAAAGTCAGAAGTGATCATGGTGGAGAGTTTGAAAACAAAGATTTTGAGTCATTCTTTAATGACAAAGGCATTCTGCATGATTTCTCTTGTCCTAGAACTCCCCAGCAAAATGGAGTTGTAGAACGAAAGAACAGAACATTGCAAGAAATGGCCAGAACCATGATCAATGAGACAAACGTTGCTAAGATCTTCTGGGCAGAGGCTATAAAAAAAACGTGCTACATTCAGAATAGAATCTCTATAAGACCTATTCTGGAAAAGACTCCATATGAATTGTGGAAGAACAGAAAGCCCAACATTTCATATTTTCATCCATTTGGATGTACTTGCTTTATTTTAAATACAAAAAATTATTTGAACAAGTTTGATTCTAAAGCACAAAAGTGTATTATGTTAGGATACTCTGAACGCTCAAGAGGGTACAGAGTATACAATACAGAAACACAGATTGTGGAAGAATCAATCAGTGTTCGTTTTGATGATAAGCTTGACTCTGAAAAGTCAAAGCAGAATGAAGTTTTTGCAGGTATGGAAATTGAATTTACAGGTTCTGAAGACAATTCATCAGAAGCTCTTAACAAAGACACTCCTTCAACATCAGAAAGAGGCACTGCAAGCAATCCAGCAACATCTGTGGACCAACCTCAGAAAAGACTACCCAGAAGCAGCTTGGATCACCTAGAAGAAACTATCTTAGGAAGAAAGGAAGATCCAATCAGAACAAGAGCCAGCTTCAGAAACTATGAAGAATCCCTCATGGGACTTGTTTCTCTGATTGAACCCTCTTTAATTGATGAAGCGCTTCTGGACAACGACTGGATTCTAGCGATGCAAGAAGAGCTGAACCAATTCACCAGAAATGACGTGTGGGATCTGGTTCCCAGACCAAAAGGATTCAACGTCATTGGAACAAAATGGGTGTTCAGAAACAAACTGAACGAACAAGGTGAAGTCATCAGAAACAAAGCACGACTGGTAGCACAAGGTTATAGTCAGCAAGAGGGGATAGACTATACAGAAACCTTTGTCCCAGTCGCCAGATTAGAATCTATCAGACTTTTAATTTCGTTTGCTGTTAATAAAGGCATCACTCTGTATCAGATGGATGTCAAGAGTCCATTCTTAAATGGATATATAGAAGAAGAGGTTTATGTGCACCAACCCCCTGGTTTTGAACGTACAAAAAATCCAGAATATGTTTTCAAACTAAAGAAGTCACTATATGGTCTGAAACAAGCTCCCAGAGCTTGGTATGAAATACTAAGTAACTTTCTGTTAGAAAAAGAATTCACCAGAGGGAAGGTGGACACTACCTTATTCTGTAAGTCAGTTAAGAATGACATCTTAGTCTGTCAGATTTATGTTGACGATATTATTTTTGGATCTACTAATCCTTCTCTTGGAAGAAAATTTGCTAAGTGTATGCAAGCAGAATTTGAGATGAGCCTCATGGGGGAACTGAAATTCTTTCTGGGAATTCAGATCAATCAAACTCCAGAGGGAATTACATTCATCAGAGCAAATACGTCAGAGAACTTCTGAAGAAATTTGATCTCTCAGAATGTAAGTCATCAAAGATTCCAATGCATCCCACGTGCATTCTGGAAAGAGAAGAGGTAAGCAAAAAGGTAGAACAGAAAGTCTACAAAGGTATGATTGGTTCTCTTCGTTATCTGACGACTTCAAGGCCTGATATTTTATTCAGCGTATGTATTTGTGCAAGATTCCAATCAGATCCTAGAGAATCTCACTTAACAACTGTTAAGCGAATTTTCAAGTATTTGAAAGGTACTACTAATCTGGGTTTATTTTATAGAAAATCTAGTGATTACAGCTTAGTAGGTTACTGCAATGCTGACTTTGCTGGAGACAGAGTAGAGCGTAAAAGTACTTCTGGAAGCTGCCAGTTTCTGGGAGAAAATCTGATCTCTTGGTCCAGCAAAAGGCAATCCACAATTGCGCTGTCAACAGCAGAAGCTGAGTACATAGCAGCAGCAGGATGCAGCACACAAATGCTCTGGATGAAAAGTCAGCTTGAAGACTTCCAGATTTTTGAGAGTAACATCCCTATACTCTGTGACAATACTTCTGCTATTTGCTTAAGTAAAAATCCAATTTTGCATTCTAGGGCTAAGCATATAGAAATAAAACATCACTTCATTAGGGACTATATTCAGAAAGGTATCTTGAACTTAAAATTTATTGATACATACCATCAATGGGCTGATATCTTCACTAAACCACTTTCTGAAGATAGGTTCAACTTCATTCTGAAACATCTCAGCATGAAGCTCTGCCCAGAGTCAAAATGTTTTAATTATATATGCTAACCTTCAGAATTTGCTTTATTTCTCTGTGAACTTCTGATCAATCTTCTTTCAAAAATATAGACATGCAGATTGTATCAGATTCTATTCTTAAAGATCTGAGCTTTTCAGTTCAAGGATAGATGCGCTGTTCACGAAATCAAACAAGTGTCATCCAGTCAATCAGCTAATTCCTGAGGCAGAACACGCGTGCACGCCTCTGAGCAAGCAAAGCGCTGATTGGATGCATTGAGACACATGTCGTTGGTAACCGTTCCTAATATCTTTCTCAAATCCCCCAATATCAGCAAACATTAAATGAACGTAATCATGAGTTAATTCTCTCTCTTAAAACCGTTTACGTTTTCAAAACATTTTTGAAACCTATTTAAATGCCTTTAACCTCATTCATTAAACTTTTACCGTCTCTTGCAATCATCAAAATTTCTATGCATTTTTACTGTGTTCATCTCTTTCAAAGAAAACCCCTTTTCACTTTTTCAAGCTTTTCTCAAAAAAAAAATCCAGTGTGAACATGGCATCCTCTAGCTCTGTTTCTGCAGGTTCCCAGCATGTTGCTTCTTCTGAACAGTACCAGGTTCCCTTCAGAACTCTGCTCACTCCGGTGAAGAACTTGGAAGTTCTATCTGAACTGATTGTGGATTTCTCCAGTTTGAAGGAAAATGGGTTCGATTTGACTGAAGAAATTAGGGCACAAGGATGGGAGAGATACTTTGATAGGTTGGTGGGTCCAACGTTCCCAGTGTTGGTCAAAGAATTCTGGATTCATGCAACTTCATCAACACATCAGGTTACTTCTTATATAATGGGCAAGAAGATTGTGATTACTGAAGATCACATTTCCAGATTGATTGGATACAGCGGTGGTGGCATCCGCTGCATTGCCATGGCAGAAAGTTCTGGAAACACTACCATAGTTGCTAGACATATCTTCGAGCATGGGGTTCCATACAGCAAGATCAAAGACTTGAAGGATCAGCACAGAATCTGGGCAAAGATAATCTTGAGCTGTTTCAACCATAGGAAGCCCACAAGCTCTCCAGACTACATCAACATAGATCAGCAATTTCTGTTGTACTTCATTGCAAAGAAGACCAAGATCTACCTTGCTCAGATTTTGTTCAATCATCTGAAGACCAGCGTCAAGGAGACGAGAGAAGAAGAGAAGACTAAAAGGGATTGGATACCCTTTGGCAGATTAATATCAGATATTCTAACTGAGAATAGGCTGATAGAACATCTGACAGAGGCACAGGAAATAAGTACTCTGGAACCAGCAGTTGGCAAGCAGCTGAACGCCAAGAATCTGAAGAAGATGAAACTGATAGAGAATATCAGAAAGGAGCCCAGAGTCACTCCTCTTGCTGACATCACCAGCAGAAGAGTCCCTTTGAGCGACTTTCCCTTATTCTCTGAGATTGACTCCAAGCCACTCACAGTCCTCAGATACTTGGACGCGTGTAAAGCTGACGGGACAGATCCTGGTCTAAACCTTAAAGATATGCACCAGCCAACACCAGAGGTTGTTTTGAAGAAGAAGAAGAAGAGAAAGGCTGCTTCAGAAGGACCATCCCAGCAAACACCAAAGAAGAGAGTTAATCCATCTTCTGTACATGTTTCAAATTCAAATTCATCTGCTGTACCAACATTGATTCCAACCCCAGCATCATATGAACTCCCTATACCAACCATTGATGATACCGAACCAGAGGCTGACCCTTCTGAGTCACTTACTCTCAGGAGATCCCGCATAAAACCCTTAAATCCAAAACCCACAACACCATTAGAACTTGACAAAATTCTTTCTGAAATTGATCAACGTTCTTCCGCTCCCAACTCTATAAATCCAAACACTCAACCAGAAAATCCCCCATCTCCATAACCAGAAACACCCCACTCTCCTCAACCAGCATATACACTATCACCCATACCAGAAGAACCTCAACCAGAACCAGAAATTACTCAACATCCCTCTCCATAACCAGACCTTAATCCACCATCACCTCCACCATCCCCACACTCTGAGTCTCAACACTCTGAGCCTCATCACTCTGAACCTCCATCCCCTAATCATCACTCACCTGAACCTTCTGAACCACGACCCCTAGAAGTACAATTTCCCAGTGGCATCACTGTCACTATGCCTCGGCTTCCATCCTCACCAGAAACTACCCCTACTAATACTCCATACACTCCCATAATCATTTCTGATTCTCCCACTCCCTCTCCCAAGCAAAATAAAGAAGACCACAGCAAAACCTTCATCGATCTCACAGTCCTTGACCGTTTTGCTGCCATCATAAATAAAACAGCCATTCCCAAACCAAAACTTCCAGATGTTGGTTCCAGCATCTTGAATTTTGAAACAAACATGCAGAATTGGATTGCTTCTCTAAAGCAGGTTTGTCCGAGAATGATCGATCCTGTTGCTTCAGACCAACTCTGGACTCAATTCGGAAGATGGGTTCGCTCTGAAACCTTCAAGCTGCAAGACCTAAACTATGAGCAGGCTCAACAGAACTTCAGCAATTTGCTGAAAGAAGTTGAAGGACCTGTTGTAAGTCAGCTGCAGAAGGAGAAAGTGCTTCATCTGGACAGTGAGCCATGGTCTTAAAAGCGTCCAGCAGTTCAACCAGTAGAAGAGAAGAAGACATCAGAAGATTTGGGTCAAGCAGAAGATTTTGCTGAAAGCTCTCAGAGGCATCTTGACTCTGACATCTCTCAAGCTGCCTTGGACAGGCAGACTCTTGAAGAGCTGAAGCAGAATGATCTGCGTCTGCAAGCAAGGATGGATGAGAGTGATCATATGATGAAGGAAAGGATGGCTGTTCAGAATAGCAAGATTGATGTTGTAGCCAGTGTGGTTAATCAGCAGAAGGAAACTACTGATCAGATTAAGACAATGCTAGAGGCTCTATTTACACGCCTCCCTCCTAATCCTTAGTTTTTATTTCTTGCTGTTTTAAAAATGTTTTTCTTGCATATCTTTTGTACTATTTTCTGGCTCTGAACTTAATACAAGCGTTTTTCTGCACTGATTCTCTTTATTTCTTTTTTTCTCACTTAGTCAATTATTTACACTTTTTGATTGCTGACAAAAAGGGGGAAAAGACTGATATTTTTCAATTATTTATACTTGAATGTTGTTGTTCTGCATAGCTTACAGGTACAAAAATCTGATGAACTCAAATATACTGAAGCTCTGATGTTCTGATGTTCAAAGAAAGACAATGAAGATCTGATTCTAAAGAACTCATGGAATTAAAGGGAAGTAATAAATTCAGGGGGAGTATTTCCAATCTTAACTCTGATACCCTTCTATCCCTTATCGTCTTATCTGTGATAACTGCCTATTTAATTCTGATATAATTTATTTAGTTATCTCTGATACATTTCTCGTTAATTTTCAATTGAAAAAAATCTAGTTTTTGTCATCATCAAAAAGGGGGAGATTGTTAGAACAATGTTTGAATCTACTACCCTAAGTTAAAGTTTTGATGATAACAAAATGCAAGATTATATAAATTGTATAATTCATGTAAGACATATATGCTGCCTAAAAATTATATTTTGTTTTACAGAAACTCTGATGAGTATCAGCATGAGAATATCATCATCAGCATCAGAAGATGATAGATCAACATCAGCATCAGAAGATGTTATATCAGATACCAGAATCAAAAGATCAAAGCATGTGCTTACGCTGAAGCTTGATGAACAGATCTGCGCGTAACAATCTACACTCTGATCAAGACTACAACAATTCATCAGCATCTAGCAGCGTCAGAATAAGCCAACGCCAGAACACGCTTAATTGGCAACGGTACTATGCATTCATGATACATTATGACCAATGACTTTATTCCAAGACAAGATCTTCTAAGTATGGAAAGAATGTTATTGGCATTGAAACGGAATAATTGATCCAACGTACAAATTCCAATGCTATATAAACAAGCAAGTGAGGAATGGATTGGCTAATGCTTTACAACTCTCTACACGCCTAAAGCGATTCATATTCATCCTTATTCTCAAAGTTTTCTAAAGCTCTCAATTACTCATTCTATTGTTTTAGCATTCTAGTTCTCTTAAGCTTAAATTGTGTAGTATCACAGTTGTGATAAACAGTTTTGTAGAAAACATTCATACACACTCTTTGTTCATTTATCTGTAAGAAAGATTTCCTTGAGAAACCGGTTTGTGGTTTAGACTCAAGAAGGCTTTAGAAGTTGTTAAAGCAGTTGTAATATTCAGTTGAATATAGTGGATTAAGACCTCGTTGGAGAGAGGCGAAATCACCTTGACGGGTGGACTGGAGTAGTTTGAGATCAAACGAACCAGGATAAAAATAACGTGTTCACTGCATTTGATTTCAAGTTTTACAATTCAACCCCCTTCTTGTGTTTTTCACTTCTTCACAATCAACAATAGACCTCTTCTGGTTAGATTTATCTCTTCCAGTTAAAAACAGGTAAAAGACATCTATTGTTTCAGTATAAATCGACCAAATATTTATTCTGATACTTCTTCCAATTTCTACCAATAGTCACTATGGATGGCATCTGTAAGCCCGTATCCAATAACTCTTCATTATTTCTCCAAATGGCATCTCTAATCCCATTCTTTTTGCAATCAACACATCACCGAGTGCAAATTTCTGGGCACTTTAGTGTTCAATCATCTTCCACCTTCAAGTCAAGAATGGCAGACTCGCCAATCTAACTCTTCAGGTTTAAGAAGATTAAATAGGGGAATATGTTGTACCCAAAATTTTCCCTCTCATTTCTCACTACATTTCCCACAAGATCTTCAATGGCTCAAACTTGCGTAAGGATCGACTAGGCCAAGACATCTCCTCAACGCTGATACCTCAAAATTAGGGTTTGAACTTGCACATGGACAATTGGATTTCTAATACTTCAAATTACTTTCATGGATCATTATGGACCTTCAATAATTCTCATGTTAAGTTTCAAATCTTTCATCACAAATTCCGCTCAGTCAATTGACCAGATGACCAAAAATCAACGGTAGTGATGAAAAGTCAACAAATACACCAAAAGTTAAACTTTGACTTTTTAAATCAAAATCAAGTTTCAAAAATCATATTTCATCAATACATGTCAAAATATGAAGATTGTTCATCAAGAAATAAAAAAAAAGTCAAATTTATCTTTGAAAAGTCAAAATTCTAAGACTTAGAAATTTTTCTAAGTGTTGGAAAGTTAACTTTTTTTCATGACTTTGTGCCAAATTTTCAGCATGATGCAAGATGATTCAAGGAAAACTTCCAAAATGAAAGTTGTAGATCTCAATGAGATCTAAAACATTGTAGGACAAAACATTTTCTATAAATTCTTGGATTTTGAGTTATAAATTCACGAAGTCATGACATTTTCATCTTGCACTTAAGAGAAAATTTCAACAGATTTTGGTCAGGATTTTATCCCAACTTCTTGGAATTGTTTCACATAGTTCCAAGATGATTTTGTCAAAATGGTGAACATGAAAGTTATAGAGGGTGTTCCAAGCTTCCCAAAACATCCAAGAGCATGAATTTATCATATTTGAGCTAGGAGATTGAAGGGCATGAAGTTGGGCATCCATTCTTGAATTACAAGTCATTTTAGTGAAGAACACATAACAAAACCCTTATGCTATGCTGCATAATCTTGTGTTGCAGGCCTTATTACTTGCCAAACTCACCATAATTTAATTCTTAAACCCAATCTTGAGCTATTACCCAAGTGTTTAAGCCATTGTCCAAAAGATTTTTCCATTTATGGAATAAAGGCACCATTGCTATTCTTGAAAAGCAAGCTTTTTGTAAAAAGTTTGTCTTGAGCCCATACTTTGTTTGTTTGTGATTTTACTCCACCATAAATCATGAAAATTAGCCCCTCTAAACCAGCAACTTTGGTATTTCATCTTGGGACCATGACATAACTTGATATTTGCAATCCAACCTAGCCATAACTTCATAGTTTGTAAACCAAATCAGTTTGTTCACAAACCTCTTGCCTATAAATAGAAGAAGCATTTTCAAGAGAAAGAGGTTAGAAAAATAGAGAGAAAAGCCAGAAGTTTTGTTGATAAACCCTCAATATCCCATATTCACAAAAGCCATAACAGCCCACAAAACTTCCACTCTTGAGTTTTAAAGTCCAAACTTTTGAACCTCTCATACTTTGCAAGTTCTGTACAAACATCTAAGCACCCCACATACATCATATAGAAGTTGTTCAAACTCAAGAAAAAGCTTCTATAACACCTCTATTTTCCAAACTCAAGAACAATCAAGGCAGCAACTCAAGCTTAAAGCATAAATTACAGCTGCAAGGTAAGTCTTCTTGACTTTAAACCTTTCATTTCAAGCATCATGAGTTGATTCATCTCTGAAGATAAAATGTAATAACCATTACTCTTGAAGCTAACCTTTGTTTATCTTCCATTCTTATCATTTATGTGTTGAGAACTAACCCATGTATGCAGCAAAACAAAGATAGAGTGAAAAATGATAGTATGAGTCGACAGATATCTATATGAGTCGACACATCTTAGTGGAAAAACAGTTTACGAGTCTATACATAGCCTTATGAGTCGACACATACTGCTATACAGGCCCAAAATAGAAGAAAAAAAGGGTGTATGAGTCGACAAAAAACACGTATGAGTCGACACATGCAGAGTATGAGTTGACACATACCATTATGTATCGACTTATACTGAGTTGATTTGGCAATACAGGGGAAAGGGAAGGTTATGTGTCGATGCAAAAGAGCATGTGTCGACACATAATGTTCAAAAATGCATTTTTCTTTCCTTTTCCTTTGTTTTTACATGTTTCACATATTTTCTTCATGGATATTCAATATGGTTGTAATATTTAAGCTCCCATCCATCCCCATTTGTAAATTGTACTGCTATCCCCCTAAACGGTGTAATAGCGTAGGACTTTATTTTCCGCAATTTATCGCTTTCAAATATAATTGCTAGTAACTAGGGTGTGTATAGCAAGATAAAATCAATCTTAGACAACCATAATCCAAGACAAAACAATGCATGAAAAATAAACACTTACACACTTGCACGTCTAGGTTTAACTCCACTTGTTGCCTTAAAAATAGTCATGATATGCATGTGAGACATCTTAGCAAGAACAAACAAAATACAAGATCAAAGTTCCTCAATGACGCTACAAATGTTGCCTTACAAATGATCTTAGTCCTTTAAAGAGAAATGCTAAGATATATCACAACATTTATATTCATGACTATACAATGACCCATGCTCGTCCCTTTACATCCAAAGATAAGGCTTCTTACTAATCAATGGTGAGATAGCAATATCAAAGGAAATAAGAAATGAACAAAAGATTTTTGAGTAGGTAGAACGTTCTTAGTTGCTTTCTCACAATCCATCTTCAAAACAAACATATATTCAAACACACCAAACACTTTCAAAGCATGAAATATTTTCAAAAAAGTCCAACACTTTGTATGCATTCTTATAGAGACGAGAATCATTACAAAGTTTTCCTAAATGAAGGCGCTTTTCAAAAATACTTTCAAAACACACCACAAACACATTTCAAACAAAGCAATTTCAAAAGTGATCTAGAAAGCAACTAAGAGCCCATAGATAACTATGGATTAAAATGGTTCTAACACCTTCCCTTTTCATAATCTGCCGAACTCAAGAAAATATCTCAAAGGTCTTTCCTATTCTTTTCACACTTTCCTTACTGGATAAAAGCAAAGTCGGTGGCGACTCTTGCTATCCGCAATAATTGCAATCAAATGTAAAATAACCAAGTCAGTTCTCCCACCGTATTACACCTACCCTCATACTTCTTGATCATTAAATCATAAAGATGGTACTTGGTGCGGTCTATGACACGGTTCAACAAGAAGATTAAAAATCCAGAAAGCTGGTCAAAGGAAATAATGGGAGCAAAAATAACCGCCGCAAATGCAAAGTATGATGATTTGTTGACTTGATTTCATAGTCTGAAGATCATGATGATCAAGGAGGATGAGGTGTTTCAAAGTCTGATTCTGAATATTTGGGGCACAATCTGTTGCACTCTTCAAAGCTAAGAGACTGATTATTATATTATCATTCCAATTACCACCAGGACTGTTGGATGAAATCACTTATCTTATGCTTTCACAACTTTCTTGTATTGAACTTCACATGAATTTCTCCTATTTCTGGATATTTTCTTTATGTGGTCGTTCTTATTATCATGTTGCTTGATTATTACTGATATTGATTGAGCTGTCAAAAACCGGATTGGATAATCATTTCATACATCATACATATAATGCATTTCATGAATTGAAGGTGTCTTGGCGGGAATTCTTATCTGACAGTTTTGCCTCTTCTTATCAGAATCTACAAGATGACTTCCTTACATCCTTATCGCGCTCGAGCCAACAAGTTAAGGATTATGGGGAAGATTGAGCAGAACCAAGCCGCCCTCCACAAAGACATGGACACCATGGGTGATTGAATGAATCAACTCATGGAAACTCTTCATGCCGTCATCCAAGGGCAGGAAGAGCTCAGACTGAGTGTCACTAAGCTGGTTGACAGTGCCTCTACGTCCGAGAATGGTGGACCCAGGAACGACAATGGGGGAATTCCTAAAGAGAGCCCACTATTGATTATGGATGACCATTATGATGTCATCGATATTGATGGCCATCCAAAGGATTCTACAGTTAATTTGTCTAAAACTGCTAAAATGTACAAGGTTTTGAAAGAATGTTTGAAGGCTATGGAGACTTCTAAAAAGCCAGGATTCAGTGCTGCTGCTATGTGTTTGGTTCTGGGGGTTGTGATTCCACCAAAATTCAAGGTAATGGAATTCGAAAAGTATAAGGGGGTTACATGCCTAGAGACTCATCTCCGATCTTACTGCAGAAAAATGACCACTAATGCTAGCAACGAACCGTTGCTTACATATTTCTTTCAAGACAGTCTGGCTGAAGCTCCCTTAGAATGGTACATACAGTTGGAGCAAACTCATGTTAGTACTTGGGGTGAGCTTGTCAATGTTTTCCTAAAACATTATCATTACAACACCACTATGGTGCATAGCCATGCACAGTTGCAGAGTATGTCTCAGAAGACTAATAAGTCTTTCAAAGAGTACGCCCAGAGGTGGCATAGTCTAGCTGCAAGGGTTTAGCCTCCTCTCCTGGATCGGGAACTGGTATATTTGTTTATGAGTACCCTCTGAGGTCCATATTTATAACACATGCTTGGCAGTACTTCTGATTCATTTTTGGATATGGTTATCATCGGGGAGCGGGTTGGAATATGTATCAAAGTAGGGACTATTACAGGTGCATCTGGCACGAATGGTAATAACAACTCAGGAAGTGGAAAGAAACCGTATTCTAGCGGTTTTGTCAAGAAGAAGGAAGGTGAGGTGAGCAATGCCTCTGTTGATAAGGGGAAAGCTATTATACATGTTCCATATTACCAAACTGTTGCTGCTGCTCCACAACTACAGTACGCACCACTGTGAAACTATCAACAGAATCAGAGACCTCAAGGACTAAAGGGTCAACAAAGGCCGCAAAGATATCCCGAGAGGAAGTTTGATCCAATCCCGATGTCGTAAGCTCAATTGCTTCCACAATTGCTAGCTGGTCAGTTGGTACAGCTCTGAGAGTTAGCTCCCCCACCGACAGAACTTCCAAGAGGTTATGATGATAATGCGCGTTGTGAATTTCATTCAGGCGCTCTGTGCCATTCGATCAAAAACTGCAAAGCTTTAAAGTACAAGGTGCAAGATCTTTTGGATGCCAAGGAGTTAAGTTTTGCTCCTATAGGCCCTAATGTTCAGAATAATCCTATGCCTCTCCATCATGGGGCGGCTGCCAATGCAATCGGGTTCGATGATGGGCAAGATTTAGTGACTCAAGTTGATGAGGTTCAAATGTCAATGACAGTTTTAAGAGAACATCTTTTGCAGCAAGAAGTTCTACAAGAGCTTCATGACTTTTGTTTGAAATGCTCACCCAATCAGGATGGGTGTGATGATTTCAAATATTCCATTCAGAGATTGATGGACGAAGGGGTTGTTAGAGTTGAGAAAGTCATCCCTGAAGGTGACGTTGCTATTCTAGAGATTTTGTATTATCTGGCCAATGTTCATAGGAATACTTCAAGAGTTTCATTGGTTATACAAGTTGCAGCGCTCCCCGCACCAAATCAGAATTCGGTTGCTCCCCTGCCAACCTAAGCATTGACACTTCTAAATCTAGTTCCCGTTCCGATAGCTGATAACATGGCAGTGCCATGGGAATACAATGTTGTTTACATACATGGAAATAAAGTCGTTTGTCCTTCGATTGAGAATAAGGACATAACCAACATTGCTGGAACTAGCAGAATAACCCGAAGCGGAAGCTGTAACCTCAACTCTACACCAACGTTTGAAATTCATCATCTAAGATAAGTTCATCGTCATTGGTGGAGGGGAATATGTCGTGATCAACAATGTTGCTTCCTTCCGTTACGTCGAAGTGGATGGGGAAGTACATGAAACCCCTTTCCAAGCCTTGGAAATCATTTTTGTTGACAGAGTCCCTGCCATGCTGGAAAGTACAAAGAAGTCCAGAGTCCCAATGGTTTCCTTGAGGGATGCAAAGCCATTGTGGAGTATGGAATTCCCAATGAAGACTGGGGCAAAGTGGTCGAAGTGCACAAAAAGCAGGACAAGTCTGGACTTAGGTTTGGGTCCTCTTTTTCAGATCATGTTGGCACTGGTCCAACCATGCTCAAAGGGAAACACATCCCCCCTACTTTAAGAAGTGTTTGTTAGTGCTGGTCCAAGTGTTCAAAGACAAATCCATGCAGTGGATGGAGATGATGAAGATGGTGCATATATATCTCAGTATATTTACCAGATTACGCCTGATCAAGAACTCATAAATTGGACGGCTATTGATTTTCTCGAAGTGGTTTTCTTTAACATGTAATGTTCTTGTTTTAAATAAGTCACGTGCTTTTCCCGAAGCATGTTGATAGCTTGTGAAAAGGCCTCACTCATGTTTCTATGTTTGTTTAAAATTGAATAAAAATCGCATTTTACGCATACAATTTTTTGGTCTCTGTCTTTTCTCTTATTTTCGTATAATAAAAAATGGCAATGCTTTTCCTTCTAACTCTTTAACCATTTCCTAATTCGCATCCATATTCTAAAATGAAGCATGATTCATCAATCATGCAGGTCTGCCTATAATTCCATTAGAAATGATGATGTTACAGTTCCTTGCACCAATATCCTTGGAAATACGAATGACAAAGCCGATGAAGATAGTGGGGAAGATTGTGAAATTCTAGAGGAATTGGCAAGATTGTTGAGACAATAAGAGAAAACGATCCTTCCTCATCAAGAATCTGTAGCGGTAGAAATGTTTAAGACTAAGCCATGGGATTGAGTAGACTTGTACAAATCAAAATAGAAATCGCCACTGCGCTTTATTGTTTCCAAAGGAATGGAAAAAGAGCGAGTAACCCAAAAAGAGGGGGAAAGATTCAAGGTAAGGGGGTTGGTTATGCAAAGGGAAGGTATTAGCATCCTAAACATCTACGGTACTCCGCAGGAACCTCTTTGTAAAAATATGTATATTTTGGCTATAAAATGTTGTGTAAAAATGGATGGTGGAGGTGAGAAAAGAAATATATTTTTTATGGTTTTTTGCACTCGCCGCGGTTGCGAACCTTTAGTGCATACGTACCACCTTTTCGTGCAATATTGGATCAGGGTACACGTAGTTCCTCTTTAAAAAAAATATTTTAAAATACAAGTGTGTTGGTTAATTTTATGAGATAAGACATCATCATCATTGTCCTTGTGGAAAATATACTTACTACCCACAATCATGAGAAAGGAGAATTTGCATCATCTCAAAGTGGAGGATATAGCTTGGTTTTAAAATCAACAATGCCTCACTCAACACCCAAGTGGAAAACATCTCACTTCATTACATATCATAGAAGTACATTTGTTTGCATCACTACAAGGATTGACAAGAGTCTAATCTTTTGAGAAAAGTTTTAAAGATAAGAGCCAAAATGGAAAAATGGTTTGAAATGATATTGATTGACTTTTAGTCTTCTCAAAAAAATGTCAAGGTATTGTTAAGTTGATTGAAGTTTACTTCTGAAAAGGTTTTTGAAAATGCAAGGACCTAAGTCCAAGTTTATTATGAAAGTGGTTCGGGTTTAAAAGGAAGAAGAGTTTTCAAAAAGAGGGAGAATATTTTTGAAATTAAAGAAGATGGGAGGAGAAGAAGAGACTATCCTAATGCATAAGGTAAAAGCTAGGGATAGGAACCATCTAACCAACAAGAAGCCAATACTTGACACTATGAGCCAAGATAGAATTCCCATTCTTTGGATTGAAACTAATCAAGCAAAGATACTAGACCTCTTGTGAGAACCAAACTTCAAGTGTATTAAGTCTTCACAAAAATTGGGCAGAGTAACGGCTGTATACGGGTGAATTCCATACTACAAACAAGGAATGTAATCACAACAACCTACACACAAAATAAATAAACAACCCAATGTCTTGAGGTAAACTTCAAGAACTCCATACAAAATATAAATTAAGGTCACAAGGTCTCCAATATAGGCCAAGGTTTCTATTCCTAAGTCCAAGAAGTCCAATGCTCCATAATGCCAATGATAGTAACCAAATAGTCCAAGTATCATTAAAGATTTTTAGGGTTCATGTTTATTATTAGGTGTCTTGAAAAAGAAAAGTAAAGCTCAAGTGAGCAAAAGTAAAAATGACAAGAAAGTAAATGGGCTCAAGTGAGCAAAGATGAAAAATAGCATGAAATGTAAATGCTAAAATAAATGGTACATAAAGCATAAAAAATAAAAGGGCACAAAGTAAAAGCAATTTAATAATTAGTGGTTAGTTTGATGACCATCTTGAAACTTGCATTTGGAACTCATTAGAGGATTGGTAGAACCAAAGCCTCCACACAACAAGTTGCATTTTCTTTTTGTCAAGTATATCATCCATTTGGAATCCTCACAAGTACCATTTAATGGTCAACGATGTTTAAGTGATCCGCGTTGACCAAAAGTGTTGTAGATCCATTAGAGGATTGGTAAAACCAAAGCCTCCACACAATGAATCTCAAGGTTATTGGATCAAAGAGATCAAATTAACAAACTTGGGCTTGCAAAAATAGGTTTGGGCCACGAATGATCATTTATTCGAATCGGGACAAAATTTAGCGCTATGTTAAGCAATCGTAAGTGGACTTATGTAGAAGTCGCACCTATTTTGAGGCCGGTCAATAGCAATCTATGCATCATTTATTTTGAGACATGATATAGAGATCATGCTCCAATAACACTTAGTGCAATAAGAAAGGGATGAGATGAAGAGGGGTGGGGAAGAATATACAAACCACATTTGAATTAAATTTTAATCAAATTATTATTAAAATCATTCATCCATTTTTATGGAGTTAGACTCAACACTATAGATCCAATGATGTTAATAAAGTTCATGATCAAAATTCAACCCAAGTCAGCCAGAAAATAATCACAAAATAATATTGTATTTAATATATATATATATATATATATATATATATATATTAAAAAGGTTTTAAAAAAAGGTTTTAAAATAGAAATAAGAAATAAAAAGTATCAACTATATTTAAATTAATCAAGAAAAATTAAGTAAGGCCATAAAAAAATAAGAAAAGGACTCAAATATATTTATAAATTTTTTGGTAATTTTTTAAAGTCAGAAACTATTTTTAAAATTAAAAGAAATGAGTAAAATAAACCAAAAATGAAAAAAATACCAAAGAAAAATAAGTGAGGTCACCAATATTTGTCACAATATCATTGGATCATTTCATATTTTTTTCTTCAGAATTTAAAAATGCATAAAAGTATTTTTAAACATTTAAAACAAATCAAATAAAGTGAAAATTTATAAAAAAAACCAAAACACAAATACAAATTATGAAAAAATAAAAATCAGAAAGATAAAAATCAATAATATTTTTCATAATTTTTTCAGATTTTTTGGACTAAAAATGAATTTTCTATGATTTTTTGAAATTTAAAACAATTAAATATAAAAATCAGAAAAGAAAGTAAAAATAAAAAAATATGGACCATCTGATCAATGTCAAAACGCGTTAGTAAACAGATCAAGTGGACCCGGCGTGCTGTGCATGTTATGGACTTTAGTGGATAATGCATTGAATCATTAATTAAATCAGATTTAAAAAAAACAAGTGGTGTGCCATCATTGGTTGGAAGATGACACGTTGGTCATCTTCAACCTCCATCCAACGTGAATTGTAGGTCTTTCAAACAATAAAATCAGAAGCTCAGACCTATGCCACTCGCTTCGTCTCTTCAAGACGAAGACAACCACACCTTCGCGACAAATTTATATAAACTATAGCTCAAACAAATTGGAAGGAAAGTTTTGAAAAGGGATTTGAAATTTCATGGTCAAAACAAGTTTCCAGATGAAAGTAAGTGTTGCAACTAGAACCAGGGCAATGAGAGCATCACGATGATATAAAAGTTTTGAAGAATTGATGAAGGAATATACCTATTAAAGTTGAGTTGCAGAGCTCTGAAACTGGACTTCTATGGATCAATCTAAGGCACGATTCTTGAATGTAATTATATGGTTAGCTTCAGGGAAGATCAAGGAAGGTGAATTCGTGGAAAATTGGATTGAAAAAGGCTTGAAAGAAGATTTCAAAGTAGCAGAATTTTGAGTTATGGAACAAGTTTGGCAGGGTGATTCTGGCTATCCAAGCTTGAGGAAATGAATTGGGGATGACCCTCTATTTATAGGGAATCAAATGGAATGTCCAAGCGTGTGAAATGATGAAGTTTGGAGGGAAATCGTGTGAAGTTGCAAACAAGAAAAGTGTGACTTCCAATTTGATCAAAACTCATCCAAAATGCGCATTTTGTTGTGTTAATCAATTCTGGAACTTCACTAAACATGTTTAGAGGCAAAAACGCGTGGAAAACTTGTGATTAGAAGCCAAAACAAAGACTTAAAATTCTGACTTATGGAGAAACTTCAGTTCCAAGTTATCAAATTCAATCCAATGGCATTCTCATCTCAAGGGGTCTTAAGGCATGATTCTTTATGCTTTAGAAAGATGAGGTTACAATCTTTGCAATGGAAAAATAATGGAATCAAATGGATGCTTGAGTTGAAAGTTGCATTGAGTCAAAGTTGGGGAAAAAAGGTTGACTTTCCATACTTAGAAATATTTTAAGTTTTTCTTCAAAAGTGACATATAATGTTTTGCATCCAAACATGGCCTTCCTCTTGGAATTTGCTCTTGACCAAAAAAGATGGAATGAAATATACCTTTTGAAGGATATTTTGAAACCTTAACCATTCCAAATCTCCAAAAATTGAGAGAGTTATGGATTGTTGAAGTTGGCAAAATATCATGAAATGACCTATAATCTTATGTATCCTTAGGGCATCTTACATCCATTTTCTCACTTTACACATAAAAGAAGGAATATTTCACATCCTCAAGATCATTATGGAAAAAGAGTGGGCTCAAGGTGTTAAAAAGTGACCAAGTTATGATCATTTGAAGTCACACATAGGAAAATGGTGGTTCATCTAGAGGACTTGTAATCTTTCTTCATCATCAAGTTTCTTCCACATGAAAACTCCTTGGAAATTTTGAAGTGATCTGTTGATAAACCTTTGAAGAGAAAGATGTCTTTGGAATCACTCCAAAATACCAAAATATGAGCAAGATATTCTTCTTTGAAGTTCAAAACCCTAGCTCCTAGATCAAGAAAAATGCCTTGAGGAACTTTGACAATTTTGAACAAACTTCTTGTACCAACACAAATGCTTTGTAAATATAAGTTGTTGAGGATGATAATGAGAACTCATAGCAACCACAACCACTTCCATATCTTGAGAATTGAGAGAAATATGCATTTGTGACCAATGGGAACAAAGCCTTGTCCAAGCATGACAACTTCTCCAATCAATCCCTTGTACTTTTGAACCAAATTTGATAATCTTGAACTGTGGTGAACCAAAATAAACTTACCATGCCATTTCCTCCAAAATAAATCCAATGGTGAGGTTTGAACTTCTCAAGCTTTATTGACCAGGACATGGAAATAAACTCATGGACCCATGGAGTAACTTGCTGAATCTCATTGCCTTTACCTACATGAGTAACAAGCAAGAAAAACCAACATTGCATTTTATTAATTAAAAGAAGAAATTAAGACAAAAAATATTCATGATCACAAAAGAACACAAGTCAAGGTGCTTTGTGATTTCTTAAAGAGAAAAGCTAAATGTAGGGAGGATAACCAAGAATCCTAATGTGATCTTGTTGTGATGGAATCAACATGTAATGATGAGGGGATATTAGGGGCAAAAATTGGGGTATAATAGCTGCCCTTATTTAAGTTTCTTCTATCCTAAGATAAGAAGGTTAGAAATCTTCGTGTCGACGCAATCGAAGATACTTAAATATAAAACAAACCCTATTTTTGGACCTAAGATGCCATGCAATGCTTATGAGCATGAATGCATATGAACAAAATCAAAGAAACACAAAACACCGTTGGGGATGTAACAAAGGAAATAAAGAGACAAAATAGAAACCCGACCAGGAAAATAAATCACTGGCGGATCAAAAGTCCTGACTTAGAGGATGGTAAGAAGTCAAAGGATGTACCAACTTCTACTGAAGGCGAAACTACCAACGTTCATTGAAGGTAGAAAGAGGAGAGAAATAATAACACCTACATTTACTGACGGTGAGCTACCAGCTTTCACTGAAGGTAGAAAGAATAAACCATTGACTTTTACTGAAGATGAACTACCAGCTTTCACTGAAGGTAGAGAGAAAAAAAAATATCATAGCATCATCATTCACTGACGATGAACTACCAACGTTCACTGAGGGTAGAAAAAATATAACAATAACCAACTTTCACTGAAGGTGACCTACCCACTTTCACTGAAGGTAGAGAGAAAATATATCATAGCACCGTCATCCACTGACGATGAACTACCAACGTTCACTGAAGGTAGCAAAAAGATAACAATCACCAACTTTCACTAAAGGTGACCTACCAACTTTCACTGAAGGTAGAGAGAAAATATATCATAGCACCGCCGTTCACTGACGATGAACTTCCAACGTTCACTGAAGGTAGAAAAAGATAACAATCACCAACTTTAACTGAAGGTGACCTACCAACTTTCACTGAAGATAGAGAGAAAATATATCATAGCACTGGCGTTCACTGACGATGAACTACCAACATTCACTGAAGGTAGAAAAAATTAACAATCACCAACTATCACTTAAGGTGACCTACCAACTTTCACTGAAGGTAGAGAGAAAATATATCATAGCATTGCCGTTCACTGACGATGAACTACCAACGTTCACTGAAGGTAGCAAAAAGATAACAATCACCAACTTTCACTGAAGGTGACCTACTAACTATCACTAAAAGTAGAGAGAAAATATAAGTTTCCCCGAAATTATGGCATTTCACCTAGAACGGTTCTCAACTTCTTCTTTAACCAAAGCATTCTGCCTGGAAAGGGAAATACATAAGCTATCTCAAATAAAGAGACTACCACTTGTAAAAAATTTACAATGAACTGTCTCTGCGATATTGAAAGTCTTGTCATCCACTGGGGCAATTTGGGCAACGGGCTGCAAACTATTAACTCATAGAGAAGATAGAAAAAAATAGTTACGTCGACTTTTACAGGGTGTACAGGTTGCTCAAATAAAGAGACCTGCCACTTGCTGTCACATAGGATTTGTAAAAATGACTCTCTGGGGAGGACAATATGGCTTCCTAGGGAAATAAAAATGACTTCCTGGGGAGATGCCAATATATCTCTGCTGAGGTGATAAAGTCTTCTCGTGCAAAGTAAATGCACATTCTCAAACCAAGGCTCGAAGCCTGCAGATATTATAAGTAATAATACTGCTGAGGATCAAAGATTCAAACCAGAAATAAACTAGGATGGAACAGTCAACCATAATACATCCTCTAAGAAATAAACTCAAGAGGGAAAACCAATCATCCAGACAAAGAGTTGTTCAAGAAGGCTAAAGCAAAAATCTTCCACGAGGGATAACTCAGTGGGGAAATTGAAGGAATATACGCTTTCTGCTTAAGGCCAACACTCTATTGGAGAGAGGAGAACGTAACTCTTCAAAACAGGGTGATATGTCAACAAAATATTAACGAATGTGAATGAGCAATGATTTGCCAATTTTAGCTATGCATGATGTATATATGAATGTATGAGTGTTATCATGTGTATGGTGACAAAACAGATATACAACACTGGGAGTAACCAGGCAAAACCATCTCGGGCACAATCAACACTCGGCTAAATTACATTCAAGATGAACAATCCGAGAAAAAGTAAGCGCCAGCTAAGGAAAAAAAACCTACTGCCTGGTTTAACCTTACTAGGGAGAAACGTAATCTGGAAGTAAACAAAACATAGCAACCAAATAGTACAAATACAGAGATACAACATCCTGCTCCAGGCTTTACCAGGTGTAGCACTCAGACTTCAGCGGGAAATCAAATATTTTCAAAAGTAACGCTTCTACTGGGGATTTTGAAAAATCAATTTCAAGTAGAGCAGGTGGACATAAAATTATCAAAACATTCACTGGGGAGTTCAAGACCATTTTGAAAGAGGAAACAGACAAACTTTGTTAAGGCGTATAATGTCCTATCATCAAGCCATTAACTGGGGATTTCGTGCTGACTTCACTGGGGAGGTTAACACCACATCCTCAAAGGGAAAACCAAGATACATTCGTCACTAGAGAAACTAGAGACCTGTGTTCTTCAAGAGTAGTTATTGTACCAACTTCTCTGGGTAGAAAGAACCTTTATTAAACAAACGAAAACCTTTACTAGAGGAATCTGGGATTGAATCTTTATATCATGCAAACTTTGAAAAGAGGAGAAATGAACCACAACTTGACCGGGGTCACTGGAGTCACAAACCCAATACAGCAAGAACATCCTGATAAAAACTTCCCCGAGAAACAAAATTCTTAAAACAACTGGAGTTCGTCCATTCCTGGGATCACCACTTTTTTTTCCTATTGCGTCACAAATTTTAAAGTAACAGAAAATTAATAATAAATGGAGCCTTTGCAAGCTAAATAAAATAAGAACTACAAAGAATTGGGTAAAAGCTCAAATTTCATTAATAGAATGGTAGTCTGCAAATGGCGAGACTCCATGGATGATTACAAAGTTCGGAAAATGGTAATATATAATGGAAAAGATACATTGAGATACAATGACCACTATCCCCTCTAACAACTTTTGAAATCCTGAGGAGCAGCTTCTGTTGAAGTATGATGAGGATCCAAGAAGATTGTTGCTCCAACAATCAAGTCGTGTATGATGTAGTTACTTACCAAGAAAGCCCCTAACTTTTGCCTAAGCTGCCCTTGCGGGTTTTCAACTTAGCGGGAAATTTATTCTGTTTATGTCTCTAATTTTTGCCTAGCCCTCCCTTTCGGGTTTTCGGCCTACCGAGATGCTCTTTTTTGCCTAAGCCGCCCTTCGGGTTTTCAACTTAGCGAGCTGTTCTTTTATTTCTTTAGGCGAAGTATTTCTTGACTGCATCAGCATTCATGGGACGTGGGAACTCCTCGCCATCCATAGTTTCAAGAATTAATGCATCCTTAGAGAAGGCTTTCTTGACAACATATGGGCCTTCAAAATTGGGAGTCCACTTGACCCTAGAATCAGTGTTGAAAGACATGATCTTCCTGAGCACGAGGTCGCCTTCTCTGAATTCACGAGGTTTGACCTTCTTATCAAAAGCATTCTTCATTCTCTTCTGATATAACTGTCCATGACACAAAGCTGTCATTCTCTTTTCTTCGATCAAATTCAATTGGTCAAACCTATTCTGGACCCATTCATCCTCTGACAACTTGGTTTCCATTATCACATGCAAAGAGGGGATCTCAACCTCGACTGGGAGTACAACTTCCATTCCATACACAAGGGCAAATGAGGTTGCTCCTGTTGAGGCGCGGACAACTGTTTGATATCCATGCAAAGCAAAAGGGAGCATTTCATGCCAATCCTTATAAGTAACAACCATCTTCTGGATAATTTTATTGATGTTCTTATTAGCAGCTTCAACAACCCAATTCATCTTTGGCCTGTACGGAGAGGAATTATGATGGACAATCTTGAATTCTTCACACAGTTCTGTCATCATTTTGTTGTTCAGATTCGAGCCATTGTCAGTGATAATTCTAATCGGCACACCATACTGACATATAAGATTATTCTTGATGAAGCGCACAACCACCTGCTTAGTGACATTAACATATGAAGCAGCCTCCACCCACTTGGTGAAGTAATCAATTGCTACCAAGATGAAACGATGTCCATTTGAAGCTTTGGGTTCTATCATCCCAATCATGTCAATACCCCCCATAGAGAAAGGCCATGGGGAGGAAATCACATTGAGAAGTGTCAGAGGCACATGGACCTTATCCGCATAAATCTGGCATTTATGACACTTCTTTGCAAATTTGTAACAATTAGATTCCATTGTCAGCCAATAGTAACCTTCCCCTAGCACATTTTTAGCCATCGAATGTCCATTGGCATGAGTACCAAATGAACCTTCATGAATCTCATGCATCAACATGTTTGCTTCGTGTCTATCCAAACATCTGAGCAAGACCATGTCATATTTTCTCTTATACACCACATTTTCACTGAGGAAGAAACTGCCTACCAATCTTCTCAATGTCTTTCTATCTTTCTTCGAAGCACCAATCGGGTATTCCTGAGTCTGGAGAAAATGCTTGATATCACAATACCAAGGTTTCTCATCTTCTACTTCCTCTGTTGTAAACACATGAGCGGGCCTATCCAGTCGCCAAACCATAATTCGAGGTATATCATTCCAAGTATTTACTTGATACATAGAAGCCAAAGTTGCCAGAGCATCCTCCATTTGATTTTCATCTCTTGGAATATGATGGAATTCAACTTTATTAAAGAAGGGTTACAACCTTCTAGCATAATCTTTGTAAGGGATCAAGCCGGGGTGACGAGTATCCTATTCTCCTTTAGTCTGATTTATTACTAAAGCTCAATCACCATACATGTCTAGAATTTTAATTCTGAGATCAATAACTTCCTCGAGACCCATCATGCAAGCCTTATTTTCTGCCATATTATCAGTATAATCAAATGTCAACCTTGCAGTAAAAGGAATGTGCGATCCATGTGGAGTGACAATCACAACACCAATTCCTTTACCATAAGCATTCACAGCTCCGTCAAATATCATACTCTAACGAGATTCAGGGTTAGAACCTTCCTCGGGCAATGGTTCATCACAATCTTTCACTTTCAGGAACATCACATCCTCATCGGGAAATTCATACTTCACAGACTGATGATTCTCCACTAGTTGGTGAGCAAGATAATCTGCCAACACACTGCTTTTAATAGCTTTTTGAGTGCGATATTCGATATCATATTCAGATAGCAACATCTGCCAGCGGGTAATTCCCCCAGTAAGATCAGGCTTTACAAAAATGTACTTGATTGGATCCATTTTGGAGATCAACCAAGTAGTGTGATTCAACATATATCGCCGCAAACGTTTTGCCGCCCAGGCTAGAGCACAACATGTCTTTTCCAGCATGGAATACTGTGACTCATAATTAGTAAACTTTTTACTGAGATAATAAATGGCATACTCTTTCTTCCCTGTTTCATCTTATTGTCCCAGAATACAACTCATGGAATTACCTAACACTGTCAGATACATAATCAATGGTCTTCCTTCGACAGGAGGGAGCAAGATAGGAGGGTCAAGAAAATATTCCTTAATACTTTCAAATGCCCTTTGGCAGTCATCCATCCACACATAGCCTTGATATTTCTTTAACAACTTAAAGATCGGTTCACATGTTGCAGTCATATGGGAAATGAATCTGGAAATATAATTCAAATGCCCGAGGAATCCTCTAACTTGTTTTTCAGTTCTCGGTGCTGGTATCTCTTGAATTGCTTTGACTTTATCAGGGTCAACTTCAATTCCTTTCTGGCTAACAATGAAACCCAATAATTTTCCTGATCGAACACCGAAGGTGCATTTATTTGGATTCAAGCGGAGACGATACTTCCTCAAATGGTGAAACAACTTCAACAAATCTTCTATATGCCCTTTTTTCATCTGGGATTTAGTAATCATATCATCAACATATACCTCAATTTACTTGTGAATCAGATCATGGAATAAGGTTGTCATAGCCCTCTGGTACGTTGCACCAACGTTCTTCAACCCGAAGGGCATCACTTTGTAAAAAAATGTTCCCCAGGGTGTGATGAACGTTGTTTTTTCTATGTCCTCCGGAGCCATTCTTATTTGATTATAACCGGAAAATCCGTCCATGAACGTGAAAACTTTGAATTTTTATGTGCTATCCACTAACATATCAATGTGTGGCAATGGAAAATCATCTTTTGGACTAGCTTTATTTAGATTTCTGTAATCTACGCACATGTGGACTTTTCCGTCTTTCTTCGGTACTGGGACAATATTGGCAATCCATTGAGGATACACTGACGTCACGAGAAAACCAACATTAATCTGCTTTAGAACCTCCTTTTTGATCTTCACTGCCATATCTGGGTGAGTTCTTCTCAACTTCTATTAGATTGGTGGACACTCTGGTTTCAACGGTAAACGATGCTCCATAATATCTGTATCTAGACCAGGCATATCTTGGTAAGAACAAGCAAAAATATCCACATACTCTTTCAACAGCTCAATCAACCTGCTCTTCACATCAGGATGCAACGATGCTCCAATCTTGACTTCTTTCAGATCTTCTTCTGAACCCAAATTGATCACTTCCAATGGCTATTTATAGGGCCAAATGGTATTTTCCTTGTGCTCAAGAAATCGTGAGACCTCTTCTAGAATCTCATCATAGTCTTCTTCTTTGGCCCCATACACAGGACATTTAAAGTTGGGAGATGGTTCAGGGTCATTGTATTCAATGGGTTTTTTAATTAATCTGCACATATGATTTATGATTGCTTTTAGAAACTGACACATATAAAAAGTGATCATGCAGATTGAATTTCAATTATTATTTATTTTGAAGGGTTTTTTTTATTACCATTTTCCAAGAAAAGGCAGAAAATAAAGACACAATTTAGGAAACAAAGACAACTTTTATTATTGATTTTAAAAGCCACATCAAACAGATAAGCCCTACAACATTAATACTTCCACCTTGGGCAGAGTGAAAGCTTTTCAAAAATATTAACAAAGAAAATTACTTTAAAACATGTATGCAAGAGGGAACATAAATGGTGATCCAATTCTGAACCCTAACTCAGTGTGTCACATAATTCGGCATTTCCTGCTCTGCTTCATCTTCCACAATGGCATTAATCCCGGAAACAGTTGGATGAAGATAACCCCCGCTATGGAATATATTTTGATACTTTCCTGCAACAGACTTCAACTTCATGCTCTTACCTTTGTCATTCTTCAAAGAGAACCCTAAGCCAGCTCTGTTCTTGTTTACAAGTGGATCCATAATCTGTCCCCATACCTCGTTATAACCCTTACGCACAACCTGTTGCGCGTCCTTGAGAGAAACCATAAAATTCTCATTTCATCTTATGTTGTCAATAGATAAAGCTTGGAACCAGGTTCCAACAGCAGCCTCATCTGCCTCCACAATACTTAAAGAGGACAAATGAGATATCAATAATGCTTGTTCCCCATTTATGATTACTACTTTCTCTTCACGTACAAATTTCAATTTCTGGTGTAAAGTTAAAGTGACAGCCCCTGCCTCATGAATCCACGGCCGTCCTAACAAACAACTATAAGCAGGAACAATGTCCATGACCTGGAAAGTTATTTGAAACAAATGTGGGCCTATATGAATAGGAAAATCCACTTCACCAAAAACAAATTTCCTTGATCCATCAAACGCTTTCACAACGATGCCACTCAGGCGCATAGGCGTTCCTTGATATTTCAACTTCATAAGAGTGCTCCTCGGTATAACATTCAAAACAGATCCATTATCAATCAGCACATTGGATAGTGAATCATTCTTATAGTTCATAGAGATGTGGAGGGCCAAGTTGTGATTCCGTCCTTCATCTGGCAATTCATCATTGCAGAAACTCAAGTTATTACATGATGTAATGTTCCCTACTACGCTGTTGAACTGGTCTGCAGGCATGTCACTCTCCACAAAAGCTTGGTCCAATACTCTCATGAAGGATTCTCTGTGAGCAGATGAGTTTATCAATAAATCCAAGATAGATATTTTTGAAGGAGTCTGTAGTATATGATCTACAATTCTGTAGTCGCTCATCTTGATTATCTTCAAAATATCATCCACTTCTTTCTCTAACGTAGACCTACTAGTTTCACCCATATCCTTCTTGGGTTCAACCTTCTCAGCAATTTTCTTTCCAGCACTAACATTTTCTCGAACAACTGGTGCAAATACACGACCGCTGCGGGTCACTCTGCTAGTCTCAGCAATATTTCCAACATCAGGAATTGGCTGGATAGGAATTTTCACTCCATCCTTTAAGATTGTAGCGTTGTATTTGTAGGGCACAACCTTATTTGACTTGTAGGGAACAGGACTCGGCAAACTAATCACCAATAGAGTAACAACTGGCTTGCTATAATATTCAACTTCATAATGGGAGGGTGCCCCAAAACAAGGTACAATGACGTTTACCCCTTCTTTAACACAATCAGTCATTATTGAGTCATTTTTGGAAAACAAATCCTCATCTGAGGAGAAATACTCATCTGCAGAGGCATAATCTTCATCTGGCTCTTCTTCAGTCAAATAAACCTCAACCATATTAACTTCATGGTAATCATCCCTTTGACCTGTAACCTTGATAGTTCCATTATCTAACAACAACTGAACACCTTTTTTCACGATTGAACATCCCCGGGAGTCCCTACAGCAAATTCTGCAAGAGCCATACTGGTGTTCTACCTGACCAGCCATATGGCAGAAAGTAGCATGCAATTGCACAAGGTCCTCATTCATATACTCTACATAAAAAATTATGAATTCTCCAAAACATCCAGAAACCATATTCACCTCCTCTTCATACTCTTCCCTAGGCCTAATTATGTGGATGAGGCCCTCATCCATCATCTCCTGTAAATCAACCTTTATCTTATCGCAACCCTGTATGTCTGTACTGCAAATAGAATAACCGGAATGGTCATGCGTATAATAGCTAAATTCACAGAGGTCTACATGAATTTTCACCAAATCTTCTCTAACCAAATTAATATAAAAAATATGGAAGTCGCCTGGACATTCGGCCACCATATTCACAGCATTTACTCCTCCATGCTTGGGTAGCGGATTGTCTTTCATAATAGGGCCCATATACTTGAAAGATAGAATACCAGACTTCACCAATTTCTACACCTCAGTCTTCAAAGGATAACAATTCTCAACATTATGCCCTGGTGCTTCCTGATGAAAAGCACATGTTTGGTCTGCCTTGTAATACCAAGGCAATGGTGATGGTACAACGGGAGGTGGTCGGGTATGAACTCACTTTTTTGAATAAATGGCGGTAGTAACTCCATATAGCTCATAGGAATAGGGTCATAACTCTCCCTTCTATGATTATACCCTTGATTCCCCTGCCGGGACGGTCTCTGATAAGCAACGGTAGTTGGAGCTACACCCACAACTGGAGTAACTGAGGTGACTTGCTGATGACACTGAGAATTCCTTCTAGGAGTATTAACCCTCCTCTCTTGCATGACTACATTTGCATCCCCTTCCCTCTTCTTGGTAAACCCATAAGATGGCTTCTTCACACCTCTAGATCCTTCACTTCTCGTTAAACGACCCTCTCTTACAGCCTCTTCTAAGCGGATACCCATTCCTACCATTTCAGTAAAGTCACTTGGCGAACTCGCTACCATCCTCTCGTAGTAGAAAGCACCCAGAGTTTTTAAGAAAATATTAGTCATCTCCTTCTCTTCCATGGGAGGAATCACTTGGGCGGCTACCTCACGCCATCTCTGTGCATATTCTTTGAATGATTCTCTGTCTTTTTGAACCATGGCCCTGAGTTGATCACGGTCAGGCGCCATGTCCATGTTGTACTTGTATTGTTTGATGAACGCTTCTCCCAAGTCATTGAAATTATGGATGTTGACACTGTCCAAACTCATATACCACTTCAATGTAGCACCGATCAAACTATCCTGAAAAAAGTGAATCAGCAGATGCTGATCATCAGTATGGCTAGACATTCTCCTTACATACATCACCAAATGAGCACGAGGGCAAGTGTTGCCCTTGTACTTCTCGAACTCTGTGACCTTAAACTTTGCAGGTATCTTAACATTCGAGACCAAGCATAATTCATTCACATTCTTCCCAAATAACTCTTTTCCCCTGAGGGCTTTCATCTCCCTCTGCATCTTGTCAAACTGTTCTTGAAAATCATCCATTATGTCATAAAGATCCAAGTCTTCACTCGGTGGAGGGAAAGGATGACACACATCATTGTTAACAAACAGAACCATATTCACCGAAGGAGGTGTAGTAGGAGCAGCATGCACCACAGGAGGTGCCGGAGTAACAATAGTCTGAACAATTTGAGTATCTTGAGGACCAAGGTTGAAACTTTCAGGCGTAAAATTCTCTGGCATTCCCCAAGGTTAACCTTGAGGCATGCGATTTTGAGTAACAGCTGGAGTAGCAGATACAGGAACAGCCGGAACTTCAGTAGTAATCCTTGTTGGCTGAGGTTGAATACTCGGTGGCTGATTCTGAGCAGCCACCAGAGATTCCATCAGAGCAATAAGATTGGCCACGCCGGCCTTCAAAGCAGAAACCTCCTCGTGTAGCTCGTGATTCTCTTGTTCCAAGTTGTCCATCTTCTTTCTGAAATTAGCCCGAGTGTTGTAGTGATGAGTCAGCTTGCTGAATGAAGTAAAGAAGCTTGGTAAGACACATAGATATGCATAGTAAATGCCAGAAATATGTGTAATATGATGCATGATGTGTAATGCACATGATTTTATTTTGTTATTTAATATTTCAAGGGATTTAAAATTTATAGACATATTGCAAATATCGAAGTAATAACGCATACTGAAAATTTTATTATAACAACTTCAAAATGGATTACAAGTTTTATTGATCCCAAGTATAAGATAAAAACAAAATCTAAAACCCTAAGAAGTAAAGCTGATGGAGATCACTCTACACGCTGGCGCTTCCCGGTGAGCCTGGCAATCTGAGCCTTCAACCTCTGGTTTTCTTCAGCATATCTGGTAGCAACCTCCTTCCAATCTCCTGAATCAGGAGGTGAGAAACTAGCATCTGACTGAGGCTTAGGAGAAAATAAATTACCTTGCCTCTCCATGGTCTCTACCGCTCGACTCTCAAGGATCTCAATCAAGTTGTCTTTCTCCTTCAAGTCTGCTCTATATGAAATCTCTAAAGTTTGGCACTTATTCTTCCAAGTGTCTTTTTCCTATTGCATCCTGACCAAAGCAAGATGCAGCTCTTCTAGATCATCCAATAAGGGAGGAGTGGTCTTCACAAACAAATCAGGCATATGTGTTTTCCGGGAATACGAAATCTTCAACTGAATGGCTCTCGTCTGGACCCACTGCAGATATGGCTCCAAAAAAACAACACCCCTAGGTCCCAAATCCTTCCTACTCTTCTTATGAACGTGACGCCAGGCCTTCGCAATTTGCTCCCTAGCTTCCCTATGGTATTCTCCCTCCTTCAGAAAGAAACTACTCAAATGAATATTATTTGGTTTATCCCTCATCGGATAACCAAGCTGTCATCGTGCAAGAACAGGGTTATAGTAAATTCTTCCCTTTGTACCAAGAAGAGGTACATTGGGGAAACTACCACAACTGTCAATAATCTTTATATCCTGGTAAGCTCGATGATACCAATCAATATTCGAGTAAGTAAGTTCCATGATCTTAAGATCCCAATAGGGTTCCTTCTTGACATCCAAACAAGCATCAGGCTGAGGAATATGAGAGATAAACCACCGGTACAACAGATAATCATCCCCCCATGATAAGAATTCTGAAGATGAATAGAGTAATAAGCATCACCCAACAATGTAGGAACTGGGTTTCCAATCATGAAGATCCTAATAGCATTAATGTCAACAAACTTCTCCACATTAGGAAATAAGAACATCTCGTAAGCAAGTAGAGCAAAGACGGCCTCAAAAGCGACTGTACTCTTCATCCTGGCAAAGTAGCGAGATTTCTCCAATAAGAACTGAGCTGGTAATCCTCTAATCCCTCCTTTAGTAGTCATATGGGCTTCAACCTCAGACTTCCCCAGATGGATCAAAGCAACAATCTCATGTGATTTTGGCTCATCCTCCAAGCCAGTAAAAGGAACACGATCGGTAACGGGTAAATCCAATAGATAAGAATACTCCTCTAGTGTAGGCATCAACTGATAGTCAGGAAAAGTAAAGCAATGATACATCAGATCATAGAACTGGACCAAGGTCGAGAGAATACCCTCCTTCATCTTCAATTTCAAGAGAGGAATGATGGATCCATACTTCTTCTGAAAATCTGCAGAACACTCAATCTCGGGAATTAGACTGATCAACTCATCTATCCTAGGATCCTTGAAACTGTACTTCCCGGTCTTTCTTTTTCCATAATCCATGGTTAAAAAGTACCTGAGATATTCACAAATGGTCAACTTTTAAATCCCTTGAAATAAGATTTTTTCAAAAGATTCTTATGAGTGCATGGATGCATGATGCAGCAATCACACACAAGATTACACATATAGGGTTCATAGGTTTAATGTCACGAGCATGAGGTCGAAGTTACTACCCATAAGGTATGGTCTAAAAGTTATCACCTGCCGAACATGGTTCTAGAGGTTCCCAAAGTCTACATCCTTCCTTCGGATATTACTAACTTCCCGATTAACTCGGTAATTAGTAATATTCTCAAGAAAGACTCGTCCGAGCGTAGCATCGCGTGACAACTATTTCCGGATTACTCTGTCATAGCTTTCGCACTACACCTAAAAGGACAAGATGGGTTTCGTATTCTACGGTCCTCAGCTTTAGCAGGCTCTTAGGTCGAAAGCAGTACGTGTTACCGATTACTCGGTAAACGACACTACAGTCAAAGGGGCCTCCACTGAGTGGGGGATCTCATGCCTCCTTTTTTGGGATTACTCCCTCAAAGTTAACATGACTATACCGCCCGTCTTATCTTAAAGTTTGCCCAAGTCCGGGTATAGGACTTATGAGTAACCACCAAGCACCCTAAAAACCAGGAAAATCCAGATAAACATATATTCAACATATAACACATAAATAACAATAGCATATACACATATATAAACAAAGACAGGCTCAACCCACATAGGGATGGACCAACAAGAGGTCAATCTTTCCCCATTGAAGTCTCCATTTTTTTGTAGCGGTAGAAATGTTTAAGACTAAGCCATGGGATTGACTAGACTTGTACAAATCAAAATAGAAATCGCCACCATGCTTTATTATTTCCAGAGGAATGGGAAAAGAGAGAGTAACCCAAAAAGAGGGGGAAAGATTCAAGGTAAGGGGGTTGGTTATGCAAAGGGAAGGTATTAGCACCCTAAACATCTACGGTACTCCACAGGAACCTCTTTATAAAAATCTCTATATTTTGGCTATGAAATATTGTGTAAAAATGGATGGTGGAGGTGAGAATAGAAATATATTTTTTTATGGTTTTTTGCACCCACCGCGGTTGCGAACCTTTAATGCCTACGTACCACCTTTTCATGCAATAGGGGATCAGGGTACACGTAGTTCCTCTTTAAAAAAATATTTTAAAATACAAGTGTGTTGGTTAATTTTATGAGATAAGACATCAACGTCATTGTCCGTGTGGAAAACATACTTACTACCCACAATCAGGAGAAAGGAGAATTTGCATCATCTCAAAGTGGAGGATATGGCTTGGATTTTAAAATCAACCAGTCCTCACTCAACACCCAAGTGGAAATATCTCACTTCACTACATATCATAGAAGTATAATTATTTGCATCACTGCAAGGATTGCCAAGAGTCTAATCTTTTGAGAAAAGTTTTAAAGATAAGAGCCAAAATGGAAAAATTGTTTGAAATGAGATTGATTGACTTTTAGTCTTATCAAAAAAATGTCAAGGTATTGTTATGTTTATTGAAGTTTACTTGTGAAATTTTTTTTGAAAATGCATGGACCTAAGTCTAAGTTTATTATGAAAGTGGTTCAGGTTTAAATGGAAGAAGAGTTTTCAAAAAGAGGGAGAAGATTTTTGAAATTAAAGAAGATGGGAGGAGAAGAAGAGACTGTCCTAATGCATAAGGTAAAAGCTAGGGATAAGAACCATCTAACCAAAAAGAAGTCAATACTTTACACTATGAGCCAAGATAAAATTCGCATTCTTTGGATTGAAACCAAGCAAGCAAAGATACTAGACCTCTTGTGAGAACCAAACTTCAAGTGTATTAAGTCTTCACAAAAATTGGGCAGAGTAACGAGTGTATACAGGTGAATTCCAGACTACAAACAAGGAATGTAATCATAAGAACCTGCACACAAAACAAACAAACAACCCAATGTCTTGAGCTAAACCTCAAGAACTCCATACAAAATATCAATTAAGGTCATAAGGTCTCCAATATAGGCTAAGGTTTCTATTCCTAAGTCCAAGAAGTCCAAAGCTCCATAATTCCAAGGATAGTAACCAAATAGTCCAAGTATCATTAAATATTTTTAGGGTTCATGTTGATTATTAGGTGTCTTGAAAAAGAAAAGTAAAGCTCAAGTGATCAAAAATAAAAAATGACAAGAAAGTAAATGGGCTCAAGTGAGCAAAGATGAAAAGTAGCATGAAATGTAAATGCTAAAATTAATGGTACATAAAGCATAAAAAATAAAAAGGCACAAAGTAAAAGCAATTTAATAATTAGTGGTTAGTTGGATGACCATCTTAAAACTTGCATTTGGAACTCATTAGAGGATTGGTAGAACCAAATCCTCCACACAACAAGTTGCATTTGCTCTTTGTTAAGTATATCATCCATTTGGAATTCTCAAAATTACCATTTAATGATCAACTATGTTTAAGTGATCCGCGTTGACCAAAAGTGTTGTAGATCCATTAGAGGATTGCTAGAACCAAAGCCTCCACCCAATGAATCTCAAGGTTATTGGATCAAAGAGATCAAATTAACATACTTGGGCTTACAAACATAGGTTTGGGCCACGAATGATCATTTATTCGAATCGGGACAAAATTTAGCGCTATGTTAAGCAATCGTAAGTGGACTTATGTAGAAGTCGCACCTATTTTGAGGTCGGTCAATAGCAATCTATGCACCATTTATTTTGAGACATGATATAGAGATCATGCTCCAATAACACTTAGTGCAATAAGAAATGGATGAGATGAAGAGGGGTGGGGAAGAATATACAAACCACATTTGAATTAAATTTTAATCAAACTATTATTAAAATCATTCATCCATTTTTGTGGAGTTAGACTCAACACTATGGATCCAATGATGTTAATAAAGTTCATGATCAAAATTCAATCCAAGTCAGCCAGAAAATAATCACAAAATAATATTGTATTTAATATATACATTAAAAAAGGTTTTAAAAAAAGGTTTTAAAATAGAAATAAGAAATAAAAAATATCAACTATATTCAAATTAATCAAGAAAAATTAAGGCCATAGAAAAATCTGAAAAGGACTCAAATGTTTTTATAAATTTTTTGGTAATATTTTAAAGTCATAGACTATTTTTAAAATTAAATAATAGAGTAAAATAAACCAAAAATGATAAAAAAATACCAAAGTCAGAAATAAAAAATAAGTGAGGTCACCAATATTTGTCACAATATCATTGGATCATTCCATATTTTTTTCAGAATTTAAAAATGCATAAAAGTATTTTTTAAACATTTAAAATAAATCAAATAAAGTGAAAATTTATAAAAAATACCAAAACACAAAATAAAATTGTTATAAAATAAAAATCAGAAAGAGAAAAATCAGCAATATTTTTCATAACTTTTTCAAATTTTTTGGACTAAAAATGAATTTTCTATGATTTTTTGAAATTTAAAACAATTAAATATAAAAATCAGAAAAGAAAATAAAAATAAAAAAAATATGGGTCATCTGATCAATGTCAAAATGCGTTAGTAAACAGATCAAGTGGACCTGGCGCGCTGTGCATGTTATGGACTTTAGTGGATAATGCATTGAATCATTAATTAAATCAGATTTAAAAAAAAAGTGGCGTGCCATCATTGGTTAGAAGATGACACATTGGTCATCTTCAACCTCCAGCCAACATGAATTGCAGGTCTCTCAAACTGTAAAATCAGAAGCTCGGACCTATGCCATTCGCTTCGTCTCTTCAAGACGAAGACAACCACACCTTCGCGACAAATTTATATAAATTGTAGCTCAAGCAAATTGGAAGGAAAGTTTTGAAAAGGGATTTGAAATTTCATGGTCAAAACAAATTTTCATATGAAAGTAAGTGTTGCGACTAGAACCAGGGCAATGAGAGCATCACAATGATATCAAAGTTTTGAAGAATTGATGAAGGAATCTACCTATTGAAGTTGAGTTGCAGAGATCTGAAACTGGACTTCTATGGAGCAATCTAAAGCACGATTCTTGAATGTAATTATATGGTTAGCTTCAGGGAAGATCAAGGAAGGTGAATTGATGGAAAAATTAGATTGAAAAAGGCTTGAAAGTAGATTTCGAAGTAGCAAAATTTTAAGTTATGAAACAAGTTTAGCATGGTGATTCTGGATATCCAAGCTTGAGGAAATGAATGGGGGATGACCCTCTATTTATAGGGAATCAAATGGAATGTCCAAGCGTGTGAAATGATGAAGTTTGGAGGGAAATCGTGTGAAGTTGCAAATAAGAAAAGTGTGACTTCCAATTTGATCAAAACTCATCCAAAACGCGCGTTTTGTTGTGCTAATCAATTTTGGAACTTCACTAAACATGTTTAGAGGAAAAAACACGCGGAAAACTTGTGATTAGGAGCCAAAACAAAGACTTCAAATTCTGAATTATGGAGAAACTTCAGTTCCAAGTTACCAAATTCAATAAAATGGAATTCTCATCTCAAGGTGTCTTAAGGCATGATTCTTGATTCTTTAGAAAGATGAGGTTACAAGCTTTGCAATGGAAAAAGAATGGAATCAAATGGATTCTTGAGCTGAAAGTTGCATCGAGTCAAAGTTTGGGAAAAAAGGTTGACTTTCCATACTTAGAAATATTTCAAGTTTTTCTTCAAAAGTGACCTATAATGTTTTGCATCCAAACATGGCATTCCTCTTGGAATTTGCTCTTGATCAAAAAAGATGGAATTAAATATACCTTTTGAATGACATTTTGAAACTTGAACCATTAAAAATATCCAAAAATTGAGAGAGTTATGGGTTGTTGAACTTAGCAAAAAAGCATGAAATGACCTATAATATTTTGTATCCTTAGGGCATCTTCCATCCATTTTATCACTTTGCACATAAAATAAGGAATAAAGTTCACATCCTCAAGATCATTATGGAAAAAGAGTGGGCTCCAGGTGATAAAAATTGACCAAGTTATGATCATTTGAAGTTACACATAGGAAAATGGGGGTTCATCTGGAGGACTTGTAATCTTTCTTCATCATCAAGTTTCTTCCACATGAAAAATCCTTGTAACTTTTGAAGTTATTTGTTGATACACCTTTGAAGATAAAGATGTCTTTGGAATCACTTAAAAATACCGAAAGATGAGCAAGATATGCTTCTTTGAAATTCAAAACCCTAGATCCTAGATCAAGAAAAATGCCTTGAGGAACTTTGACAATTTTGAACAAAATTCTTGTACCAACACAAATGCTTTGTAAATTTAAGTTGTTGAGGATGATAATGAGAACTCATATCAACCACAACCACTTCCATATCTTGAGAATTGATAGAAATATGCATTTGTGACCAATGGGAACAAAGCCTTGTCCAAGCATGACAACTTCTCCAATCAATCCCTTGTCCTTTTGAACCAAATTTGATAATCTTGAAATGTGGTGAACCAAAATAACCTTTCCATGCCATTTCCTCCCAAAAAAATCCAATGTTGAGGTTTGAACTTCTCAAGCTTTATTGACTAGGGCATGGAAATAAACTCATGGACCCATGGAGCAACTTGTTGAATCTCATTGTCTTTACCTAAATGAGTAACAAGCAAGACAAACCAACATTGCATTTTATTAATTAAAAGAAGAAATCAAGACAAAAAATATTCATGATCACAAAAGAACACAAGTCAAGGTGCTTGGTGATTCCTTAAAGAAAAAAGCTAAATGTAAGGAGGGGAACCAAGAATCCTAATGTGATCTTGTTGTGATGGAATCAACATGGTATGATGATGGGATCTTAGGGGAAAAAATTGGGGTACAACAAAAGCCATTGAGATCATCAACCTCGGTACTGACACAGTGAAAAGAGAGGTCAAGATAAGGGCCACTTTGCAAGACGATGTAAACAAGGGGTTAATTAAGCTGCTCATAGAGTACTCTGACATCTTTTCCTGGTCGTATGAAGATATGTTTGGTTTGGATACTGATATAGTCATGCACCATTTTCCATTCAAGCCAGAATATCCTCTGATGAAGAAAAAGCCGCACATAACTCGTCCAGATATGTCACTCAAGATCAAAGAAGAAGTTGAAAAGCAGTTGAATGCAAGCTTCTTGTTGGTGTTTGAATACTCGGATTGGATCGCTAACATCATACCCGTTCCCAAGAAAGACGGGAAGGTGCACATGTGTGTGGATTATCGGGATTTGAATAAAGCAAGCCCAAAGGATGACTTCCCATTACTTCACATTTATGTATTGGTTGATAATACGGCTCAGTCCTCAGTTTTCTCCTTCATGGATGGTTTTTTGGGGTACAATAAGATAAAAATGGCCCCGGAAGACATGACAAAGACGACATTCACTACTCCATGGGGTACATATTGTTATAAGGTCATGCCTTTCGATCTCAAAAATGCCGGTGAAACATATCAATGTGCTATGGTAACGCTCTTTCATGATATGATTCACAAAGAGATTGAAGTATATGTTGACGATATGATTGGAAAATCACAAACTGAAGAGGAACATCTGGTCTATCTACATAAGTTGTTTGCGCGTCTGCAAAAATTCAGGCTAAGGCTTAATCCGAACAAGTGTACCTTCGGGGTGCGATCTGGAAAACTACTTGGTTTCATCATAAGTCAACGAGGAATTAAAGTAGATCCTGACAAAGTAAAAGCAATACAAAATATGCCAACACTGAAAAATGGAAAAGAAGTAAGAGGGTTCCTTGGGAGATTGAACTACATAGCCAAGTTCATCTCTCATCTCACAGCTACTTGTGAACCCATCTTTAAATTGCTCCACAAGAATCAAGACGTTCAATGGGATGATAATTCCCAGGAAGCCTTTGAAAATATCAAACAGTATCTCCAAGAGCCATCGGTCCTCATTCCTCTAGTGTCCGGGAGGCCACTCAACATTTACTTGACGGTGCTGGAAGGATCTATGGGTTGTGTGCTTGGACAATGTGATGAAACAAGACGTAAAGATCAATCCATTTATTATATGAGTAAAAAGTTTACCGATTTCGAATCCAGGTATTCTTTGCTTGAAAAAACTTGTTCTGCGATTGCTTGGGAAGCTTGACGTCTAAGGCAATATATGCTGACATACACAACGCTTTTGATATAAAATGGACCCGATAAAGTATATATTTGAAAAACAAGCACTCACAGGCAGGCTTGCCCGATGGCAGATGCTTTTATCTGAATATGCCATTCAATATGTTAAGCAAAAGGCTATCAAGATCAACATTCTTGCGGATCATCTTGCTCATCAGTCGTTGGAGGAGTACCAATTAATTAAATTTGACTTCCCCGATGAAGATGTTATGAAGCTTGATGATTATGACAGGGTCAATCCGGAAGAGCGATAGACTCTTACATTTGATGGTGCCTCGAACGCTGCTGGCCATGGCATTGGGGAAATATTGACTTCTCCACGTAATACTCATACACCATTTACGGCCTGGTTATGTTTCGATTATACGAATAATGTTCCAGAATACGAAGCCCGTGTTATGGGTCTCGAAGCAGCTATCAACCTTAAGATTAAAATCCTTAAAGTCTTTGGAGACTCTGCTTTGGTCATACACCAGGTACGAGGTGATTGGGAAAAAAATAATCCCAGTTTGATTCCGTATAGAGACTACATCTTGCAGCTGATACCCGCTTTTGATGAAAACACCTTTGAACATATTCCCAGGGATGAGAATCAGTTGGCCGATGCGTTAGCTACTTTAGCATCAATGTTCTCGGTGAGATTTTCGAATCAGGCACCTAACATACGTATTCTCCATCACAAAGAGCCGTTGCATGTCCTTCCTGCTCATTGTCTCTCGACCGAGGATGCGTCTGATGAGAAGTTGTGGTATTACGACATCAAACGGTACCTTGAGAAGCAAGAGTATCCCGAAAATGCTATAATTTGTGATAAGTGTATGCTTAGAAGGTTAGCATCCAAGTTCCTCTTATCAGGAGATGTCATGTATAAGATAAATTATGACTCGGTTCTGCTCAGATGTGTGGATAGACACAAAGCATAGTTGATCATAAAGGAAATCCACGAGGGTTCTTTTGGGACTCATTCGAGTGGGCATTCTATGGCGAAGAAAATCCTACGCACAGGGTATTTCTGGATCCTACGCACAGGGTATTTCTGGACAACGATGGAGAGTGACTATTGTGTATACACAAAGTTGAGCCACAAATGCCAAGTGTATGCAGACAAAATTCATGTTCCTCCAACTCCTTTGCATGTTATGACTTCGCCATGGCCGTTCGTAATGTGGGGCATTGACATGATTGGAAAGATTGAACCGAGTGCTTCGAATGGTCATAGGTTAATTCTAGTGACTATTGAATATTTCACCAAATGGGTGGAAGCAACTTCTTACAAGAATGTAACCAAATAGGTCGTTACCAACTTCATCAGAAAGGAAATCATATGCCGTTATGGAATTCCTCATAGAATCATCACTAAAAATGGTTCTAATCTTAACAATAACATGATGAATGAGTTATGCGAAGAGTTCAAAATTGAACATCACAATTCATTGCCGTATCGACCAAAGATGAACGGTGCATTCGAAGCTACTAACAAGAACATAAAGAAGATCATCCAGAAGATGGTCAGAACATACAAATATTGGCATGAAATGTTTCCTTTTGCTCTGCATGGCTACAAAATGTCTGTGCATACTTCGACAGGGGCAACTCCATTTTCTCTTGTCTATGCTACGGATGCAGTACTTCCTGTCGAAGTAGAGATTCCTTCATTGGGGGTTCTGGTGGAAACCAAGCTTGATGAGGAAGAATGGGTTTGAACAAGACTTGACCAACTCAATCAGATTGACGAAAGCGCCTGGAAGCCACCTATCATGGCCAGTTGTACCAAGAAAGGATGAAAAAAGCATTCGACAAAAAGATTCGTCTTAAGAAAGGTTACCTTGCAAAGCCATTATGATCCAAGGGGAAAATGGACTCCCAATTATGAGGGACATATATCGTGAAGAGAGCCTTTTCAGGAGGTGCTCTAATCCTAACAGACGTGGATGGGGAAGACGTTCCACTCCCAGTTAACTCAGACTCAGTCAAAAAATACTATGCATAAAGAGACCCGCTAAGTCGAAAACCCGAAAGGGCGGATTAGGCAAAAATGGGCATCCCGGTGGACATAAAAGTCCAAACAAAAATTAGGGATAAAATGAAAAAAGATAATAACCCGCTAAGTCGAAAACCCGAAAGGGCGACTTAGGCAAAAAAGTGTATCCCGTTGGATCGAAAACCCGAAAGAGCGGTCCAAGTAAAAGTTATGGATCATAAGCGAGAGGCTGTAGTCTGAACACTCTTCAACAAAAACAAATGCACATCTATAACACCTTGGAAGTGAATCGATCGGTCCAACTGCTACTCTTCACAGGCAAGGCATCGAGACTACTGAGGATATGGGAACTGTAGCAATACCGGTTTTAATGGAAATTCGAGCATCTCTCATTGCCATTTGTACCTCTTGTATTTTGCATTTCTTTTTCGCAACTACCTCATATAGGAGTTGTATCCTTGTACAAATGCATGTTCATAGGCCAATCAATAAAGTTTTTTTATTATAAAATAGTTGTCTTTTATTATCATAAAATGTTTTTCGCATGCAAAATGTGCTTTATTCATTATTAAACACTGCATTAGAAACATGGGGAATAAAAATTCCCAAGTTAAGATAAAACTTTACTTTACTTTGATGTATAACCATCAGGGAGTGTCGTGTGCATTCCAAGTGTTGTTTTTCTTTGCAGGTAGCAACTTATAACGGTCACCCTGACCTGGTCAACACACAAAGCTGCTTTCATTTGCTACAGACGATTTCAAACCAGATTCCCCAAGTGAATTCGAAAAGTTCACAATCATCATTTGACTTAGCACGCGCCAATGCACATCCCCAGTGGAGTAAACCGGGGCATTTTCAGAGTTAAACCGAGGTAAACACATGTGTCCATGCCCATCTTTTATCCCCAAGTAATTCAAGAGGTAATTCCCTAGTGTGTCGTAAATTTAGGGCATGTATTGGAAGAGATCCATATGGTGTTCAGTGTCCATTCTTTGGCGTATTTAGCCCTACCATCCTCTCAACTGTTCAGGATGTAGGGAAGTCAGGCCAGATTATCTCTTCCCCAACAATACAATTCAGAATTCAATGTTGTACGTGTAAACTCGCTTCGTCAGCAATTCAATCTTCAGTGGAGTCATCGATAATCTTCGGTATCACGAGCTCCCCAGTGCAAATTTTTATCAATATCCCCAGCAATCCTTGGTACTGCAGGCTTCTAGCGCCGATATATATTAGCATCCCCATGGATGAGCAACAGTTCCCAACGAGCCTCTGCTTATCCCCATGAAGCCTAGTTCTTTGCATTATATATAGCTATCACTGCATAACATTTCATCCTTAATAGCGCGTAAGAGGTCCATCATAATGGGTCTTTGCGACAAAATAAATTTAAACATGCATACGAAGCATAAGCCAGATTGGGTTTCTTACATGAAAGACCTGAATCATCCAAGGACAACAATACATCCCCATAAGAGAGTATCACATCCAAAATCCCCAGCTGGCGACCTTCATCTTCATAATCCCCAGCAAAATCAGTACACCTTGTCATTCTAAACTCCAGTTCTCGTCTGGTATTCAGCTCTCATCTGACGATAATTCTAAACTCAATTCTCATCTGGTAGTCAGTTCCCATCTGACAAATAATTCAGTCTTCCTAAGCACGCGTCTATGATAATCCTCCAAACACTCGTCTGTGTCAGATTCCTAAACATGTGTTCGTGTCAATCCTTCAAACACTCGTCTGTGTCAGTTTTTCTAAACGCTTGCCCATGTCAGTTCCTCTAAAGACTCGTTTGTTCCAGTATTCCAAATGCTCGTATGTGTCTATATGTCTTTCAAATCCCAACAAATGCAATGCACTTGGTCATTCTCACATCTTTAGTCATCATGTTGTGACCAATACTCCCACCTTCTTAGAATTATAGGTCGCCCGTAGGCCTAGCAATTTTGGTAGATCGCCCGTAGGTCTTACCTTAGGATCTTAGATCGACCGTAGATCTAGATTTCCTTGTAGGTCGCATGTAGGCCTAGTAATTTTGGCATATCGTCCATAGGTCTCGCCTTAGAACCTGAGATCGCCTATTGGCTAGGTTCTTCCTATAGATCATCTTAGAACCTGATATCACCCTTTGGCTAGGTTCTTCAGATCGTCTTAGAACCTGAGATCGCCCGTAGGCTAGGTTCTTCCTTTGAACATCTTAGAACCTGATATTGCCTTTTATCTAGGTTCTTCCTCAGATCATCTTAGAACCTTAGGTCGCCCGTAGGCTAGGTTCTTCCTTTGATTATCTTAGAACCTGAGATCGCCTTTTGGCTAGGTTCTTCCTCAGATCATATTAGAACCTGAGATTTCCCGTAGGCTAGGTTCTTCCTTTGATCATCTTAGAACCTGAGATCGCCCTTTGGATAGGTTCTTCCTTAGATCGTCTTAGAACCTGAGATTGCCAGTTGGCTAGGTTCTTCCTTAGATCATCTTAGAACCTGAGATCGCCCGTAGGCTAAGTTCTTCCTTAGATCTTCTTAGGACCTGAGATAGCCCGTTGGCTAGGTTCTTCCTCAGATCATCTTAGAACCTGAGATCTCCCGTTGGCTAGGTGTGATACGGTGGCAGAATCGACTGTTAATACTGGTTTTGTGTTTTTGTTTGCAAATGTTGCGGTAAGCAAGAGTCTCCACCGACTTTTCTTTTATCCAAATTAAGGAAAGGGTGAAAAGAACATAAAAAGACTTTTTCGAGAGTTTTCTGAGTAATGGGGGTAGATTATGGAAAGGGAAGGTGTTATCACCCTTTCCATCCATAGTTTTCTACGGTCTCTTAGATGCTTAGCTCATTTTAAAAGTACCTTGTGCTTTGTGTTTTAAAAAGTGTTTTGAAATTCCTTAGTACGACGATTCACTTTGTGATAACTCTTGTATCAGTCTTCAAGAGTGTTGACAAAGCGAATGTTTTTGAAAGTGTTATGAAATGTTTATGTGTAAGTGTGAAAGTTTGTTTTGAGCAAGCATCTAACAATTATCTACTTGTACTTGAAAAGGTAGTTCTTTTCCTCCTATCCTTTAGACAGTTCTATCCTACTATTAGTGAGTAGGTAGCCCTATCGTTGGATGTATGAGGGAAATTCGAAGGGACGTTATAGTCATGAAGGCAACTTAGCAAGGAATTTTAGTAACTATCCTAAAGTTCTAAGATCACTTTTAACCGAGGAAACATCGAGAGGGTCATCGAGGAACTTGTGATCTTTCAAACTAGAGAACAACCACTAAAACTTCTCATGTTTCTAGAATTGTGACTGTTTTCCGAAGGCAACCGAAGTGGGGTACCCTAGAGGTGTATATGTGTAATGTGTGTTATGTTCATATATATTTTTTATCTTTTGTGTTAGGTTTGCTAACGTTTTGTTATTAGTCTTGTCATACAATCCTAGTTACTAGCAGTTTATATATATATATATATATATATATATATATATATATATATATATATATATATATATATATATATATATATATATATATATATATATATATATATATATATATATATATATATATATATATATATATATATATACAGGAATTTAAAGTGCAGAAATGTAAAGTGCGAGAATGTAAATCCTACGCTATTACATGGCTTTGTGAGAGGTACATTATAGAAATGTGAAAAGTAAAGTCCTAGTTACTATTACAAACTGGGAAGCAGTTACAATACGATGAAACGAAATATGAAAATAAATAAATGCGCAAACGAATTAAAAGGGACGTCTAAAACCTAAGGCAATTCTAAATGAAATAAGAAAATCTTTTTTAGTTGTTTTTTGTTTATTTTCGATTAAGAAAAATAATTAAACTAAGTCTAAATTTAATTAAGAAAATAAATACTAAATGAAGTTAAACCTAATTCTAATATTTTTGTATTTTTATTAAGAAAATATTTGAATTAAATAAACCTAAGTCTAATTGATTTTAAATTGATAAAATAAAATAAAAATAATAATTAAATTAATTTACGAAATTAAAATTAATTTAAGAAAAAAAGAACTAAGTCTATTTAATATTTTTTTGATTTTATGATTTGTTAAAAAAATGATTAAAAGAAATAAATAATAAAACAAATAAGAATAAAGAAAAGCAAATTTGGGCCTGGAGATAATTAGTAAACAGGGGGGGGTACGCTTGGAATTCGTTTGGCCCAAGGGGAGTCAAGCCCAGGTGCTGCAAAATGAATCAGAGGATGAGAAGATTAAAAAAAATGCTTAGGCCCAAGTTAAGGAGTCCAAAGGTTGTATGGATCCAGTGAGAGGATCCTTTGGATTTCCATGATGGGGACGCATGCTTGCTGCACTTGGATCTGGCTGCGTTGTTATTGGAGGGTGTAGATTATGTGACCCATGGTATACGTGAGTGGCATGGCTGTATGAAATATGTAAGAGAATGTTAAGAAAAATAAAATTATGAGGCCAGGGTATCGAACCCAGGCCGTTTCGATTACCCACATTCGTTTACCATCTGATCTAGATTTGAGATTTGAAGGAAATCCACCTCGCATGTCTTAGTGATGGTATCCTGTTACTTCAGACTTTACGTGTAACATATTAACAATCATGCAGCATGAATATGCAGTCGAAATTAAGTTACGTGGGAAATTAAATTGAGATCGAAGGTTCGTTACCAGTGGGGTGCTTCGATTTTGGCAACCTTGTTGGAACTTTGGAAGTTTTGTGGAGCTCTTATGGGGAAGCTTGTGGGTGTGTATGTATGTGGTTTCCTCTCTCCTTTTTTTCATCCTCTTTGAGATTGCTAGTGTGCTTCTTATATAGAGGGGAAGGAGGGGACAAGGTAGCAAGGTAGTAAACAACCATAAACATGTTCTTTAAGGCCATGAATGAGAATTTGAATTTTGGCAAAAGACATGGAATTCTTATCTCTTTTTGAACTTGAATGAATGTGGGCACCTTTGAATTTCGAATACCATCTATCCCTTCCCTTCGATTGAACCTCTTGTATATCTTTCAAATGGGTCATTTGAATGGATCTTTTGTGTACCCTTTGAATGGGCCTTTTGAATGTCTCCTTCGAATGGATTTTTTGAGTGTCTTTCAAATAGTCCATATGTATGCCTTGTGCCCTCTTCGAATGGGCCACCAAGGTGTGTCCTTCGAATGGATCAAGTCTCATCATTGGGGACTCTTCAATTGAGCCCCTACTCATCTAGTCCTAACGAAAATTCTTTCCAGGATAATCGAAGCTTCCTTCAGTATGAATGCTTGTGCAGGAAACTTGAGTATGGCAATATATGGGATTTTGTGCCAGCCAGCATCTTCGAATGGATCATTTATGTGTCCTTCGAATGTCTTTAGATTGGACCCATCTATTTGCCTTAGCTGTTTAATTCAGATACCCACAAGTGAGAACTTCATTCTGTCAATTGAAGCCTCCTTCATCACTTCCTTCGAATGCCATTTTCACAAGAAGCCTGGGCCTGGCCACATGTAAAACCAAGACTCATTATAAGATAAAATTGCATTATCGCCTTTTCCGGGTTTTTGGCTATGTAATTAATCCCCCTCCCCGAAGCCTTGTAATAGTGTAGATTTACCTTCTCGCATTTTAATTCTCGCAAATATTTAACTGTTTAGATGAATGCTGATAGGATTGTATGGAAAGAATGCATGACGAATTAATCCAGTTAGAAAACCCTAATGTGAAAAGATTAAATAATTGAAAATAGATCACTCACACATATCACTCTTAGGGTATACTCTCACTTCGGTTGCCTTCGGTAAACGATCATTACGTATAGGGTGTCTTAGTGGTTACCCTTCTGTCTAAAAAATATCAAACGTCCCATTCGAATGTTGCCTCGGAAATGTTACCTCGGAAATGTTGCCTCAGAAATGTTGCCTCGAATATGATCTTAAGACTCTAGGGTCACTATTAAGGTATCCTAATATTGCTTTAGTGATCGTACGTCCCTCTCGAATTGACCCTTACAACTCTAACGATGGTGCTACCTATTTCTCAATAGTAGGATAGCGCTGTCTAAAGGAAACGAGAATAGAAACAATCTTTTTTCGAGTAGGTAGATGCTAGTAGGTACTTGCTCAAATCAAAACTTTTCACACTTACACTTTTCAAACAAACTATCAAAACAACTTCGTCACACCTTTGAGGACTGATACAAGGGTTATCACGAAGTCAAAATTTTCCAAAACAAAGCACATACACAAGCAATTTAAAAAATGGGCAAGTACCTAAGAGCCCATGGAAAAACATGGATGGAAAGGGTGCTAACACATTCCCTTTCTATAATCTACCCCCCGTACTCAGAATATCTCAAAAAAGGATTTTTTTTTTCTGTAATTTTTTCCTTTCCGATTGGATGAAATAAAATTCGGTGGCGACTCTTGCTTACCGCGACATTTTGCGAATACAAAACGCAAACCAGTATTAAACAGTCGGTTCTGCCACCGCATCACAGAACTAGCGACTCTGCTGGGGACTTAATAAGTGGGTATACCTTAGGATCTAGGTCATCATAATTGCTTCTCTTGATTGCTTTGATTTCTTTACTTTTAAGGGTTTTGTTTGGGGTTACTATAGATCCTAACCCGGATCTGGGGATACCTTTTAGGTAAGTAGCAATAGAATGTGAGGGAACTGTACAGCGTAGACCGATACGGTTGAAGTAGTAGCTACGTTGATATGGCACATTGGTTGGTACCAGTATCCCTTATGGAGAAACGAGGAGAATACGGGGCCGCTGCGTGGTGTCATTAAGTATCAACTGACCTTAGAACCTTTAATCGCCCAACTTGGCCATTAGAAAGTAGTGAGATAGCCGGCCTCGGTGTAAAGCTGAGAACTGGTTGATACTCGATGCTACACTCATTGAGACCATACTCTCGAGATAGTTTCGGACACAAGAAAAGATTGCGTGAGCTGAAACCATGACCGATGGAGGATGGTCAGTGATATTGAGATCCTCTAGAACCCGGTTACCTTTTTCTAGGACAGGTTGAAACCAACTTAACTTCAAGAGGGTATTACCTTTGACCTCATGCAATCCTTAAACCTAAGGGCTTTGAGTGATTTGACTGTGTTTTCAACATCTCTGTTTGCTATACCTGTGGTTTACCATGACATCATGCATCAAAACATGGCATTCATACTTCATTATACTAACCATTTCAAAGACCAACGGAATTTATCTTTGTTCTGTTTTGCAGATTATGGGTTCCGTGCACGGAAATACCATCCGAGTCAACTTCGTGCAATTACCTGCCCAACTTAAGGAGCTAGCCTCAAGAATTTCTGAGACTTCTATGTTTATTAAGAGACACTGTCAACTTCTCAGCCTGGTCACTTCAAATCTTGATGAGCAGATGATGAGTGTACTCTTCCAGTTCTTTGATCTTGTGCATCATTTCTTCACCTTTCCAGATTACCAGCTGGTTCCCACCTTGGAAGAGCTCTCTCACCTATTGGGCATATCCATTCTTGAACAGGTACCCTTCACAGGTATGGAAGAAGTTCCTAGACTAGAAGACATTGCCTCAACTCTGCATTTGAAATGGGCTGATGTAGTATCTAATTGGGAAACACGAAGTGGGGTCGAAGGTTTTCTAGCCAAATTTCTGATAGACCAGGCTCAGCTATTCTGGGATAATTTTGGATTTTCAGGATTTCGAAGATATCTTGGCTCTCCTTATCTATGGGTTGGTTCTCTTCCTGAATCAGGATTCCTTTGTAGATGTGAATGCTGTCAAGATTTTCCTTTCTCGCAATCTTGTGCCTGTCCTGCTGGGTGATATCTTGCATGCCCTCTATACTCGTATCGTGAGAAGAAGAGGGACTCTTATGTGTTGCCTGCCGCTGCTGTCGAGGTGGTTTATTTCTCACCTACCTAATTCTGTGCTGAAGAATGAAGAAGGTTTAGGTTAGTCCTACAGGATGATGTCACTTGCCCATACAAATATTCTTTGGAGTTCCCGGGCTATGGAAGACACTGCTGTTATTGACCGTTGTAGGGGATACCCTAATGTCCCATTGCTTGGAATCAGAGGGGGTATAACTTATAGTCCTTGTCTAGCTTTGCGCCAATTTGGTCGTGCTCGGGGAGATGGTCCCCATGAGTTACTTCTTGAGGACATTGTATTTGACTACAAGGAGGACGTTAAGGAACACCGCCGGAGGTTTATACGAGCTTGGGACATGGTGAATAGAGCTGACCTGAAACCACCCGGTCGGAACCTGTCATCTGGATGTAATGAAACATCAATGAAGACACCACCGAACGTATTTTATCCCGCCGAAAGAGAACGGTAAACATCGAGAAAACCTGAAAAGGGAGAAATCACGGACTTTCGACCGAGAGATCGGGTAAGGGAGTCTGTTACGCGAGGGGAAGGTATTATCACCCCACACGCCCGTAGTACTCTATGGTATCCACTATTGTTGTCTAATCTAATGGGTGTGGTCAAAACCTATGTCTATGGCTTAAAACTGAAAAGGGAATGCATGCGAAAGAAAAAGAAAACAATGTAGGGAAAATAAAAGTTGTTATGCTCGATCAGGCTCTACCCCAATGCCTACGTATCCCTTTTAAGGAATCAGAGCAGTCATAGTTTGACTTACATATTTTGGTTGGTTTGTGTTTTTTAGTTAAGACAATAAAAATAGTCAAGATGGCAAAACATCCAATAAAACAATCAAACAAATGAGATGGTAAAACATCGACTAAATAATAACATGGTAACATGTCAAAGATGGCGAAACATCAATAAATAGAATGACAAAACATCACACCTAACAATAATATTGAGAATCAAAGTGGGATAACAAACATGTGCGATGGCGAAACATCGGCTTCAAACAAATGTGCGATGGTGAAACATCAGCTAAAAGATAACAAGGTAGCATGGCATGGTAAGGATGGCAAAACATCAATAAAAAGGATGACGAAACATCACACCTAACAATGATATTGAGAATAAAAGTAGGATAACAAACATGTGCGATAGCGAAACATCGGCTAAAAGATAACAAGGTAGCATGGCATGGTAAGGATGGAAAAAGATCAATTAAAAGGATGACGAAACATCACACCTAAAAATGATATTGAGAATCAAAGTAGGATAACAAACATGTGTGATGGCAAAACATCAGCTTCAAAGAAATGTGCGATGGCGAAACATCGGCTAAAAGATAACAAGGTAGCATGGCATGGTAAGGATGGAAAAATATCAATAAAAAGGATGACGAAACATCACACCTAACAATGATATTGAGAATCAAAGTAGGATAACAAACATGTGCAATGGTGAAACATCGGCTTCAAACAAATGTGCGATGGCGAAACATTGGCTAAACCAGATTTGAAAACAAAGCCAAGAGGCACACAAACAAATAAGATTGATTTGTATCTTTTACCTTGAATAAGGGTTTGAGTTTATTAGAAGTGTTTTATGATTTTCCAAGAAAACAATTTTTGTGTTAAGATGCAAAATGCAAAGGAAGGAAAAACAACTAAGGGAAACTAGCCTAGCACTATCCTTAGTGTTATCATATAATGGTTGACCCTAAGGTTGAGGATAAAGGAAATTCCCAGCCTATGTTAGCATACATGGATTCCTACCTTAATTAACATGTTAAAGGAAGCTTAGCAAAACTATCCTATAGGGAACATGCAATGAGAGCGAAGTCGTGATCTCAATTTCTAAATTTAGTGACTCATCGATCAACAATTAGAGAAGAAAAACAATAAACATCCTATAGGGAACATGCACTGAGAGCGAAGTCGTGATCTCAATTTCTAAATTGAGTGACTCATCGATCAATAATTAAAGAGGAAAAACAATAAAAATCCTATAGGGAACATGCACTGAGAGCAAGCGGTAATCTCAATTTCTAAATTGAGTGACCCATCGATCAAAAGCAGACACAACACATGTATCAAACAAAAATAGAGGCCCTCCTGACATATATCAGCAACAGAGGCCCCATCATGCAACATAGAACTATGCAAATAGAAGAAAGGAATTAGTGCAATACCAAACGGATAACTATCCATAGCAACTGAACAAGAATAAAAGAAACTCAGAGAACTTCAAGCAAGCTGCCATCAGCAGACAAATCAAGTCAGAAATTACGCCATCAGGATGTAAGTAATGAGATTATCAGATATGAACAGATCCCATGGGAAATGTATAGCATTCATAATCACATGTATATATCCTGCATAGACTATCAAATATGCCAAACACAAGAGCAGTGCCAATATAATAAGTTATGTTTCACAAATAAAGTGAAACATAGTAGCCTCAAGTCAAAAATGGAAAACCTTTCTCAAAGTACCTCACACATTCAACAACCAAGTTAGTATTCCCATAAATTGAATGATGATTCACATAAGGGATGGATGATGACACCATAATGAAGTGAGAGAACATGATGACAATTATTAAAGCATTAGGTATGGTAGACAAAAAGAAACAGGCATATGCATGATTAGGTAAAAAATTAGAGCAATGTTGCTCCTTTCTATCACCATATTGAGTTGAGAATTGAGTATCAATCAAGGATCATGAGAGCTTAAGAAGAATACAAACAAAGACGATGAAGGTCAATAGCAAATACAATTCAATCATACTCAATTATTTCAACACAACTCAGAAGCATAATAGAAGAGGAATTCCACACAATGCATCAAAATGTTCAAACATTCAAACATAGGGCATTAAGTGATATTACTTGACTTTATGTGGATAAACACATCCAACATGATCATTAGGTGCCCAATTATAGGCCTCAGTCAAGTTCATTGTCCATCAAACAAATTGCAACAAGATATGCAACATTAATTGGGTACCTTCACTTCAAAAATACATCAAAAATAGAAACAAGGATCAATAATTCAAACAAAAAAATTATTAGTATCTTTGAAGTGTGTAGAAGTCAGAAAGTAAGTCTTAGGTTCATGAATGATTGAGGAGGGGTTCAAATGAGGCCCAAAGTTCAAAGCTAGTTGGCAAAACTACCAAAACTAGACAAGTTTTCAAAATAATTCATGGAAAAATATCAAACCAAGTCAAATAATTCAAGAAAAATAGTTTTCATATCCTCAATACATTCATGAACCATAATCAAGACTTAAATTCCATTTAAAATCCAGGGCATAATGGTTTTGAACATGAAACTTGCACAATAAGCAACAAAACCCTAATTTTTGACTTTTGATCTTAAATATTGATTAGATAAGATCCAAATTCAAATGATTCAAACCAAGATCATGCAAATCATAAGGAAACCCTAAATGTCAGAATACATATTTTTTCACATTTTTGAATTAAAGAAAAGTCAAAAATAAAATCAAATTCAAACAATTAATCATTTAAACAAATATTCATAACTCAAAAATAAAATTCTAATAAAAAATCAGAAAAAATATCCAACCAAAATTATTTTCAAATATTAGAATTAAAAACACACATCCATGATTTTTTGTGGAATTTTTGAATTAAGGAAAATATTAAAATAAAAATCGAACAAACAAATAACAATTAAACTATTATTTATTGACAAAAATGTAAACCCTAATCAAAAGTCATAAAAAGGTCAAAATAAAATTATATTCATATTCTATGATTGAAAAAAAACTTACATTATTTTTTTGAGAATTTTTTTATTAAGGTAAGTATTAAAATAAAAATTATGAAGCAAAAAATAAAAATAAACTTCTCAAATTAAATTTCTAATAAAAAAAAGCAAAAAATGCTAAAAAAATTTCAGAATCAAATTCTAAATAATTTTATGAGTCCAAATCATTTTTGTGGAATTTTTTTAATTAAGGGAAATATTAAAACAAAAATAATCTTTAAACAAACAATTATTTAAATCTATGAATTTTTTTAAACCAATCAAAACATTTTTAAAAATTCCAAAAAAAATATGAAAAATACTAGAAATTATTAATGGCCTATGGTAATTTTTTCATGATTTTTGAAAAGGTTTTGATCACAAAATAAAATCAAACATAATACCAAATAAAATAAATAATTCAAATAAGACAATTATTCAAATGGACCAATCAAATGGCGCCACCACATCATCTTCAACCTCCAGACCAACTCAAAAACGCGTGCAAGACTTGCTCCTAGGGCTCATGTTCAGATCCATCATACATGCTCATTTCTCCACCAAAATTAATGAAATCAAGTGCAAATTAAAGCTGACATATCATACTTCATTATGCCTTTCAAATCAAATCGAATCATCAACTATATCGTTCACAATCAAGCCACAAATATGAGCAAAATCATTCTGAATCAAAAATTTCAGAGCACTCAATCATGCATAATTCACCGAATCAAACATTATAAAGCTTCAGAAACATTTAAACAACATCAATGAACACTAATCCAAACTCAAACACATAAATAAACAAATACATCTCGAAAATCAAAGTTTAGGATTATTACCTCAAGACAAAAAGTGTTCTACTGTCTCCTTCACTCCAGGTGCAAACAAATGGTGCTAACTTGATCTACTCCCTTCACTGATGCTGAATCCACAAGAATTTTGAAGAAAACACCAAGGAATTGAGAGAATCAAAGCAAGTTGCAGAAGAATGGTGGAAAACTCATATCTGAAATTCTTGTAATGGGAGCGTCCTCCTCGTGAAATGAGGCTTGTAGTGCACTATATAACGTGGGTAGAGAAGGTTAGAAGAGGAAATTGGTCTTCAAAGTTGTTCAAGGGCTTAATTGGAAAATTTTGCAAAATTAAGAATGCATATAGGCCTCAGCTATTTTCTCGTGCGCTTCCTCCTTTTCTTTGCATTTTATCAGCCAAATGAGGTCAGGAGCCAATGCTTAAAGTGCCAGCTCATGATTGCTTGAAATGAGAGAGTGTTGGTGAATTTTCCAATTTGAGCAAGTTTTGTGATTTTTCAATCCAACAAGTGCAAAACCAAATGAGGCATGAAATCGTGAGTGTGACGGGCCTCAGCATGTCACAAATTTCTCATGGGCTTGATTAGAAGCAAAAGGAATGGCTAAAACTTGAGTTTGCAAGAAATGGCCATTTTGCATATTTGTCAAAATTCAATAAAATGTCCCAAAACTCCAAAGTCCATAACTTGCTCACATTTTTGAATTCGGACACAAATGAGCACAATTTGGCAAGGAATTGAAAAGATCTACAATCCCTTAGTTTTGAGTTTTTGCAATTGAATCCATTAAGGTCCTCAAAATTTGACATGAAATTCAATAAATTTGGAAAATGACCTATAATTTGGTGACTTCCAAGCTTTATAACTCTTGACTCTTTGCCAATTCTGACATGAAACCAAAAATAGATGAAAGATCATCCTCTTAGCTTTCCAAGCATACTTCATTTGCATTTTTTTGATCAAAGGTGAATAAAAGATGAATTTTTGAAGTTAAGTCCTCACTTTCCAAAATTAGAAACTTTTAGGGTTTCTTCATGAACAAGTTTCAACCCAAACCTCAATCTCTTTGATCCAACGATCAAAATGGACTTGAAATATGAAAAGTAAACCCTTGAATTGATGGTTGGCCAAAAATTCACTTGGTCAATCTTGACTTTGACTGATTTTGGCCAAAATGACCATTTTGCCCCTTTGAATCAATTGATCCACTTCCTTTCAAAATTGATGATCAAGACTTCAAACATATGATTTTACAAATATATAGAGGCCATGTGCAAAGTTTCACTTAAAAATTCTCAAGAAATCTTGATGAAATCCCAAACCCTAGTTTTGGTTAGCACCTTAGGAGACTGATGAATCATCTTCAAAACTTTAAATCCTCTGTATATCTTGACCAATTTCTTGTACAAAGACTTTTCAAATTCCAATGAGATGTTGTAGCTTCCAAATTAAGACTTGTACATGCATCAATAGCCTTGCTCAAACAAAACCCTAATTTGACTGGTGAATCAAAAGAGTGATTTTTCTTATAATTAAACACAAACTTCAATCCTCTGATGATCCAAAGAGATGGATAAAAAATATTGAGATATGCAGTAATTTTTGAGCTTGAAAGATCCAGAGGTTTAGATGATAAGATTCTTCTTGAGCAACTTGTAAATGCAATCAACCTTCCAAGCTTGAGGAAGACTTGATAACCAAAGTACTTTGATCCCATCACAATGTATGAATGCAATGCAATATGATATTCATGATGAAACATAAGCCTAAATCAAGAGGGTAAATTTTGGGGTGCAACAGCTGCCCCTATTCAAATATCTTCAACATGATAAGTGAGAAAAGTGACAACTTTCGAGTGTTCAGAGTTGAAGATGATTGAATACAAAAGAACCCGAAAATTTACACTCTTGAAGAAGAGAGAAAAAGAAGCAGAAAACCCCCCAAGACATGCGCCAGAATGAAGCTGTAACGCAGGTTGAAACAGAACAAAAACAAAGAAGAGTAGACGTAACTAAACTTCCAGACACATGTGCCAGGGCAAAACTGGGCTTCAAAAAGGGTGAAATAAAACTCAAACCATAGAGTATTGGTGAAACTAGGCTATGGAAAAGAAAACGTACACGGGTGAGGAGACGAAATTCTGAGCTCGACCCAAAGCAAAAGTGGCTAGAGTGCGTGATTCTTGGAGCACTTGCTAATCTCAAACTAATATAGACAGTATGAAGGAACTGAAAGAATCCCAGAAATGAGGAACAAAAGCGAGACGAAACTCGACTCAATAACTAGTTAGACGAAACTAAACTAGATGAGTACTAGGACGAAACTGGATTTCACGCACGGGTAACGAGGAGAAACTCGATCCCTAGCAAAGTGATGAGAGTGCATGTTTCTCAGAGCACCTGCTGGTCTCAGATCAATGGATAAACAATGATGAAAACTGATAAAAGGATCAAGCAAAAACGAGATGAAACTCGACTCGATAACTAGTTAGGCGAAACTAAACTAGATGAGTACCAGGACGAAACTGGATTTCATGCACAGATGACGAGGCAAAACTCGACCCAAAGCGAGAGTGATGAGAGCGCATGTTTCTCAGAGCACCTGCTGGTCTCAGATCAATTGATAAACAATGATGAAAAATGATAGAAGAATCCAATGAACAAAAGAGACTAATTCAAAACCAGGGACGCAGTACGAACACTGCACTCGGTAAATGAACACCATCAAAGGATCCAAGGTATGAAAGAAAGAACGAGACAAAACTAGACTGAATAACTAGTTAGGTGAAACTAAACTAGATGAGTACCAGGACGAAACTGGATTTCATGTGCAAGATGAGGAGACGAAACTCTGAGCTCAACCCAAAGCAAGGAGATTAGGGCGTACACCTAAAAACCTGCTGAAAGTGAATATCAGGATGAAACTGGTATTTGAAAAGGTGCATCAATAGACATTGGAATGAACTGGAGAGGGTAGTGAAGACTAAACCCGAGAAGACCGCGCCAGGGCGAAACTAAACTATAGTCAAGAGTAGACACTCAAACAAACAAATGATTGACGTCAAAAGGATATTGGTATGGGGATGAAACTGAGATAATGAGGACGAAGACCTCGTCGGGAATTTAATCCGAAGTATTAGCAAATCCATTGGGGACAACAGAAACAATAATGGCTTATGTTCCAATGCATGTTTGAATTCTTTTTATATAGCGCAATGCTCCACATAATGGAAATGCTACGTGTTTTGGTAGATGCAATGTAATGATACATATTTAAAAGCTCCAATGGGGAATGGCTAATTGAGAAGCCAATAACCAAGAAGTCAGGATCTGACATGACTTGCAAAAATAAATTTCAAAATCCAAAGGAGAGGAGAAAATATGGGGAACCGCTAGAGAGGGAACCTCGAAGAGATGAAGCTTCACGTGGAATAACAACCGAGTAACTAGTAGAAATGGGCCAAAAACATTGAGAGGAGCTGCAAAAATAAATTTCAAACTCCAAGAGAAGATCAAATCGACATTGTAGCTTCTGGAGAAGAATAGACATTGAGGGAGAAAATCAGGGCAAGACTGTAATCTTTAGAAAAGGCAGCGTGCAGTCGTGTTGAGGATGACACCAAGACAACAAACCCGACGTGAGGGGTGAAAAACCTTTGTTGTGGGAACAAAGCTCTGCTAAGTAAACGGGACTTCTCCGGGGAGACATAACTTTGTTGAAGATTTGTTGGAGAGATATTTTTCTTGGAATGCAAACATTAGATGGATCATGTAGATAGTCACACAGTATCGACCTCACCACGGATAAGGGAAGATCTTAACATAAGGATGCCCCAGTCAGCAGATCGGTTGGGAAATGAGAGGTCAAGGCTAGGGATCTCTGTCGGCAACTCTGTTCGGGATATGCGACATCCTCAAATCTGGGGTCTCAGAACGAAGCCTTTAAAAGAAGATTCTTGGGGTAACAAAACTTCGCTGTGGAAACGAAACTTCACTAGGGATAGGTAAATTCCTATTCATACATGAGCTCTGTCTAACAGAAGAAAACAAAATATTCCCTTCCTGACAATCATTAAGCTCTTTACATGTGTTCAACGTGTAAACTCTTTTTTGATGTCAAACAAATGTTTTGCATGCAGAAAGATGTTTATTTTGGGAATGACAGACCTGATGAGATGATTATTTAAGCCTTAAAGTTGAAAAATAAACCTTAGCAAAGTGTCGCATCTCTGTTGTGAATGAATCACTGGCTAGAGTGCAAAAAATTCAAAACTTTTCTTCCCTTTCTCTTTTTTTTTAAAGAAAAACGAGTCAAGATGCGGGTGATGAGATACCAACATGGATATGCAACACATATTTGGGAGTTCAGGAAACGTTATCCTGTTGTAGTATGATTTCGAGTTAAAACCTCGTTTCAGTTAGGACTTTTAGAGGTTGTAACGTGGCCTGGTTCAAGGTTTTTAGAAAAAAAGTTTTTCAAGGCTCAAGTTATTTGGTGCCCACCCCCTTCGTGATATTCTCCTGTCCTAAGTTCAGCTGACTTATCACAAGCACTTATCTTTCAAAAGGATTTATAACGGTTGAGTGATCACGACAAATTCTCCAACATGATTGTCACCTAACTTCTGCTGTTTTTGTTTTTTTTTATACTATTGCTCCTCTTCTTTTGATGAAAATTTTATTGAATAATCTTTCTCTTTTTTTTGGCCTTTTAGGCTCTCTTTTCCCTAACTTTTGCCTGGACAAAATCTTTTGAATTTCAATTTTGGGAGTCCAGCGGGATGCCCTAACTTTTGCCTAAGCGACTTGTTTTCAAATTTCGACTTAGCGGGGCTTTTTGTTTCTTTCTTATTCATACTTTCCACTTCGAAAAAATAAATATGACCTTAGATCTTTGAACTTTTTCTTTCTTTCTCTCTTTTTATTTGAAGAAAACAAATGTCTCATTCCTTGGTCGGCGAGGGATACCCATTATTGTATCGATTCGATCTCAGGACTTTGTGAGGAACTGACCATCATGGTTTAGACATTTTTCCTAATCTCATGATACGAAAGATGAAATGTGGTGATCCTTAGATGGGACATTCCTTCCGAAATTTGAATGCTTGGTCAAATTAACTGAACATCTACCCTGCCCCGGGTTAAAAAACAACGTTTTTTTTAACGGAAAAGAAACTCATACTTCGAAGGCTCAAAGGGGTTAATGAGGGTCTAACTCCCTTATATCTCCGGTGTTTGGGGATTGAAACAATGCCTGTACATCGTCAACGGGGTTCTACTCAAAAGCATACCACTACAGTCATCGTTTTTTGGCTAAACTCCTTCCTCCAAACTTTTGGCTAAGCAAAAAGAATTGGCACAATTGGTATCAAAATGCCCGAAAAATCAATTTAAAGAGTGATACTGGATGGATTAAGTAAAATGAAACAATTTTTTTTCAAGGTAAAAATATTCAACGCATCAAGACTGACATTCGGCCAAAAAAAAATCCTATATGCAGACAATGCTTAAAACAATCAATCAAGATAACACATGAAAGTGCAACAAAGAAACGTAATAAAAGCCATTATGGGGAAGAAATGTCTCCAACTAGGTTCGCCGATCTCTCCGACTTGCCGTAATCTTGATATTACCCTGACCCATGACTTTCACCAACAGCATGGAGCTGTGAAACAAACATGGCAAGGCATCCGCTAGAAAAGTGAATGAAAATCCCACCAAACAGGGAACCAAACATGCCCCTTGCACAGTAGTACTTGTGTTTGTTATCTGTATTTCAAGCAATCAACCAACCATGACTTAGATTACCATTTCCGTGTAAGGTCCACGAAGTTTATATGCACATGCTTATAAAAAATATTAGACGTTTTTGCAAACAAAATAATAAAAAGGGAGAAAAGAAAAGCATACGTATACTTTAAAGAAGATGTTCTATTGATTTTGAGAAATCAGCCTGTGAGAAAGGCATTTACATTTGGAAGCAAGTAATTACAAAATCAAAACAAACAAATATTTAGAAATGGCAATGTGAATGTGAATATCCATTAACTCCCGACTCTGCTATGACTCTTATGACTCTCACGCTTTCATCTTCCTGCTTTCAGACAGATCATTCTTGGATTAGCTTCGAGCTTATGCCAGGTGACAGAACGAAGGAAAGAAACAAAGGATCTCATGCTGAGCGTAGTCCTTTGCTTTAAGTCCCTAACTTTTGCCTGAATCGCCCTTTAGGGTTTTCGATTCACCAGGACACCCTCTTTTTACCTAAACCGCCCTTTCGGGTTTTCTGTTTAGCGGGTTTTTATTATTTTTTATGCAAATTATTTTTTAACTACGTCAGGATTTACAGGGAGAGGGAAGTACTCTCCATCCATAGTCGTGAGCATCATCGCTCCTCCAGATAAAACTTTTCTGACCACGAAAGGGCCTTCATAAGTCAGAACCTACTTGCCCCTGGGATCTCCCTGTGGGAGAATTATCCTTTTTAGCACAAGGTCACCTGGCTTGTAATACTGAGGCCATACCCTCTTATCAAAAGCTTTCCTCATCCTTTGCTGATATACCTGACCATGACATACAGCCGTCAGCCTCTTCTCGTTAATAAGTTCCAACTGATCCAACCGATTCTTTACCCATTCTCTTTCATCCAGCTCAACATCCCTTATGATCCTAAGAGAAGGAATCTTGACTTCTATTGGCAATACCGCTTCCATGCCGTAAACCAATGAAAATGGGGTTGCCCCAGTCGAAGTACGCACAATGGTGCAATAACTATGCAAGGCGAAAGGCAACATCTCATGCCAATCTTTATTGGTTACCACCATCTTCTACAAAATCTTCTTGATGTTCTTATTGGTTGCTTCAACAGCACCATTCATCTTTGGTCGGTATGTGGAAGAGTTATGATGCTTGATTTTAAAGGACTCACAAAGCTCCTTCATCATTTTGTTGTTCAAATTATACCCATTATCAGTAATGATCTTTTCAGGCACTCTGTAGCGATAGATAATATTGTGCTTAATGAACCGAGTTACCACCTGCTTGGTGACATTGGCATAGGATACAACTTCGACCCATTTTGTAAAATAATCGATGGCAACCAAAATGAAACGGTGCTCGTTGGATGCAGTTGGTTCAATTTTTCCGATCATATCAATTCCCCACATCGCAAACGGCCAAGGGGAAGTCCAGACATTCAAAGGTACTGGCGGCACATGCACCTTATCAGCATAGACTTGACATTTGTGGCAAACCCGTGCATGATTGTAATAGTCAGTCTCCATGGTGGACCAATAATAACCCGCTCGCAAGATCTTTTTTAGCCATGGTATGCCCGTTGGAGTGGGTCCCGAAATCACCTTCATGTATCTCTTCAATGATTCTAGATGCCTCTTTCTTGTCAACACATCTGAGCAGTAAACCGTTATGATGCCTTCTATACAACACACCACCACTGAGAAAGAACTTAGTTGAAAATTTTCTCAAGAACTTCTTATCTGTGACAGATGCCTCTTTAGGGTACTCTTGTGTTTCAAGATATCGTTTAACATCATAAAACCAAGGATTACCATCTGATTCCAAACTAGGCTCAAAATAGAAAGCTGGCTCACTCAAACTCATGATGGTAATGGAAGGTGCCTCATTAGCCCACTTAACCTTGAACATGGAGGACAAAGTTGCCAGTGCATCAGCCAGATTGTTTTCTTCTCTGGGAATATGCTCAAACGTGATCTCCTCGAAGTACGGAATCAGCTTCATAACATGCTCACGATAGGGAATTAGGTTCTGATGGAGAGTCTCCTAATCTCCATTAATCTGGTTGATAACAAGATTGGAATCCACGTAAACTTTCAGAAATTTGATGCACAGGTCGATCGCTGCTTCAATGCCATAAATGCAAGCCTCATATTCGGCCATGTTTTTAGTGCAATCGAAACAAATACGAGCCGTGAAAGGAATGTGGTATCCCTCAGGGTAAGTGATAACAGCTCCGACGATGTTGCCCATGGCATTGGAGGCACCATAAAAAACAAGTGTCCAACGTGATCCCAGCTCGGGTCCTTCGTCTGGGTCTGGCATATTACAATCCCGAATATACACAATTTCCTCATCTGGAAAGTCAAACTTCATCAGTTCATAATCGTCCATGGGCTGGTGAGAAAGATGGTCGTCCAGTACACTACCCTTAATTGCTTTCTGAGTAGTGTATTGGATATCATATTTAGTGAGTATCATCTGCCAATGGGCTACCCTGCCTTTAAGAGATGGCTTCTCAAAAATGTACTTGATTGGATCCATTTTGGATATCAAGTAGGTGGTGTGAGTTATCATGTATTGCCTCAAACGTTTGGCGGCCCAGGAAAGCGCACAATAAGTCTTTTCCAGCAATGAGTACCTCGACTCGCATTCCGTAAACTTCTTACTCAAGTAGTAAATAGCCTGCTCTTTCTTCTCTGTCTCGTCGTGTTGACCGAGGACACAACCCATTGAGCTCTCCAACACAGTTAGATACATGATTAGTGGCCTTCCTTCCACTAGCGGCATGAGTATCGAAGGTTACTACAAATACTCCTTTATTTTGTCAAACGCCTTCTGACAATCCTCATTCCATTTCACTATCTGACTTTTCTTCAACAACTTGAACAAAGGTTCACAGGTGGCTGTGAGATGAGAAATGAATCTAGAAATGTAGTTTAACCTTCCCAAGAAACCACATACTTCCTTCTTTGTCCTTGGCTCAGGCTTTTTCTGTATCGCTTTTACCTTAGCCGGGTCCACCTCGATACCTCTTTCACTTACAATAAATCCCAACAGCTTTCCGGATCTCACCCCGAAGGTGCACTTATTCGGATTCAACCTCAGCAGGAACTGCCTCAGTCTCTCGAACAATTTTTCCAGATGAACAAGGTGTTCCTCTTTCGTGTCAGACTTAGCAATCATATCGTCCACATATACCTCAATCTCTTTGTGAATCAAATCATGAAAGAGAGTAACCATGGCGCGCTGATATGTTTCCCCAGCATTTTTCAAACCAAACGGCATCACTTTATAACAGAAAGTTCCCCAAGGCGTGATAAATGTTGTCTTCTCCATATCCTCCGGGGCCATTTTAATTTGATTGTAACCCGAAAAACCATCCATGAACGAAAACACTTTGGAATGAGCAGTATTATCAACCAACATATCAATATGCGGAAGAGGGAAATCATCTTTAGGGATGGCCCTGTTCAAATCCCTATAATCCACGCACATCATGACTTTACCATCCTTCTTGGGAACAGGCACAATATTTGCAATCCATGGCAGATAATTGGATATCTTTAAGAAATTCGTGTCCAACTGCTTCTGGACCTCCTCCTTGATCTTATTGGACATCTCAGGATGAGTTCTTCGGAGCTTTTTCTTGACAGGGGAGCAGCCTTCTTTGAGCGGTAGTCAATGCACCACTATGTCTGTATCCAACCCAGGCATATCCTCATAAGACCAAGCGAAGATATCAGAATACTCACGGAGTAGCTCAATCAATCTGACCTTTATACTTTCTTCAAGATCTTCCCCTATCTTGACTTCTCTTCTTACCTCTTCTGTGCCAATATTCACCACCTCAATCGAATCCTGATTCGGCTGGATAACCTTCTCCTCTTATTTTAACAATCTTGCTAATTCCTCAGGAAGATTTCAATCCTCATATGTTTCTTCTTCGGCTTGATAAATAGGAGTATCAAAGTCATAATGAGCCATACCAGAGTCGTTATCAATATGATCAGTGGTGGAAGTGCATCTGCATGAATGACATTTTGGCATTTTTTAGTGACAGTGTGTGAAAAGAGAAACATTGCCATAAAAAAGAAATGGAGCAAAATTTTGAATGCAAAAACGTCCTTTATTTCATGATAAACTTTTTGAAAATAAACATGGTGGCCCTACACAAATGATCCACTACGCCTTGGGTAGAGCGTAGGAATTATGATATGATAATAAAAGAAAACAAGAAAATTACTCCTCAGCGCTTGAAACTTGGATAACATCCACAGAAGTCTAATTGTTGAGTGTCTGGCCTGGAATACTCGGACGAATCCAATCTTTGACATTGTAGCCATCAGCCCTATCGTCGCCAACTGCATTGACGTGTCCTTCTTAAGTAGCACAAGGACGGGAAAACTTCACAGGAGTAGATAAACTAGATGCTCTGGTAGTTGCACTCTGCTGACCTGGGCTAAAACCAAGACCAAATTTATCAAATTTTAGGGTAACGTCCAACACCTGACCCCAACCTTCAGGGTTACCATTTTCCACCACAGCTTTCGCATCTTTGAGAGAAGACATAACCGTTTCAGGTTTCCTTTTCTGCTATGGAGGAGGAAAATTGACAGCATGAACTATCTCAAACGCCTGAAACGGAGTCTCATGTATCTCGCCTTCAACTTCAACATAGCGGAATGATGTCAAATGACTCACAATGTACTCTTTCTCGCCGCACACAATTATCACTTTTCCTTCTGCAGGATACTTGAGTTTTTGATGAAGAGTAGAAGTGACAGCCCCTGCTCTTTGAATCCATGGCCGCCCCAACAAACAACAATACGCTGGCTGTATATCCATCACAAAAAATGTAGCCGTGAAGGTACGAGGACCAACCTTGATTGGTAGCTCCACCTGCCCAAATACTGACCTTCGAGACCCATCAAACGCCTTCACCATCAAATCACTAGGGCATAGCTCCAATCCAGAATAATCAATTTTCATCAATGCTGACTTTGGAAATACATTTAAAGACGATCCTGTGTCCACCAAAACTTGGGATAAAGTAGTGCCCATGCACTCCATTGAAATATGCAGCGCTTTGTTATGGTCTCGCCCTTCCGGAGGAAGATTAAAATCTGTGAAGCCCAGACCATTCCCGGCAGATATGTTAGCACAAACATTCTCAAACTGATTGACTGTTATCTCATGTGGCACGAACGTATTTTTTAACAACTTCATCAAAGCATTTCTATGAGGTTCTGAATAAATCAACAGAGACAAGATAGATATCTTAGAAGGAGTATGGCTCAGATGATCAATTATACTATAATCACTCTTTCTGATAATTCGCATTAACTCTTCAACCTCATAGGGAACTGAAGAAGCTTCAGGTATTGGAATTGGTTGAGTCACATTGGCTGGCGTAACCTTGGTTTACCAATCATAGCCTGCTGTTTTCCTTTTTCTCTTGCAGAAGCATCTGCCTTATCTTGCACATTGGAAGGACCAAATACTCTCCCGCTTCTAGTCATTCGACCCACACCAGAAAAGTTATGAACTTCCTCTTTATTGCTTTCAGCACGTTCTTCTTCAGACGAACGAGTACTTACTTCCTGCTTCACCCCATGGTAATAAACATCAGCGCCATAATGCCATGGGATGGCCTTCTCACTGGTATACGGAATGGGACCAGGTACCGTAATCATCAAAGGAGGTGCCCTAGATAGGGCAGGAATGCGCACAAGAGTGTAAGGAATATATACCACATCAACATCTTCTTTGGTAACCTTACAGTAGCTCGGTTTTCTATCGAACTGCAGGGAACCCTTCTTTATCATCAACTGGATACCAGCTTTTAAATCATCACAGCCCTTTGGTTGTTCTCTACACTTGTCACACTCTGAAGTACAACCCAGGAAAATGGAATTGTCAAGCAAATACCTCTTAACATACCACAATGGAGTAGTTACTTGTTCCACATACATGATTAAATTCAACACTTCACCATTATCATCAATCATATTAACAGCACCCTCTCCATGTGTAGGCATTGGGTTCTGAGTAACATTCGGACCAGTCACTGGAGTAAACTCAATTGCCTTAGCATCCAACAAGTCTTGTATTTTTCACTTCAACGCAAAGCAATTGTCAGTAGAATGACCAACTCCGCCTAAATGGAATTCACATCTTGCGTTAGCATCATAGTTAAGAGGAAGTCTTGCGGGTGGTGGTGGCATATTTCTCAAATCGATCAACTTCAAATCGAGAAAATGGTGGAGTGCTTCAGTAAGAGATACTGGCAAGGGATCGAATTTTCTCAACTGTCTCTACTGTTGATTATTATACTGACGGGGCACATCTTGCTATCTTTGTTGTTGAGGCACTGTATTCGGTCTCTGCTGCGGAGGAGCATTAACAGGAATAAAAATAAAATTGATTTGTTGGTGCTGACGATCCTCTCTTTTTCCTCTATGAGAGTAAACCACGCTTGCGTCGCCTTCCCTTTTCTTAGGGTAGGTGTTGAATGGTTTCTTACTGCCCCCTGATGAGCCACTAGAACCTCCAATCTAAATTTTCCCTAATTACAAACCTACCTCAATTCTTTCACCATCCATAACCAAGTCTGCAAATCCTGCCGAAGTACTTCCTATCATGTGCTCATAGAATGGCCCTTGCAGAGTACTCATAAACATATCAATAAGTTCTCTCTCCATGAGTGGAGGTTGAACCCTCGCAGCCAACTCACGCCCCCTCTGAGTGTATTCCTTGAAAGATTCTCTTGGTCCCTGTGACAAATTCTGTAACTGAGTGCGATTAGGCGCCATATCCACATTGTACTGATAATGTTTGACAAAAGCCCGAGCAAGATCATTCCAGCAATGAATATGAGTTTTCTCCAACTTCATGTACCACTCCAGGGATGCCCCAGATAGGCTATCCTGGAAAAAGTGAATCAAAAGCCCCTGATCCTCAGTATGCACCGACATCTTTCAGAAATAAGAAGTTGCATGAGTAACAGGGCATGACGTTCCATTGTACTTTTCAAATATAGGAGGCTTGAACTTTGGAGGAACTTTCACCCCGGACACCAACCCGAGATCATTAGCATCCATACCAAGGGCTCCTTTCCCTTCCACAACCTTCAAACGTTCTTCCAACAATCGATACTTCCTATCCTCAACCTGAACTTCCGGCTCTGAACGCCGAACAAAAAACTCATCTTCATCCTGGTAAAAGTCATAGTCCTTCTCCTGATAGGTCCTTACACCGTCGTGATTATCTCTTCTGTTCCTTACAAGACGAGGTCCCGGAGATGGGGGAAACTGCCCTACGTTGCACACAAAAGGGTTTACGGGCATTCCGTGAAAATTTCTAGCAGGCCGATCTTGCACATCCCCCAATCCTACAGAAATGTCCTGATAGAGCCCTTGATTTCCACCATCCCCTGGATAGCGGCGCTGCTTGTTGATAATGGCAGCCAGTTTGTCCTGTCGGCGATTCACATTGGTGATGACCTCCACGAATTGGGTCATTTGAGTAGCCATCTGGGCCCTCATTTCAGCGAGTTCAGCTTGAACTTGTTCCATCTGTCTTGGCAAATTGTTTCTAGTGGAATACCGATGAGTAGTCGTCTCGAATTCTGAATAAGAAAAGCAGAAGAATAAGAATACCGTCTTGAGATAACCTCTAATGTTATGAAATTCATGATGTGCATGATATGTTTGTCAATTCCCGGTATTCAAGAGTCCTTTTATTCATCAGTCACGGCGTGCGACCAAGGATAATCAAGCATACAATCAAAGGAAAAAGGACAATAAGACAAACACTTCAATTATTTACACTAAAAAGAAACAATGTTCAAGTGACTTTAGATATTTAAAAGTGTAGCGATAAACAACAAAATACAAAAAAAACTGAATAATAAACACAAACAATGGTCCCTTCCAACAATCCTGGGGGTGACCAAATACACCAAAGGTAAGTAACAAAAACTAAATCTCTGGAACAAGACATGCTTCAAGGTGTTGACAATACTCTTCAAGCCTGGATTTCTCTTTCAAAAGTTGTGATGCGACTACTTTGCTTTCTTGAAACTGATCCTCTGTGACACGCCTCTGGGCTACTTCCTTCTTAAGCTGAGCATCTTTGTCTTTGAGATGTTTCTCCAAGTTTTGAATCTTCTTCCTATAGCTATTATCAGATGCCTGAAGCTTTTGGAACTCTTGCTGAGTCTTACTCAACTCTTCTTCCATTTCAGAATGAGATCTCTTCCTAAAACTGATTGCATATGAAGTTTCCCCTTGAGCTTATTTGAGTTTGCGAGTTAAGTCGGCCCTTTCTTGATCTACCCAATAAAGTTTCATCCCTATCTCACGGCCTTTTGCACGAAGTTGAATGTTCTCAACATGAACCTGGGTGAACACCTCGGTAGGCACCGTGTTACACAGAACAGTAGGAGGTTGCTCACATATGGGAGACGACCTGGCAAATGGTAACCGTAAAATCATAACCCTGGCTTTAATCCATTCCAAGTAAGGAACCCTAGCAATAGGAACCTTCTTACCCAAAGTAGTTATATCCTTCTTGTGAATTCCCTTCCAAGCACTTGTCACTCTTTTCAACATCACAAGATCACTTCCTCTAACAAAATACACTGATTCAGACACCTCCTCAACCTTTGGCGGTCCATCCATTACATATCCCAATTGACGATAAGTAAGCATGTGATTATAGTTGATGGACCCCTTAGTTCCCATGAAGGGAACATTAGGGAAATCTCCGCAGCTAGTGATAATACTTCGTACTTCCCCCATGTCGTAATTCCACCAGATATCAAATGAAGTGAGGTTGACAAGTCTTGATGACCATCGGAGAGAATGTCTAGTATCCATGAAAGGGCCACTTACCCGTAGGTGCAACTTAAACCATTGATACAACAAAGAATGACATAAACTTACATTACCTCCTTTTCCATGCCTGAAATGAATGGTGTAAAGAGTATCTGCCAAGAGTGTCGGTACTGGGTTCTTATTTCTAAAAACACAAATAGCCACCAAATCCACAAAATTTCTCTTGCGAGGGAAGAGGATGATCCCGTATATCATGAGAGAAAACAGAGTGCTGAAGTTACTTCAATTCCCTTTCTTTGCCCAATCTCCAGCTTTCTTCACTAAGAAATCCAAATAAAACCTTGCAATACCCTCACTTGATTTCCAATTGTCTTTCACCTCTTTCCAACTCAAATGAAGAATTTCAGCAATAACTTCAAACTTCGGCTTCTCCGGCACTTGGACAAAAGGAACTTCATCGGACAACTTGATATTAAGTAGGTACGCGTACTCTTCTAGTGTGGGAACCAGTTGATAATAATTAAAAGTAAAACACCGTAATTCCTTGTCATAGAACTGGAAGAAGGTGATCAAAGCCATTGGGTCAACTGGAGTGTTAAGGATTAGTAACAAATTACCATAATTTTTGTTGAAATTATTCAGAACATCACCCTTCAAATAAGAACTCAACCTCTTCAATTCGGACACATCAATAGTAGGAATCTGATAAGCGAATGTATGCCTGGTGGGCTCTTCAACACGAACTGAATCAAACTCATCTGACGGGAGGCCAACCATTTCTGATGGAAAGAAGACTCTTGAATGTCCCTGGAAGATGACATGCACATGCTAGTTATTTTTTATACATCATTTTTTTAGAAATAAATATGCTATGATGAAATATGACAGGATCAAAGTTTCACACTGGATCATGGCTGGACTATTACAGAACAACACCGCTCAATGATCAAAAGAAAATCCCAAAGCTTCATAACTATCATGGGAACCTGAGTCAGATTCACAACACAAAGTCACCAATAGTACCTGTACCTATAAGAAAAAATTTCCCGCCCCTCTCACGGGTGTAGTCTAGGTCAAGGTAAGGTTAAAAGCCAAATCAGAGTACAAGAGTTCGACTGTCGGTATCATCATACGATAACACATATCCAAACTACCTCTGAAGTCATGGATCTCATGGTCAGGTCTACAAAGCATCCGCCTCATAGCTGCCATGGCCACTCTATTCCTAGTTCCTATGGAATTCACTCATAGCCTGGGTACGAGGCCTTTTACCTCATGGAACAACCCACCCACCAAGAAATCCAGAATCCAAACAGTCTAACCAAATCCAGTATGCAGAAAGTAAAGCGCACATAGGATGCAATGCAAACAGATAAATATGCAAAGCGGTAAAATAAACACCCAAAAAGAAAACAAACAAGAGCTAGGATCGACTCCGGGATGGAACAGAAAGAGGTCAATCTATCCCCAGTGAAGTCACCAGCTGAAACCACCCGGCTGGAACCTGTCATCTGGATGTAATGAAACATCAATGGAGTCTCCACCGAACGTCTTTTATCTCGCCGTAAGGGAAAGGTAAACATCGAGAAAACCTGAAAAGGGAGAAATCACGGTCTTTCGATCGAGAGATCGGGTAAGGGAGTCTGTTACGCGAGGGGAAGGTATTAGCACCCCACACGCCCGTAGTACTCTATGGTATCCACTCTTGTTGTCTAATCTAATGGGTGTGGTCAAAACATATGTTTATGGCTTAAAACTGAAAAGGGAATGCATGCGAAAGAAAAAGAAAACAATGTAGGGAAAATAAAAGTTGTTATGCTCGATCGAGCCCTACCCCAATGCCTACGTATCCCTTTTAAAGAATCAGAGCAACCATAGTTCGGCTTACATATTTTGGTTGGTTTGTGTTTTTTAGTTAAGACAATAAAAACAGTCAAGATGGAAAAACATCCAATAAAATAATCAAACAAATGAGATGGTAAAACATCGACTAAATAATAACATGGTAACATGTCAAAGATGGAGAAACATCAATAAATCGAATGACAAAACATCACACCTAACAATGATATTGAGAATATAAGTGGGATAACAAACATGTGCGATGGCGTAATATCAGCTTCAACTAAATGTGAAATGGAGAAACACCGGATAAAAGATAACAAGGTAGCATGGCATGGTAAGGATGGAAAAACATCAATAAAAAGGATGACGAAACATCACACCTAACAATGATATTGAGAATCAAAGCATGATAACAAACATGTGCGATGCTGAAACATCGACTTCAAACAAATGTGCGATGGAGAAACATCGGCTAAAATATAACTAGGTTGAATGGCATGGTAAGGATGGCAAAACATCAATAAAAAGGATGAGGAAACATCACACCTAACAATGATATTGAGAATAAAAGTAGGATAACAAACATGTACGATGGCGAAACATCGGCTTCAAATAAATGTGCGATGGCGAAACATCGGCTAAAACATAACAAGGTAGCATGGCATGGTAAGGAAGGCAAAACATCAATAAAAAGGATGACGAAACATCACACCTAACAATGATATTCAGAATCAAAGTAGGATAACAAACATGTGCGATGGCGAAACATCGGCTTCAAACAAATGTGTGATGGCAAAACATCGGCTAAACCAAATTTGAAAACAAAGCCAAGAGGCACACAAACAAATAAGATTGATTTGTATCTTTTACCTTGAAGAAGGGTTTGAGTTTATTAGAAGTGTTTTATGATTTGCCAAGAAAACAATTTTTGTTTTAAGATGCAAAATGCAAAAGAAGGAAAAACAACTAAGGGAAACTAACCTAGCACTATCCTTAGTGTTATCATACAATGGTTGACCCTAAGGTTGAGGATAAAGGAAATTCCTGTCCTATGTTAGCATACATGGATTCCTACCTTAATTAACATGTTAAAGGAAGCTTAGAAAAACTATCCTATAGGGAACATGCAATGAGAGCGAAGTCGTGATCTCAATTTCTAAATTGAGTGACTCATCGATCAACAATTAAAGAAGAAAAACAATAAACATCCTATAGGGAACATGCACTGAGAGCGAAGTCGTGATCTCAATTTCTAAATTGAGTGACTCATCGATCAAAAGCAGACACAACACATGTATCAAACAAAAGCAGAGGCCCTCCTGACATATATCAGAACCAGAGGTCCCATCATGCAACATAGAACTATGCAAATAGAAGAAAGGAATTAGTGCAATACCAAACGGGTAACTATCCGTAGCAACTGAACAAGAATAAAAGAAACCCAGAGAACTTCAAGCAAGCTGGAATCAGCAAACAAATCAAGTCAGAAATTAAGCCATCAAGATGTAAGTAATGAGATTATCAGATATGAACAAATCCCATGTGCAATGTATAGAATTCATAATCACATGTATATATCCTGCATAAACTATCAAATATGCCAAACACAAGAGCATTTCCAATATAATAAGTTGTGTTTCACAAATAAAGTGAAACACAGTATCCTCAAGTCAAAAATGGAAAACCTTTCTCAAAGTACATCGCACATTCAACAACCAAGTTAGTATTCCCATAAATTGAATGATGATTCACATAAGGGATGGATGATGACACCATAATTAATTGAGATATCATGATGACAATTATCAAAGCATTAGGTATGGTAGACAAAAAGAAACAGGCATATGCACAATTAGGTAAAAAATTAGAGGAATGTTGCTTCTTTCTATCACCATATTGAGTTAAGAATTGAGTATCAATCAAGGATCATGGGAGCTTGAGAATAATACAAACAAAGACCATGAAGGTCAGTAGCAAACACAATTCAATCATACTCAATTATTTCAACACAGCTCACAAGCATAATAGAAGAGGAATTCCACACAATGCATCAAAAGGTTCAAACATTCAAACATAGGGCATTAAGTGAAATTACTTGAGTTTATATGGATAAACACATCCAACATGATCATTAGGTCCCCAATTATAGGCTTCACTCAAGTTCATTGGCCATCAAACAAATTGCAACAAGATATGCAACATTAATTGGGTACCTTCACTTCAAAAATACATCAAAAATAGAAACAAGGATCAATAATTCAAACCAAAATTTTTTAGCATCTTTGAAGTGTGTATAAGTCAGAAAGTAAGTCTTAGGTTCATGAATGATTGAGGAGGGGTTCAAATGAGGCCCAAAGTTCAAAGCTAGTTGGCAAAACTACCAAAACTAGACAAGTTTTCAAAATAATTCATGGAAAAATATCAAACCAAGTCAAATAATTCAAAACAAATAGTTTTCAGATCCTTAATACATTCATGAACCATAATCAAGACTTAAATTCCATTGAAAATCCAAGGCATAATGGTTTTGAACATGAAACTTGCACAATAAGCAACAAAACCCTAATTTTTGACTTTTGATCTTAAATATTGATTAGATAAGATCCAAATTCAAATAATTGAAACCAAGATCATGAAAGTCATAAGGAAACCCTAAATGTCAGAATACATATTTTTCACATTTTTGAATTAAAGAAAAGTAAAAAATAAAATCAAATTCAAACAATTAACCATTTAAACAAATATTCATACCTCAAAAATAAAATTCTAATAAAAAATCAGAAAAAATATCCAACCAAAATTATATTCAAATATTAGAATTAAAAACACACATCACTGATTTTTTGTGGAATTTTTGAATTAAGGGAAATATTAAAATGAAAATCAGACAAACAAATATCAATTAAACTATTATTTATTGGCAAAAATGTAAACCCTAACCAAAATTCATAAAAAGGTCAAAATAAAATTATATTCAGATTCTATGATTGAAAACAAACTTATATGATTTTTTTGAGAATTTTTGTATTAAGGGAAGTATTAAAATAAAAATTATGAAGCAAAAAATAAAAATAAACTTCTTAAAATAAATTTCTAATAAAAAATAGAAAAAAGGCTAAACAAATTTCTGAATCAAATTCTAAATAATTTTATGAGTCCAAATCATTTTCTGTGGAATTTTTTAATTAAGGGAAATATTAAAACAAATATAATCTTTAAACAAACAATTATTTAAACCTATGAATTTTTTTAAACCAATCAAAACATTTTTAAAAATTCCAAAAATAATATGAAAAATAATAGAAATTATTTTTGGCCTATTGTAATTTTTTCATGATTTTTGAAAAGGTTTTGATCACAAAATAAAATCAAACATAATACCAAATAAAACAAATAATTCAAATAAGACAATTATTCAAATGGACCAATCAAATGGCGCCACCACATCATCTTCAACCTCCGGACCAATTCAAAAATGCGCGCAAGACTTGCTCCTAGGGCTCATGTTCAGATCCATCATACATGCTCATTTCTCCACCAAAATTAATGAAATCAAGTACAAATTAAAGCTGACATATCATACTTCATTATTCCTTTCAAATCAAATCAAATCATCAAAAATATAGTTCACAATCAAGCCACGAATATGAGCAAAATAATTCTGAATCAAAAATTTCAGAGCATTCAATCATGCATAATTCACCGAATCAAACATTAGAAAGCTTCAGAAACATTCAAACAACATCAATGAACACTAATCCAAGCTCAAACACATCAATAAACAAATACATCTCGAAAATCAAAGTTTAGGATTATTACCTCAAGGCAAAAAGTGTTCTACTGTATCCTTCACTCCAGGTGCAAACAAATGGTGCTAACTTGATCTACTCCCTTCACTGAAGCTGAATCCACAAGAATTTTGAAGAAAACACCAAGGAATTGAGAGAATCGAAGCAAGTTGCAGAAGAATGGTGGAAAACTTAGTTATGAAATTCTTGTCATGGGAGCGTCCTCCTCGTGAAATGAGGCTTGCAGTGCAGTATATAGCGTTGGTAGAGAAGGTTAGAAGAGGAAATTGGTCTTCAAAGTTGTTCAAGGCCTTGATTGGAAAATTTGGCAAAATTAAGAATGCATATGGGCCTCAGCTATTTGCTCGTGCGTTCCTCCTTTTCTTTGCATTTTATTAGCCAAATGAGGTCAGGAGCCAATGCTTAAAGTGCCAGCTCATGATTGCTTGAAATGAGAGAGTGTTGGTGAATTTGCCAATTTGCGCAAGGTTTGTGATTTTTCAATCCAACAAGTGCAAAACCAAATGAGGCACGAAATAGTGAGTGTGATGGGCCTCAACATGTCACAAATTGCTCATGGGCTTGATTAGAAGCAAAAGGAATTGCTAAAACTTGAGTTTGCAAGAAATGGCCATTTTGCATATTTGTTAAAATTCAATAAAATGTCCCAAAATTCTAAAGTCCATAACTTGCTCACATTTTTGAATTTGGACACAAATGAGCATAATTTGGAAAGATATTGAAAAGATCTACAATCCCTTAGTTTTGAGTTTTTGCAATTGAATCCATTAAGGTCCTCAAAATTTGACATGTTGGAAAATGACCTATAATTTGGTGACTTCCAAGCTTTATAACTCTTGACTATTTGCTAATTTGGACATGAAACCAAAAGGAGATGAAAAATCATCCTCTTAGCTTTCCAAGCATACTTCATTTGCATTTTTTTGATCAAAGGTGAATAAAATATGAATTTTTGAAGTTAAGTCCTCACTTTCCAAAATTAGAAACTTTTAGGGTTTCTTCATGAACAAGTTTCAACCCAAACCTCAATCTCTTTGATCCAATGATCAAAATGGACTTGAAATATGAAAAGTACACCCTTAAATTGATGGTTGTCCAAAAATTAACTTGGTCAATCTTGACTTTGACTGATTTTGACCAAAATGACCATTTTGCCCCTTTGAATCAATTGATCCACTTCCTTTCAAAATTGATGATCAAGACTTCAAACATATGATCTTCCAAATATATAGAGGCCATGTGCAAAGTTTCACTTCAAAATTCTCAAGAAATATTGATGAAATCCCAAACCCTAGTTTTGGTTATCACCTTAGGAGACTGATGAATCATCTTCAAAACTTCAAATCCTCTGGATATCTTGACCAATTTCTTGTACAAAGACTTTCCAAATTCCAATGAGATGTTGTAGCTTCCAAATTAAGACTTGTACATGCATCAATAGCCTTTCTCAAATAAAACCCTAATTTGACTGGTGAATCAAATAAGTGATTTTTCTTATAATCAAACACAAACTTCAATCCTCTAATGATCCAAAGAGATGGATAAAAAAATCTTGAGATATGAAATAATTTTTAGCTTGAAAGATCCATAGGTTTAGATGATAAGATTCTTCTTGAGCAACTTGCCAATGCAATCAACCTTCCAAGCTTGAGGAAGACTTGATAACCAAAGTACTTTGATCCCATCACAATGTATGAATGCAATGCAATATGATATTCATGATGAAACATAAGCCTAAATCAAGAGGGTAAATTTTGGGGTGCAACATGACCCCCAATATTTAGGACCAAAGACATCCCTTCCTATGCAAGCTTACCTCCAATGGGTCCGAGCTCGTGCCCAGAAGCTTGGGATGCCCTATGAGGCCGTGTTACCAGTGATTATGGAACCTACTAATAAGGAAGGCATCCCTTACACGGTTATCTATCCTTACATGCCCACCAATCCTGGGGAGTTGCAGAGGTCTTGGATTCAGCTGAGGAATGAGTGGGATACTTACCGGGAAAAGTACCATGAACAAGAAAGGAAGATTTTGAAGCTCACCAGGCAGCTCGAGGAAGAAAGAGTGATCAATGACTATATCGGCACAAAGAGGAAGCGAACATAGGATTTTTGATTGCTTGCTTTTTCTAGTTTTATTTTATTTTACTTCTTTGTAACGCCTAAAAGGCATTGTTGAACCTTTTAAAAGTTAATCTAATAAATTTTGTTGATTTTTGGTTTGCAAATTTAAATCTCCCAAAGTCTTTGAAATCATTACATGCGCATCCCATTATCATTCACGTCATTACATGTACCCTTATAGGTTTCTCATCTTCTTCGTTGTTTATTTTAGCAGAAATGTCTTCCGATCAAGCTATCAAAGACCTTCAGGCACAAAACGCCCAATTCCAACAGATGTTCATAAGTCTGGCTAAAGGGCAGGAGGATTTGAAGACTCTTATTCTGAAAGAGAAGAAGGTCGGTATTCTGAACATGGGTAAAAGATTCAGAGAAAGGTTGAGACAACCAGTTGATCTGACCTCCTCATCCAAGGATGGAGAGAACCAAGAGAGGGTAAAGTACCCTAGTCCAGCAGTTTCTGACAATGATACGGATTACGATGATGAGCAATATCCTCCTGCTAAGGATAGGTACAAGCAGCTAGAAGTCCGTCTGAGTGCTATGGAGATTCAGAAAATCCCTGGTTTAGACTTCGGGGAGTTGGGATTGGTATCAGGAGTGGTCATCCCTCATAAGTTCAAAGCTCCAGTTTTTGCTAAATATGATGGAGTATCCTGCCCAAAACTCCATCTCCGCTCGTATGTCTGAAAGATCCAACCCCACACTGCTGATTGGAATTTGTGGGTGCACTTCTTTCAAGATAGTCTGTTAGGGACTCAACTTGAATGGTTTTATCAGTTGGAAGGGGCCAGCGTCCGAAACTGGGAAGACCTTGCTGCTGCTTTTTACAAGCAATATCAGTATAACACCGACCTTGCTCCCACTCGTACTCAGCTCCAGGGTATGTCTATGGGTATAAGTGAAGGTTTTAAGGAATATGCTCAAAAGTGGAGAGACTTGGCTGGAAGAGTCCAACCCCTTTTGTATGATAGGGAGTTGGTTGACATGTTTCTAGGGACGCTATCTGGTCCATTTTTCAATCACTTGATCGATAGTTCATCATCTGGGTTTATTGAGTTGCTTTTGACTGGAGAGAGTGTAGAAGCGGGTATCCGAAGTGGTAAGATACAGAAGGATGCTTCGTCAAGCGCAACAAAGAAGCCTTTCACCGGTAAGAAGTAAGCTAGTGCAGTCTATGGCCCGAGGGGCCAAAGCAGACATGAACATCGTCAAGCGGTAAATGTTGTAGTGATACCAAGACCCACGGTTGCTCCACAACGCAACAATCAGCAAAGGGTAGAAAGACCACGACGACAGTTTACCCGCATCAACATGACTTTGGATGAAGTTCTGCCTCATCTGTTAAAATCCAACTTGGCAACCTTGAAAGAGGCTCCCAAGAATCCAAACACTGCTTCTCCCAGATACAATCCTAACGCGCAGTGCGCCTACCATTCGGAGAGCCCAGGCCATGATACAAACGATTGCTGAGGAATAAAGTGCAAGATTTGCTGGAAGCTAAAGAGATTGAGTTTGATGCTCCGGAAAAGCCAAACGTTATAACTTCTCCTATGCCCAAACATGGTCATAGAGTCAATTCTGTGGACACCGATTCGTTTGTAACCTCTGTGGAAGAAATTTCTACTCCTTTGATGACGGTTAAGAAGAATTTGTTGTTGGCCAGTTTATTTTCAGGCTATGGTGAAGGTTGCCACATATGTTCAATCCTGCCTTCCGGTTGCTATTTATTGAAGTCAGGTGTTCAGCGCCTGATGGATAATAAAGAAATTTTGTTTGAAAAGACTATGATTCCATTTGAAGATGTTGCCATCATAACCATTTCAGCCAATCCTTCCAAGGTTTCCTCGAGAAAACCTGTTAGGGTTACACCTGTTCCAAGAATTGCTCCGTTAATAATCACTGCTCCTGGTCCCATCCCATATACCTCAGATAAGGCTATCCCATGGCACTACGGTGCTGATGTATATTACCATGGTGTTAAATAAGATCTGAGGGTTGAAGAAGCTGATGCAGATATCAGTAATATTGTTGGGGCTAACAAGGTCACCAGAAGTGGAAGACTCTTTTCTCCTGAGATTTCTCCTCCGACTGTCCATGAACCTGTTGTTATTCCGTCTGCTAGTACGTAAACTACTTCCCCAGTTCCTATCCCAGTTATCACCCCTGTCGCTGAGCCATCTGAGACTCGGCGCAAAGAAATCATAGGTGAGCCTGCCCGGATGGAGGCACCTAAGAAGATCATTGTAGAAACCTCTAAACAAGAGATAGAGGAAATACTGAAGATTATCAAGAAGAGCGACTACAATGTGGTCGAGCAACTGGGGCAGACCCCATCAAAGATCTCCATGTTGTCCCTGTTATTGTGTTCTGAAGCCTATACGAAGGCTTTGATTGCATTTCTCAAGACCGCGCATGTGCCGCAGGAAACTTCTGCAGACCAGTTCAAAGATTGTGTGGCTAGCCTGACTGCTGACAATGGGTTAGGGTTTTCAAATGCGGACCTGACTGCTAAGGGGAGAAATCACAATGATGTTCTGCATGTCTCAATCGAGTGCAGGGGTACCACTATGGCCCATGTGCTAGTAGATATCGGGTCCTCACTGAATGTTCTACCGAAGAAAGTGCTAGACCGTCTAGATTGTGAAGGTTTAATTCTAAAGCTGAGTAATATTGTGGTAAGGGCTTTTGATGGGTCAAAAAGAATGGTGCACGGGGAGGTGGACATCCCTGTCAAGGTGGGTTCTTAGACCTTTGGGTCCACCTTCTACGTAATGGATATCAAGCCATCATATTCTTGCTTGCTGGGTCGTCCTTGGATTCATAAGGCTGGGGCAGTGACTTCCACACTCCATCAAATGCTGAAATATCCGGTGAAGGGGAAGATTGTCACGGTACGAGGTGAAGAGGAGTATATGGTGAATCATCTCAATTCCTTCCGCTACGTGGATATGGACGGGGAATTCATAGAAACGCCTTGTCAAAATTTCAAAGAGGTCCCTCAGTTCTTGGCATCAGCTAAAGTTAGTACCGACAAATCTCCGTTGAAAATGGCTTCTCTCAAAGACGCCACAGCTGTAATTGAAGAAGGTGGGTGTACCAATTGGGGGCAGCTCCCTGATTTCACTCACAAAACTGACAAATTTGGTTTGGGCTTTACTACAGGGGCTCAAAGGGCTGTTAGGCACGCACGGATTGGAAGACCTCCTCTACACATCAGCAATCGGGGAGTTAATGCAATTGAGGATAGTGAAGAAGATTCAGACATCGACAACTGGATTTACCCAACAACCAATGGTGGACTGAACAACTGGACGGTGAAGGACTTCATACCTGTTTCTTTTATTCTGCAGTAATTGACTTTTGTTTTAAGATTTGTAATAAATAGTTTGAAACTTTACGGCCCGGTGCCTTGCCCGAGGCGCCATGGCTTTGCTTGTGAGGGATTATTATTTTTCATTTCATATATCATTAATAAAACATTGGACGTTTCTTGCATTACAAATCTTGCGCTCCTTGTGTTTATTTTCTGTCTCTCACTTTATCAAAACAGCTATTCTCTTACACACACTCACGTATCATACTGCAGATCCATATCCACTTTGGATCCCATTGATAAAAACTCTGCTACTGCCGGTTATGACTTCGAAAATCTGATCAACCAAGCCGAGGACGAAGGTAAGGATGATTGTGAGGTACCTGGAGAACTTGCTAGACTATTACAACAGGAAGAAAGGGCCATACAACCTCATGAAGAGCCAGTTGATTCAGTGAATTTGGGTACAGAGGAAGACATGAAGGAGGTCAAGATAGGTGCGAATCTGGAGCCTAGTGTCAAACAACGGTTAATATAGATGCTACACGACTACGTTGAGATCTTCGCCTGGTCCTATGAAGATATGCCTGGTTTGGACACTGATATTGTGGTACACCGCCTGCCGACCAAGGAAGACTGCCCTCCGGTAAAGCAAAAGGTTCTCCGTATGCGCCCTGAAATGTTAGAGAAAATCAAGGAAGAAGTCATGAAACAGTTCGACGCAGGATTATTAGCTGTCACTTCTTATCCGCAGTGGGTTGCTAACGTTGTGTCGGTACCTAAGAAGGACGATAAAGTACAGATGTGTGTGGACTATAGAGATCTGAATAGGGCAAGCCCCAAGGATGACTTCCCACTTCCTCTCATTGATGTTCTAGTCGACAACACCATGCAACACAAGATCTTCTCCTTCTTGGATGGTTTTTCTGGCTACAACCAGATCAAGATGGCTCCTAAGGACATGGAGAAGATAACCTTCGTTACAAAGTGGGGCACCTTCTGTTACAAGGTAATGCCTTTTGGGTTAAAGAATGCTGGGGAAACTTATCAGCGCGCCATGGTCGCTTTGTTCCACGATATGATTCACCACGAGATCGAGGTTTATGTTGATGACATGATAGCCAGGTCCCAGACTGAGGAAGAACACCTTGATCATCTCCAGAAGTTGTTTGACAGGTTGAAGACGTACAAGCTGAGGTTGAATCCGAACAAGTGTACCTTCGGGGTAAGATTTGGGAAGCTCCTGGGTTTTGTTGTTAGTGACAAAGGTATTCAGGTGGACCCTGCGAAGGTAAAAGCCATACAAGAGATGTCGGTCTCTCACACAGAAAAGGAAGTTAGAGGTTTCTTGGGACTTCTAAATTACATCGCCAGGTTCATTTCACATCTGACTGCTACTTGTGATCCAATCTTCAAGCTGCTGAAGAAAGATCAAGTGGTAAAGTGGAATGATTAATGTCAAACCGCTTTCGAAAGAATAAAGGAATACCTTCAAAAACCACTAATTCTGATGCCTTCAGTTGAAGGAAGACCTTTTATATTATACTTGACAGTGCTGGAAAATTCAATGGGGTGTGTGCTGGGGCAGCATGACGAGTCTGGCCGAAAAGAGCATGCCATTTATTACCTTAGCAAATATTTTACCGACTGTGAGACCCGATACTCATTGCTCGAGAAAACTTGTTGCGCTTTGGCATGGGCTGCTCTCCGGCTAAGACAGTATATGCTGACTCACACCACCTTGCTGATATCAAAGATGGATCCGATCAAGTATATCTTCGAGAAGCCCGCTCTCTACGGAAGGATAGCCAGATGGAAGATGATTTTAACCGAGTACGACATCCAATACACAACCCAAAAAGTAATCAAGGGGAGTGTGTTGGCGGATCATTTGGCGCATCAGATCGTGGATGACTACCAGTCCATGAATTTCGAGTTCCCGGATGAGAACATCATGTTGGTAACCGACTGCGAAGAACCTGGACCGGATGAAGGACCTGAGGAAGGATCCCGGTGGTCTATGTATTTTGACGGATCTTCAAACGCGTTAGGTAATGGCATTGGCGCTGTAATCATATCTCCTGAGGGCTATCATACTCCATTCACCGCCCGATTATGTTTTAACTGCACCAACAATATGGCGGAGTATGAAGCGTGTATCATGGGTCTTCGAGCTGCTATTGACCTGAGGATTAAGTTCTTGAGTGTATTCGGACATTCCGCTCTGGTGATAAGCCAGATCAAAGGCGAGTGGGATACAAAACACACGAATCTTATTCTTTACAAAGAGTGTGTACTGACATTACTCCCTCACTTCGAGGAGATAACCTTTGAACACTTCCCAAGAGAGGAGAATCAGTTAGCAGACGCGCTAGCTACCATGTCTTCTATGTTCAAAGTCAGGTGGGACAATGAAGCTCCCCAGATTACGATTGAGAGGTTGGAAGAACCTGCACATTGTTGTGACATTGAGACCGAAGAAGTGGCAGATAAACCCTGGTTCCATGAGGTAAAGAGGTAGCTTGAGGCTCAAGAATACCCCGAGGGGGAATTTGTTAATGATAAGAAGTTTCTGAGAAGATTCGCAGCAAATTTCTTCATCAGTAATGGAATCCTCTATAAGCGTAACCATGATTCAACCTTATTGTGGTGTGTAGACAAAAGCGATGCGGAAAGAATCATGGCAGAGTTACATGAAGGTACCTTCGGAACTCATTCCAGTGGACATACTATGGCAAAGAAAATCCTACGGGCAGGATATTATTGGTCCACTATGGAAGCCGATTGTTATCAGCATTCTCGAACCTGTCATAAGTGCCAAGTCTACTGATAAGGTGCATGTACCTCCGGTTCCCTTGAATGTGTTGACAGCTCCTTGGCCCTTTGAAATGTGGGGAATCGACATGATCAGAGAGATCAGACCTACTGCGTCCAACGGGCATCGTTTCATTCTGGTAGCAATTGATTACTTTACGAAGTGGGTTGAGGCAGCTTCCTTTGCCACGGTAACCAAGAACGTCGTGGCGCGGTTCATCCGACACAATCTGATATGTCGATATGGTGTCCCAAAGAGAATTATTACTGACAATGGTACAAATCTCAACAACACAATGATCACCGAGCTCTGCAAACTGTTCAAGATTCAGCATGATAACTCTTCTCCCTACGGGTCGAAGATGAATGGGGCTGTTGAAGCGGCTAACAAGAACATCAAGAAAATTGTACAGAAGATGACAGTGACATACAAAGACTGGAACGAGATGTTACCATTCGCTCTTCATGGGTACCGTACCTCAGCACGGACGTCGACAGGGGCAACACCCTACTCACTGGTATATGGCATGGAGGCAGTCCTACCCATTGAAGTCCAGATACCCTCTCTCAGGATTATGAAGGATGCAGGTTTGAACGATGACGACTAGATCCAAACCCGACTTGATCAGTTAAATCTAATTGATGAAAAGAGACTTACTATTATCTGTCATGGTCAGACGTATCAAAAGCGAATGATCAAGGCTTTTAACAAGAAAGTCGACATCAAGAATATCAAGTCGGGGATCTAGTGATCAAATGCATCATACTACTGTAAGGTGATCCCAGGGGAAAATGGACCCCCACATACGAAGGGCCATTTGTGGTTAAGAACATTTTCTCGGGAGGAGCTATGATTCTAACCACCATGGATGGTGATGACCTTCCTCACCCCGTCAATGCATACATAGTAAAAAGATACTACGCCTAATCAAAGACCCGCTAGGTTGATTGGCCTAGGAAAAAATAAGGGGCTTCCCGGCGAACCAAAAGGGTTCTGGCAAAAGTAAGGGATGAAAATGAAAAGAATTATACACCCGGCAAGTCGAAAACCTGAAAAGGCGACTTGGGCAAAAAAGGGTATCCCGATGGGCTGAAAACCCGAAAGGGCGGTCCAAGCAAAAATTAGGGATTAAAGCGTAACACTATGTCTCATTGGATCATCTTGCAACCAGACTTCGGTATCGACTATCAAGCTCAGACGACGCTAATCAACCTGATCCACCTTCGGCCAAATAGCAAAGTGATGAGATGCTTGAAGATATAAAAGCAATAGCAGAGTTGGAACCTAATGGGATTGATTTACATAGCTATTTTTCTTTCTTTAACATAATTTGTAATTTCTATCTTTCGGCGGCACTCTCTTACTAGAGCGTTAGCCTCTTTGTACAAAACACCTATTACGGGCCAACTTCAAAATCAATACAAGTCATTTTCATAAAGCTTTAATTTATTTTCTTTTTCTGTTTTATTTTGCAAGAACGTCCAATAATTCATTTTTGATATATGCATTTGGAAATAATTGTCACTCATAAACATTTACATGAGAAACAAAAGACGATTATTCGTAATTCCAGGAACAGGGACAAACAAGAAGTGCCCGAACCTTACAGTTGCTCTTCCCATCAGGTACCAGGATAGAGCCAGCTTGAGAACATGAGTAGTGGTACATGCACTCCCCACAGAGTAAAAAGTATCTAAAGACATATGTCAGCTTCCCCGAGTAGGACATAACTCTCCCTTACTGAAGTTCACAATCGCGAGTGAGTCAGTAAATTTTTTCCTAAGCAGAGTTTATTTCTCTCACCGATATAATTCATTATCACCAGCAACGGAAATTCATCCCCAGCTGGGTAATTTCTCCAAGTTGGGAGATCTATCGACAGAGTATCTCCTCTTTAACAGAGTTATTCCCCAAAGAGTTGTCCTCAAGCAGAGTCTCGTCCGGAAAAATATTTACCAAGCCAAGGGGCAAATCCCCAGCACGGTCATATTTGTTCACCATCCCCAACAGAAGTAGAGGAACTATGGTTTTTATAGATATCAGGGATTTATTTTCCTAGATTCATATTATCACATCAGCATTTCATGTTCATACATCATGACATGTGCATACGTCACATATAACATAGTCTCATTTATGTTGAGAACGTCATCATACAATGCATCTCATGCATCACACATAACTAACCCTGTATTTCTTTCAGGAAAGACAATTATTATCAACAATTTCCAATAGGTCCATGATCAACAGTCGAAGCTAAATAGAGTAATCATCGGTGCGATAAGAACAAACCTTACCCAGGTTCCCTCTGCAGTTTTACCCAAACTCATTCCGAAGCAACTCTACTACCCAAGTTTTCATCTCGAAGTAACCCTACTATCTAAGTTCCTTCTCACAGCCCTACTATCCCGACTTTCATCTCGAAGTAACCCTACTATCCCGGTTCCTTCTCACATCCCTACTATCCCGACTTTCATCTCGAAGTAACCATAATATCCAGGTTCCTTCTCACAGCCCTAGTATCCCGACTTTCATCTTGAAGTAGCCCTACTATCCAGGTTCCTTCTCGCAGCCCTACTATCCCGGCTTTCATCTCGAAGTAACCCTACTATTCAGGTTCCTTCTCACAACCCTACTATCCCGGCTTTCATCTCGAAGTAACCCTACTATCTAGGTTCCTTCTCACATCCATATTATCCAGGCTTTCATCTCGAAGTAACCCTACTATCCAGGTTCTTTCTCACAGCCTTACTATCCAGGCTTTCATCTCTAAGTAACCCTACTATCCAGGTTCCTTCTTACAGCCCTATTATCCCGACTTTCATCTCGAAGTAACCCTACTATCCAGGTTCCTTCTCACAGCCTTACTATCCCGGCTTTCATCTCGAAGTAACCCTACTATCCAAGTTCCTTCTTGCAGCCCTACTATCCCGGCTTTCATCTCGAAGTAACCCTACTATCCAGGTTCCTTATCATAGCCCTACTATCCCGACTTTCATCTCGAAGTAACCCTACTATCCAGGTTCCTTATCACAACCCTACTATCCCAGGCTTTCATCTCGAAGTAACCCTACTATCCAGGTTCCTTCTCATAGCCCTACTATCCCAGCTTTCATCACGAAGTAACCCTACTATCCAGGCTTTCATCTCAAAGTAACCCTACTATCTAGGTTACTTCTCACAGCCCTACTATCCAGGCTTTCATCTCGAAGTAACCCTACTATCCAGGTTCCTTCTCACAGCCCTACTATCCCATCTTTCATCTCGAAGTAACCCTACTATCCAGGTTCCTTCTCATATCCCTACTACCCAGGCTTTCATCTTGAAGTAACCCTACTATCCAGGTTCCTTCTCACAACCCTACTATCCAGGCTTTCATCTTGAAGTAACCCTACTATCCAGGTTCCTTCTCACAGCCTTACTATCCAGGCTTTCATCTCGAAGTAACCCTACTATCCAGGTACCTTCTCACAGCCCTACTATCCCAGCTTTCATCTCAAAGTAACCCTACTATCCAGGTTCCTTCTCACAGCCCTACTATCCAGGCTTTCATCTTGAAGTAACCCTACTATCTAGGTTCCTTCTCACAGCCCTACTATTCAGGCTTTCATCTCGAAGTAAACCTACTATCCAGGTTCCTTCTCACAGCCCTACTATCCCAGCTTTCATCTCGAAGTAACCCTACTATCCAGGTTCCTTCTCACATCCCTACTACCCAGGCTTTCATCTTGAAGTAACCCTACTATCCAGGTTCCTTCTTGCAGCCCTATTATCCCGGCTTTCATCTCGAAGTAACCCTACTATTCAGGTTCCTTCTCACAACCCTACTATCCCGGCTTTCATCTCGAAGTAACCCTACTATCTAGGTTCCTTCTCACATCCATATTATCCAGGATTTCATCTCGAAGTAACCCTACTATCCAGGTTCTTTCTCACAGCCTTACTATCCAGGCTTTCATCTCTAAGTAACCCTACTATCCAGGTTCCTTCTTACAGCCCTATTATCCCGACTTTCATCTCGAAGTAACCCTACTATCCAGGTTCCTTCTCACAGCCTTACTATCCCGGCTTTCATCTCGAAGTAACCCTACTATCCAGGTTCCTTCTTGCAGCCCTACTATCCCGGCTTTCATCTCGAAGTAACCCTACTATCCAGGTTCCTTCTCATAGCCCTACTATCCCGACTTTCATCTCGAAGTAACCCTACTATCCAGGTTCCTTATCACAACCCTACTATCCCAGGCTTTCATCTCGAAGTAACCCTACTATCCAGGTTCCTTCTCATAGCCCTACTATCCTAGCTTTCATCTCGAAGTAACCCTACTATCCAGGCTTTCATCTCAAAGTAACCCTACTATCTAGGTTACTTCTCACAGCCCTACTATCCAGGCTTTCATCTCGAAGTAACCCTACTATCCAGGTTCCTTCTCACAGCCCTACTATCCCATCTTTCATCTCGAAGTAACCCTACTATCCAGGTTCCTTCTCATATCCCTACTACCCAGGCTTTCATCTTGAAGTAACCCTACTATCCAGGTTCCTTCTCACAACCCTACTATCCAGGCTTTCATCTTGAAGTAACCCTACTATCCAGGTTCCTTCTCACAGCCTTACTATCCAGGCTTTCATCTCGAAGTAACCCTACTATCCAGGTACCTTCTCACAGCCCTACTATCCCAGCTTTCATCTCAAAGTAACCCTACTATCCAGGTTCCTTCTCACAGCCCTACTATCCAGGCTTTCATCTCGAAGTAACCCTACTATCTAGGTTCCTTCTCACAGCCCTACTAATCAGGCTTTCATCTCGAAGTAAACCTACTATCCAGGTTCCTTCTCACAGCCCTACTATCCCAGCTTTCATCTCGAAGTAACCCTACTATCCAGGTTCCTTCTCACATCCCTACTACCCAGGCTTTCATCTTGAAGTAACCCTACTATCCAGGTTCCTTCTCACAGCCCTACTATCCCAGCTTTCATCTCGAAGTAACCCTACTATCCAGGTTCCTTCTCACATCCCTACTACCCAGGCTTTCATCTTGAAGTAACCCTACTATCCAGGTTCCTTATCACAGTCCTACTATCCCAGGCTTTCATCTCGAAGTAACCCTACTATCCAGGTTCCTTCTCACAACCCTACTATCCCATCTTTCATCTCGAAGTAACCCTACTATCCAGGTTCCTTCTCACAACCCTACTATCCAGGCTTTCATCTCGAAGTAACCCTACTATCTAGGTTCCTTCTCACAACCCTACTATCCATGCTTTCATCTCAAAGTAACCCTACTATCCAGGTTCCTTCTCACAGCCCTACTATCCCAACTTTCATCTCGAAGTAACCCTACTATCCAGGTTCCTTCTCACGTCCCTACTACCCAGGCTTTCATCTTGAAGTAACCCTACTATCCAGGTTCCTTCTCACGGCCCTACTATCCAGGCTTTCATCTCGAAGTAACCCTACTATCCAGGTTCCTTCTCACAGCCCTACTATCCAGGCTTTCATCTCGAAGTAACCCTACTATCCAGGTTCCTTCTCACAACCCTAATATCCAGGCTTTCATCTCGAAGTAACCCTACTATCCAGGTTCCTTCTCACAACCCTACTATCCAGGCTTTCATCTCGAAGTAACCCTACTATCCAGGTTCCTTCTCACAGCCCTAATATCCAGGCTTTCATCTCTAAGTAACCCTACTATCCAGGTTCCTTCTCACAGCCCTACTATCCAGGCTTTCATCTCGAAGTAACCCTACTATCCAGGTTCATTCTCACTTCCCTACTATCCAGGATTTCGTATCGAAGTAACCCTACAACCCAGGTTCCTTCTCATAACCCTACTATCTGGGTTCTTCCTCTCTTATCCCCAGACTGCAGTCCACAACACTGTAAGACTAGGACCCAATCAAACACAATTAATTCCACATTTCCCCAGTGAGTCACGATGCAACATATATCCCGACCAAACATGCAGTTCACTTCTGCTTCCCAAACCGGAGTTATCCCCCAGTAGATTAATGGATAACTGAAGCTCTTAAAACTCTATTTCTCTCAAGACTGAGACCATCGTTCCCCAGCGGAGTCCTCCTCAGACAACAGGTATACAGGTTCTCGCAAAGGAATCTCGTATGCGATCGACGCTTCCTCAGATTGGCATCTTTAAGCCAATCTCCGAAAATTCTCTAGCAACTTCCAAATGGCATCTATAAGCCCATTCCCGATGTCACAAATCAAGTAACACTTCATGCAAGGGCAAATTTCTGGGCACTCTAGTGTTCAATCATCTTCCACCTTTAGATCACGAAAGGCAGACGAGTCAATCTAATCCTCAGGTTTAAGAAGATTGAACAGGGGAAGCTGTTGAACCCCAAAATTTTCCATCCCATATTTCTCAATACATGTCAAGTGAGGTCCTTAAATTGCTCAAGGAAGTCCAAGAGTTGACCAGACAATTTCTCTCCTAAGGCAGTCTACCTCAAATTAGGGTTTCATTTTTCATCAAGATGCTTGATTCTAAAGGATCCCAAATGCTCACCATTGTCCTAATATATTCTCAAGATCATCCATGTCAAGTTTCAAGCCTTGAAGAGGAAGTCTACTCAGTCATTTGCTCAAAGGCCTAAAAATCGACTGTGTTAGGTCAAAAGTAAACTGTGGCCCACATACAGTCGAACCTCAAGATTTTTGGTCAACATCATCATTTTGAAGTATTATTCATTATTTGATAAAGGATTGATCATGATTCATCAAGGATTGCTCAAAATTCATCAAAACCCAAAAGTTGCTAAATTAGGGTTTTGTAGGAAAAGTCAACTCAACTTTGACCAAGCATAACTTTCTCATACTTTATCAGAAATGACCCATCCAAAGCTCATTTTGAACAGGATGCAATTCCCTACAATTCATATTCATCTCCCAAGTTCAAAATATGCACTCACAAAGAGATATGAATTTGGACATTATAGGTCATTTTGAAAAGTCAACAAAAGCACCTTTTGGGTCAAAGATTCATACATGAACATGGAAGACTCAATTGAGATGAGACAAAAAGTTTTGTTTAGAGGAAATCCTAATATTTATATAAAGTCCAAGAACACCTCTCTAGGGTCAAAATTGAGAGAGTTATGCATTGGCTAAGTTGACATTTTTTGCAAAATTGCCAAAAGTCAAATATGCTCAAATTTGCATCTTTTGCTAAATGGGCACAACTTTTTATGCTTGCATCTCATTCCTAACATATTCCACGACCTATGGGACCCTCCATGTTTTATTTATTCATTTATTTAATTTATTTTGATTTTTATTCATTTAAAATTCAAATAAAATCAAATAAATCCTAATAAATCATATATTGCATTTTAGGGATGACCTTTTGCATTAAAAGAAGATATTATATGCTGTCAATTGAAGATCAACTCGTGCAAGGTCAATTTGGGTGAAAAAGATTGGATTTGAGCAAAATTGGAAAGGAATCATATACTATGAAAGATCAAATCAAATCTCCATGATGAGCAAGATTGAGGTCGTTTTTGTTGAACTAATAGTTTGTATTACATATACAGAAGGAGACCAAGGCATAAGGAGGTTAGAAGCAGTCGTGCAGAGGTGAAACAAAACTCAAAAAATTTCAAGAAAAGTGGTGATTTAGTTTCCACATTAGAGGACAATTCATACCATTCTCACGACATCGGCAGGTTCTTGGACATCTCCATAAGGAATTCCAACCATTTGCAAGCTCTCTCACACCTGGAACTGTGAGATATAGGTATCACGACTTGCTTCAAAATTCAAAATTGGTTTCATTGATTTGCTCATCCTATGCATATTTTGATTGTATATTCATGTTTATCATTAATTTTGCAAACGATTGGTACCATTTAATTGCATTTCTAATGCCTGTACAAGATGTTTCCATAGTTAGGGTTTTATGTCCTTGATTAGGGCTTTGTAGGATAAGCAAAATTGGGCGTTGATTCTGGTATCATGAGACTCGTGAAGATAAAACGAGTAGATTGGTACCAGCCATGGCCATTTATCTTAAGCACACACGATTTTTGAAATACACAGGGATATACCTACAGTAAGTGTCTGTAGGTAAAAGTTTGCCACCTAAAACGATGGTTTGGAAGGAAGACGACGATGCGTGTCATCCCCTGGTTGGGTGATTCGAATTTGGCGCATTTTGAATTTCAGTGTTTTTGCTTTATTATATTATAACTGATTTCCATTGTATATACAAATGAAACACTTGGCTCAGTTGGTAAGCGTGCAGGGGAAAAAGTGCAAAGGACCTGGGTTCGATTCCCAGGTCCCAAACTTCATTCTTAATATTTTTTAACAGATAATCCAACACTTTGCAAGTCAAGATACTCACCGTGCACCATCAGGATCTGGCCCTCCAATTCATCAATGCCCCCAGATCAACATACCACCATGGGAGGACCACCATGCGCCTCAGTCAAGCATGCACATTGGATTGGGGCGAAGTCAAACAGGCCTCAGGCCATTTGGGCCCAAGAATTTACATTCCAACCCCCCTTTTGCTAATGATGTCAGGCCCATCTCATCTTTTCTTTATTTTCTTTTTTTAATTCTTTTAATACTTTCTTTAATTATTTTTAATTCACAAAATTAATTATTACTTTTCATAAAAAAAGATTATAAAATCAATAATTCACAAAAATTAGAATTAGTTTTGTTTTTTTTATTATTATCAAATTTAATATAATTTAGTTTAACTTAGGGAAATTTTAATTTATTTTATCAATAAAATCAAATAGAATTAGGTTAAATTCTTGATTTGTTTCTTTTATTTTTTTTTCTCAAATAAACAAAACACAAAAAATAGGTTTAAAATAAAATTAATTTATTTTTCTTAGATTAAAAATAATTAGAATTAGGCATTTTTTTTAATGTGATAACTTCTCCATTTTCTTGAATAACCAAAACCTGATCAAAACTTCTTTACTACTAATCACAATTAGGTTTAGGCAAGGGTCAAAACCCTAGTTGTCTCGTTTTTGATTTATCGCGCGCGTACTATTATTTTTATGATATTGTTGTAACTGTTCATGGTTTTTAATAGTTTAATCTAGGGCTTTTATTTATCGCCTTTTCCGGGTTTTTGGCTATGTAATTAATCCCCCTCCCCGAAGCCTTGTAATAGCGTAGATTTACCTTCTCGCATTTTAATTCTCGCAAATATTTAACTGTTTAGATGAATGCTGATAGGATTGTATGACAATAATGCATGACGAATTAATCCAGTTAGAAAACCCTAATGTGTAAAGATTAAATAATTGAAAATAGATCACTCGCACATATCACTCTTAGGGTATACTCTCACTTCGGTTGCCTTCGGTAAACGATCATTACGTATAGGGTGTCTTAGTGGTTGCCCTCCTGTCTAAAAGATCAAACATCCCATTCGATTGTTGCCTCGAAAATGTTGCCTCGAAAATGTTGCCTCGAATATGATCTTAAGATTCTAGGGTCACTACTAAGGTATCCTAATATTGCTTTAGTGATCGTACGTCCCTCTCGAATTGACCCTTACAACTCCAACGATGGTGCTACCTATTTCTCAATAGTAGGATAGCGTTGTCTAAAGGAAACAAGAATAGAAATAATCTTATTTCGAGTAGGTAGATGCTAGTAGGTACTTGCTCAAATCAAAACTTTTCACACTTACACTTTTCAAACAAACTTTAAAAACAACTTTGTCACACCTTTAAGGACTGATACAAGGGTTATCACGAAGTCAAACTTTTCAAAAACAAAGCACATACACAAGCAATTTAAAAAATGAGCAAGTACCTAAGAGCCCATGGAAAACCATGGATGGAAAGGGTGCTAACACCTTCCCTTTCTATAATCTACCCCCCGTACTCAAAATATCTCAAAAAGGATTTTTTTTGTACTTTTTTCCTTTCCGATTAGATGAAATAAAAGTCGGTGGTGACTCTTGTTTACCGCAACATTTTACGAATACAAAACACAAACCAGTATTAAACAGTCGGTTCTGCCACCGTATCACAGAAGGAATATTTGACAATTTCTACCTCAACAGATAATGAAGGAATCTTTGACGATTGCTACCTCAACATATAATGAAGGAATCTTTGACGATTGCTACCTCAACAGATAATGAAGGAATCTTTGATGATTGCTACCTCAATAGATAATGAAGGAATCTTTGATGATTGTTACCTTAATAGATAATGAAGGAATCTTTAACGATTGCTACCTCAACAGATAATGAAGGAATCTTGGACGATTTCTACCTCAATAGATAATGAAGGAATCTTTGACGATTTCTACCTCAATGGATAATGAAGGAATCTTGGACAATTGCTACCTCAACAGATAATGAAGGAATATTTGACGATTGCTACCTCAACATGTGATGAAGGAATCTTTTACTATTTCTACCTCAATAGATAATAAAGGAATCTTTGATGATTGCTACCTCAATAAATAATGAAGGAATCTTTGATGATTGCTACCTCAATACATAATGAAGGAATATTTGATGATTGCTACCTCAACAGATAATGAAGGAATCTTTGATGATTGCTACCTCAACAGATAATGAAGGAATCTTGGACGATTGCTACCTCAACAGATAATGAAGGAATCTTTAATGATTGCTACCTCGATAGATAATGAAGGAATCTTTGACGATTACTACCTCGACAGAGTACCAGAAATCCGTCTGGTCATGTAGATAGTTGTCCTGGCTTATTACAGGTATTAATCTGGAACTTATTTTTGATGGCCATTGAGATAGTTTTCCCGTCTGGTTTCAGGAATTAATCTTTGACCTGCTGTATAAGTTGATGGTGTCTGTCTGTTTTCTAATTTAACCTAAAAAGGTAAAAATCAGGTTCATGCAATGCCATGATGTATGAATTGCATGATGTTCTCAAAAGAAATGAGATTGTGATATATGCATTTGTGCTGCATATGCTAAGATGTTTGTAAAATGATGTTTGAATGCAATGTATGAACGTGTCAGTCATTCTATTGCTGTATTGTTGAATTAGGGAAAATAAATCCCTAATTGTTGCTGGGTGTGAAGAATGTAGGTCTTCAAATTTGTTGAATTTGAAAAGCTGGGAGATAAACTTTCGTTGTTAGAGAAATAAACTATGTTGGGGATGGTAAACTCCATGAACTGCTTGAGGATTCTATTGAAATCCTGTTGGGGAGTCTTGAGAAACTTTGGCCACTTCACTAGGGGATCTTTAAGTGTTGGAGCAGTAATTGGAGATTCTTGATCTGCCGAGGGTATGAGAACACCTGGCATCAATAGGCTGCACGTTGAGAATATGGTGTGACCTTGTAGCAGGATGCCCCTACCTATGTACCTGCTGGAGAAAATATCTGCCGGGGATTTTGTAGATGGTTTGACTATTACCCCAACTCTTGGAGTCTTCGGTGAATGCAGATCAGGGTGATAAACCTTCTACTGATAGAAAGTTATGAGATAACGGGACATAGTCGCACGCTTTAATCCCTAACTTTTTCCAGGACTGTCCTTTCAGATTTTCAGTCCATCGGGATACCCTTTTTTGCCCAAGATGCCTTTTCAGGTTTTCGACTTACCGAGTGTACTATTTTTTTCATATGTATATCCCTAATTTTTTCCCGAACCCTTTTGGTTCTCCGGGATGCCCTTATTTTTTCCTAGGCCAGTCAACCTAGCGAGTCTTTGTTCATGCGTAGTATTTTCCGACTATGTCCATGTTCACCGGGTATGAAGAATTGTCACTGTCCATAGTAGTAAGTTTTGCCACACTGCTAGAAGATGTTTATCTGATCGTACAAGATTCATTGCTGGAATTCATGTCCAAATTCCCCAAAAGATTTAGATGGAGATCTGCCCCTGTCTATTTGGCACTTTTGAGAGATTCCTTGAACCTTGACTTGACTGCCCCAGATTAGTTGGACACCACGTTATGCCCCTTGATTATGAAAGGCCTATCACTGGAATGTCTTTCCATCTGAGGTGATTCTATCCATTGAGAAGATTTCTGTTCATCGAATATCCTTTGTGCGAATTTCTCTAATGTTGAACAAATAGTCATATGCAAACAATGGTATTTTAAGAATGCAAAGCTTATGTTTGTCTTGAATTTTGAAAATTAATTTTTTAGTGAAACAAACAAATTTTGTAAAAGTGTGATATCAGCTGAGGATTTATAGCGAACCCTACAGGAGTCCGGATACCTTTTGCAATAGTATGCTTTTAAACTAACCCATGCTTCAGTTAGGACTTTTGAGGGTTATAACGTAGCCTGGTTCACGGTTTAATAAATAAAGGATAAAGGCTCAAATTTTATTTATACCTAACCTGTTCTTCGTGATGTTCTTCAATCCTATGCTCAGCTAATTGTGCGTTTAGATCCCAATTGAGTCTGGAATCTTTTCTCTGATACTTGGTGATGGTTCAGAAATTGAACGTTTATTTGAGAAGGAAGCCAGTTTTGTAACCTTTTCTTTTTTTTTGTTGAGGAGTTGTAGGACCTCCTTTTTTTGTTTTTATTATCCCTACTTTTTCCTGAACTGGTTTTTTTTATAATTACAGTTAGCGGGATGCCCCAGTTAACGGGCTTTTATTTGAGAGATAATGATTGTCTGTCTTGACGATTATGTGGAACCATCACCATATTTTGTAAGGAATCTTCTATACTATTTGTCGTGTATGAAGGATGAGCTTGCGACTGAATGCACCTCTAACTTAATTGAGAAAGCTACTCTGCCCCGGGTTATGATTAAGGGCTTTAATTTGTGTGAAAAGAAAAACTCCTACTTCTTAGGATCAAAGGGGTTGACTAGGGACTATCTTCCTTATAACTCCATTGTTTAGGATTTGAAACAATGCTTGTACATCGTCAAGGAGGTCTGTTCAAGAGCATACTGTAGAGATCGTGATATCGTTTTTGTCATCCTCCCTCTAAAGGCTTATATCTTTTTAATCAGGAGTTGAATATCACAAAAAGGAAGTAAAAACACAGTTTGAAAATAATGAATACGAATGAAATAATTCAAGACAAACATATGCAATATGTTAATATGAATAACCAAAGTTTGACATAAAGATAAATGTTTTAAGCAATAACGAGATTACAACTGATAATTCAAATGAAATAAATACTCTCAATTTTGACCATGATTTGGCATGTGAGCAGTGATCACACTGGGGTCTTATTAATGTCAAATTAGATCTCCTTGCTTTCGATCAAATCCTGAATCTTGTTCTTCAAAGTCCAACAACTGTCGGTGTTGTGCCCAGGACTAACAAAATGGTAAGCACATTTTACGCTAGGGTTGTACTTAGGAGAAGAGGTATCAGGTTTTTGAGGAGGATCTTTTAGTGTAATCAGCTCTGATTTTAGCAAGTGTTGTAACACTTGAGATAAAGGCATATTAATATTAGTGTATTGCCTCTCTTGATACTTTATCTTACGCCTATTATCCCGTTGATGTTGAACATGTGTAGGATTAAACATTAACACTGCTCCCACGGACTAATGGTGGTTATTTTTACTATGGCTCTTTTGGCCATAGACAACATTAATTTCTTTTTTTCCACCAAATGGATTCTTCTCAATAATAGAAGATGCATCCATCAGAATCTTCCCACTCTTGATATCGCTTTCAATCATTTCCCCAGTCAGAACCATCTATGTAAAACCGGATGAAGAACTCCCAATCAGTAAATTAAAGAACGGTCCTGTCAGAGTGCCCATGAACATGTCTACCATTTCCCGATCAGTCAGAGGAGGTTGCACCCTGCCAGCCAAATCCCTCCATTTCTGCACATATTCCTTGAACCCTTCTCTTGAGCCCATGGACATATTTTGCAACTACACTCGAGTTGGTGCCAGGTCAGCATTGTATTGGTACTGCTTGTAGAAAGCAACAGCCAAGTCTTCCCAGGTATGGATGTCAGTTCCTTCGAGCTGATAGAACCACTCCAGTTGAGTTATGACCAAACTTTCTTGGAAGTAATGGACCCATAGCTTCCGGTCAGTAGTGTGAGGCTGGATCTTTCTGACGTATGATCTCAAGTGAAGTTTAGGACAAGAAACCCCGTCATATTTGGCAAATGTTGGAACCTTAAATTTGGGTGGGAGGATCACACCAGAAACTAGCCCTAATTCTTCAAAGTCTAAGCCAGGTATCTGCTGAATCTCCATAGCATTGAGACAATCCTCCAACTGTTTGTACTTATCATCAGCAAGAGAGTATTATTCTTCGGCGTAATCAGCTTCATCCTCTTCGGACTCCCTTGTACTGTGATCTTCTTCTCTTGGCTCTCCTCCGTGATTGTCTTTCTCTTTTAACGAAGTTGAATGCTCTGAAACTTGCCTCACTAGCCCTTTGAACCTTCTTCCCATATTCAGAACACCCACTGGCCTCTTTTTCTTCTTCTTGTCCTTGAGAATCAGATCTTTCAAATCTTCTTCTCCCCTAGCCAGATTCAGGAACATTTCTTGGAATTGACCATTTTGTGCCTGAAGCTCCTTAACTGTTTGTTCAAGAGCCATTGCTGAAATAAACAGTGAAGAAGATATGAAGCCTATCCAGAGAATACCTGTTATGCAGTGACATGTATGATATGTGAATGTTTTCAAGGATCTCTCGGGGTAAACAAGAAAATATCAGAAGTTGAATTTTGCAGCTTTGATTGAAGAACTTCGTATCGTTGAAGGTCCTTCTGCAAGAGTCAAGCTCACCATGTCGAGTGGGTCATATCCCCTGACTCAGGTTATTGTGTTATGGTATTTTGAAGGCATTTTCTAGAGGGGAATAAATCCCCTGCCCCTTGTTAGATGTTTGGTTCATCATAACCTGCATTAGACCCTTGAGATCCTTGAAATGGTTAAGGAAATGCTATGGTATGATAATATGATGTGTATGCTATGCATCAAGAAAAAATGTAGGGTGATGCAAAAAAGTATGCCTTGCAGGAAATCCAAGTTATTGGATAATGACTGTAAACAAACCCTGCAAGGAAATCATGTTGTTAGATAATAAAAACCCTGCAAGTAGTTCAAGTTGAAAGCAAACAAGCCACACAAGCAGCCTTAGGTTTAGGCTTGCATGGGGTTTGTAGGTAAGTACCCTCTTGAAGCTTAGTTGGCTCAACCTGTCCTAGAAATAGTAACCGGGTTCTAAGTAGTCTCATATCACTGACCTTTCTTTTAGGAATTGTTCTAGCTCAAGCACCAAAGTATTACATCCAGAATATCCCAAAATTCTAGTCTCAATGAGTGTAGCATCGAGCATTAACCAATCTTCTAACGGAACCAAAGCCTTTTATCTCACTACTTTCTAATGGCTTAGGATGAGTCAATTAAAGGTTCTAAAGGTCAGTTAGCGCTTAATGACACTAAGGAAGCCTAATGACACTAAGGAAGCCTAATGTTATCCTTGACTGACTCAAGGAACATTAGTACAAACCAAAGTATCACACTAATGTAGCTATCACTTCATCCATATTGGTATACGCCATACATCGTCCATGATTTATTTCTACTTACCTAATAAGGTGCCCCAGATCCGGGTGTAGGATCTTTTAGTAACAAGCCCTCAAAAGATAGAGCATACAAAGCAAGTAATTACAACAATTTTAAAATGAACTAACTCTTAAGGTAACCCCACTTTTTATATTTCCCCAGCAGAGTTGCCAGTTCTGTGATACGGTGGCAGAACCGACTGTTAATACCGGTTTTACGTTTGTGTTCACAAATGTTGCGTTAAGCAAGAGTCTCCACCGACTTTTCTTTTATCCAAATTAAGAACTAAGTTTATTTAATATTTTTTTGATTTTATGATTTGTTTAAAAAAATGATTAAAACAAATAAATAATAAAATAAATAAGAATAAAGAAAAGCAAATTTTGGCCTGGAGATAATTAGTAAACATGGGGGGTACGCTTGGAATTCGTTTGGCCCAAGGGGAGACAAGCCCAGGTGCTGCAAAATAAATCAGGGGATGAGAAGATTAAAAAAATTCTTAGGCCCGAGTTAATGAGTCCAAAGGCTGCATGGATCCAGTGAGAGGATCCTTTGTATGTCCATGATGGGGACGCATGCTTGTTGCACTTGGATCTGGCTAGGTTGTCATTGGAGGGTGTATATTATGTGACCCATGGTATACGTGCGTGGCATGGCTTATGAAATCTGCAAGATAATGTTAAGAAAAATAAAATTATGAGGCCTGGGTATCGAACCCAGGCCCTTTTAATTGCCCACATTCCTTCACCATCTGAGCTAGATTTGAGATTTGAAGGAAATCCACCTCACATGTCTTAGTGATGGTATCCTGTTACTTCAGAATTTACGTGTAACATATTTACAATCATGCAACATGAATATGCATTCGAAATTATGTTACATGGGAAATGAAATTAAGATCGAAGGTTCGTTACCAGTGGGGTGCTTCGATTCTGGAAACCTTGTTGGAATTTTGGAAGATTTGTGGAGCTCTTGTGGGGCACCTTGTGCGTGTGTATGTATGTGGTCTTCTATCTCGTTTTTTTGGTCCTCTTTGAGCTTGCTAGTGTGCTCCTTATACAGAGGGGAAGGAGGGGACAAGGTAGTAAGGTAGTAAACAACCATAAACATGTTCTTTAAGGCCATGAATGAGAATTTGAATTTTGGCAAAAGACATGGAATTCTTATCTCTTTTTGAACTTGAATGAGTGTGGACACCTTTGACTTTCGAATACCTTCAGTCCCTGCCCTTCGATTTTACCTCTTTTATATCCTTTGAATGGGTCTTTTGAATGGATATTTTGTGTACCCTTCAAATGGGCCTTTTGAATGTCTCCTTTGAATGGATCTTTTTAGTGTCTTTTGAATAGTCCATATGTATGCCTTGTGCCCTCTTCGAATGGGCCACCAAGGTGTGTCCTTCAAATGGCTCAAGTTTCATCATTTGGGCCTATTAAATTGAGCCCCTACTCAGCTATCCCCAATGAAAACTCTTTCCAGTCTAATTGAAGCTTCCTTCAGTATGAATGCTTGTGCAGGAAAATTGAGTATGGCAATATATGGGATTTTGGGCAAGCCAACATCTTTGAATGGATCATTTATGTGTCCTTCGAATGGCTTTAGATTGGACCCATCTATTTTCCTTAGCTGTTTAATTCAGATACCCTTAAGTGAGAACTTCATTCTGTGAATGGAATCCTCCTTCGTCACTTCCTTCGAATGCCATTTGCACAGGAAGCCTGGGCCTGGCCACATGTAGAACCAAGACGCATCATAAGATAAACTTGCATTATGTGTCTCTTTCGAATGGCCAGTAATATGTGTATCCTTCGTTTTGAACCAATGTGTGTGCTCTTTTGAAGGGACCATATGAATCACTTGTATGCATCACTTGCCAATCCTTCGAATGGGCCAACAGAGTAAATCTTATACATGTTGAAACAAACTTTCCAAGGGAGATACTGTCCAGTCGAAGCAGGAATCAAGCTTGCTCCAAAGAAATCAAATGCTCAATTGAAGCAGGAATCAAGCTTGCATGCAGGTAGTCATCAAGACAAACCTGTAGAGGCCCTTGCTCAATCGAAGTAGGCATGCAGGTAACCATTACATTGTGAATCAAGTAAGCATGTAAAGCCAATGGTGCCATCGAAGGATGTATGCAGGAGGCCATTTCCTTGTGCATGTTGGCGTGAAGGAAGTCCTGCCTTGTGAGTTGAAGGCAAGCATAAAAAAGGTACTTGCCTTCTGAGTCGAAGGAAAGCTGCAGGAGGCCATTGCCAACACCTTATGAATCTAAAGAAACCAGTAAGAAGCCAATGCCATCGGAATTGAAAGAAGCCAATAGGAAGCGACTAACTTCTGAATCGAAGGAGAACCAACATGAGGCCCTTCCCTTTTGAATCGAAGGAGGCTGTTTCAAAGGAAACACATGCCCAGTTGAAACTTGTATACAACAAACAAGCAAAAGACCAAGGCTTCAATCGAAGCTTGGAAATTTAAAGCAAGCTTGAAGGAGGTCAGGTGCTCAATCGAAGCCTCTCAAGATTCCAATTGAAAGACACCTTTTTCATCTTTAATATTTTTATTTTTCTTTAATCAAGTTCTTGTGACCACCCATATAAGAAAAAATCTTGGAAAACATGAGAGTGAAAATTTTGGGGTACAACAGCTGCCCCTGTTCAATCTTCTTAGACTTGAAGATGTAGATTGGCTTTTCTGCCTTTCGTGATCTGAAGGTGGAAGAAGATTGAACACTAGAGTGCCCATAAATTTTCACTCGTATGAAGTAACACTGATTGTTGATGATGGCGAAAATGGGCTTACAGGTGCCATTTGGAGAAGATGATAGAGAGTCGTAGGAGATAGGCTTAAAGATGTCATCCAAAGTAGGTACTAACTTCCTAAGAGGTCTCCTTGTGGGGATTCCTGTTCCTGCTGACTTCACACATGGTCCCTTTGGAGGTTCCTGTTCCTGCTTGTCCGAGGAGGAGTCAGCTGGGGAATGTGAGTTTCTGTTGTTCTCTTGCTTAAGGAAAACTCTGTGGGGAATAGAGTTTAAGAACTTCAGTTGTTCATTACTCTATTGGGAGTTATCTCTTGACTAGGGAGATGAAAGTTAGCCGTTATCTGGTCGAAATCCATACTTCAACGTGACTTGCTGAGGATAGTAAAGTTGACTGTTATCTGGTCGTATTCCAGGCTTCGCAATGATTGAAGAAGTTAACTATTATCTAGTCGTATTCCAAGCTTCGTAACAACTTAATTTGTTATCTGGTCGAAATCCAGACTTCACAGTAATTGAAGAAGTGAACTACTATCTGGTCAAATTTCAGACTTCGTAGCAACTTAAACTACTATCTGGTCGAAATCCAGGCTTCACAGTAGCTTGTTGGAGATAATGGAATTAACCGTTACCTGAAAATGTATTAGAAAAAGCCTGTATAGGGCTGTTTCAGGATGAGTCCGTGTTGGACTGCCTCTGAAGGGTAATACAGAGTAATCTTTGACGATTTCTACCTCAACAGATAACAAAGGAATCTTTGGCGATTGCTACCTCAATAGATAATGAAGGAACCTTTGATGATTTCTACCTCAATAGATAATAAAGGAATATTTGACGATTTCTACCTCAACATATAATGAAGGAATCTTTGACGATTGCTACCTCAATAGATAATGAAGGAATCTTTGATGATTTCTACCTTAATAGATAATGAAGGAATCTTTAATGATTTTTACCTCAATAGATAATGAAGGAATCTTTAACGATTTCTACCTCAACAGATAATGAAGGAATCTTGGACGATTTCTACCTCAACAGATAATGAAGGAATCTTTGACGATTTCTACATCAATGGATAATGAAGGAATCTTTGATGATTGCTACTTCAACAGATAATGAAGGAATCTTTGACGATTTCTACCTCAACGGGTAATGAAGGAATCTTTGACGATTTCTACCTCAATAGATAATGAAGGAATCTTCGATGATTTCTACCTCAATGGGAAATGAAGGAATCTTTGATAATTGCTACCTCAACAGATAATGAAGGAATCTTTAATGATTGCTACCTCAACAGATAATGAAGGAATCTTTGATGATTTCTACCTCAACATATAATGAAGGTATCTTGGACGATTACTACCTCAACAGATAATGAAGGAATCTTTAATGATTGCTACCTCGATAGAAAATGAAGAAATATTTGACAATTACTACCTCGACAGAGTACCATAAATTTGTCTTGGCTTGTTACAAGTATTAATCTGGAACTTGTTTTTGATGGTCATGAGATAGTTTCCCCGTCTGGTTTCGGGAACTAATCTTTGACCTGCTGTATAAGTTGATGGTGTATATATGTTTTCCAATTTAACCTTAAAAGGTAAAATTAGTTTCATGCAATGTCATGATGTATGAATTGCATGATGTTCTCAAAATAAATGAGATTGTGATATATGCATTTGTGTTGCATATGCTATGATGTTTGTAAAATGATATATGAATGTAATGTATGAACATGTCAGTCATTCCATTGCTGTATTGTTGAATTATGGAAAATAAATCCCTAATTATTGTTGGGGGTGAAGAATGTAGGTCTTCAAATTTGTTGAAGTTGAAATGCTGGAAGATGAACTTCCGTTGTTAGAGAAATAAACTCTGTTGGGGAAGGTAAACTCCATGAACTGCTTGGGGATTTTGTTGAAATCCTATTGGGGAGTCTTGAGAAACTTTGGCGACTTCACTGGGGGATCTTTAGGTTTTGGAGAAGTAATTGGAGATTCTTGCTCTGCCGAGGGTATGGGAACACCTGACATCAATAGGCTGCACATTGAGAATGTGGCGTGACCTTGTAGCAGGATGCCCCTGCCTCTGTACCTGCTAGAGAAAATATCTTCCAGGGATTTTGTAGATGGTTTGGCTATTATCCCAACTCTTGGAGTCCTTGGTGAATGCAGATCAGGGTGATAAACCTTCTACTGATAGACAAGTTATGAGATAACGGGACATAGTCGCACGCTTTAATCCCTAACTTTTGCCATGACTGTCCTTTCAGATTTTTAGTCCATCGGGATACCCTTTTTTGCCCAAGCCTCCTTTTCAGGTTTTCGACTTGCCGGGTGTACAGTTTTTTTCATATGTATATCCCTAATTATTTCCCAAACACTTTTCGTTCGTCGGGATGCCCTTATTTTTGCCTAGGCCAGTTAACCTAGCGGGTCTTTGTTCATGCGTAGTATTTTCCGACTATGTCCATGTTCACTGGGTATGGAGAATTATCACTGTCTATAGTAATAAGTTATGCCACACTGATAGAAGATGTTTATCTGATCGTACAAGATTCGTTTCTGGAATTCATGTCCAAATGCCCCAAAAGATTCAGATGGAGATCTGCCCCTGGCTATTTGGCACTTTTGAGAGATTCCTTGAACCTTGACTTGACTGCCCCAAATTTGATGGACACCATGTTATGCCCTTTATTATGAAAGGCCTATCACTGGAATGTCTTTCATCTTAGGTGATTCTGTCCACTGAGAAGATTTTTGTTCATCAAATATCCTTCATGCGAATTTCTCTGTTGTTGAACAAATAGTCATATGAAAACAATGGTATTTTAAGAATGCAAAGCTTATGTCTGTCTTGAAGTTTGAAAATTCATTTTTTAGTGAAACAAACAAATTTTGTAAAAGTGTGATATCAGCTCAGGATTTATAGCGAACCCTACATGAGTCATGATATCTTTTGCAACAGTATGCTTTCGAACTAACTCATGCTTCAGTTAGGACTTTTGAGGGTTATAACGTGGCCTTGTTCACGGTTTAAGAAATAAAGGATAAAAGCTCAAATTTTATTTATACCCAAGTTGTTCTTCATGATATTCTTCAATCCTATGCTCAGCTAATTGTGTGTTTAGATCCCAATTGAGTCTGGAATCTTTGCTCTGATACTTGGTGATGGTTCAAAAATTGAACATTTGTTGAGAAGGAAGTCATTTTTGTAACCTTTTATTTTCTTTTTTTTGTTGAGGAGTTATAGGACCTCTTCTTTGTTTTTGTTATCCCTACTTTTTCCTGAACTAGTTTTTTTTGTGATTAGATTCAGCGGGATGCCCCAGTTTTTCTCTTAAGTCTCCTTCATAGGTGTTTGACTTAACGGGCTTTTATTTTGAGAGATAATGACTGCCTGTCTTAACGATTATGTGGAACCATCACCATTTTTTGGAAGGCATCTTCTACACTATTTGTCGGGTATGAAGGATGAGCTTGCGACTGAATGCACCTCTGACTTAATTGAGAAAGCTACTCTGCCTCGAGTTATGATTTAGTTTTTATCTATATTTTCATACCGTTGTGCCTCGTTATTTATAACGCGTCTGTTAATTGTACAAGGTAAATTTTATGCTTTCGATCATGTAACATAACAAGTTGTCATGTGATCGAAGCATACGTTTTATGCTCGCTTCCGATGCGACACACCTTATTTCTCATCGTCTTGAGGAATTCATATCGTATTATATGTTGTCCTGATACATGTGATACTTTTATGAGCTTTTTGCAGGAACTTCTGATTACACGTTACATTCGCGACACGCGTTTGCTTTTATCTTAGTTGGATATCATTTCTGACTTTGTTTGTTTCTTGGTGAAGCTTTCTCGACGCGTACTCCTTGCTTCTCCATTGATTTCGTCTGCTCTTGATGATTTGCTCGCTTTGGTAGTCACCGCTACTACCTTTGTATTTCTCCGCACTTTATCGTACTTCTTTATTTCTTTTCTAGAGATTAAGAGAAGTAGGGATTTACTGCTTTCTAATTCCATGAGAAGTAGGGTAGAGATGTATTATGGGGGTCTCCGTTGCTGATCATGTCAAGAACCCCTCTGTTTTATTTAAAGACCCGTTTAGGGCAATTTCGCATTGTGTGCGTTCGGTCTGCTATTTGTGGTTGTTTAAAACCCTACCTTTGAGTAGGTATTATGCAGGTGTGTTTATATTTGTGCCCGCATATGTACAGATGATAAGTCCTCAAAAGGAGGCAAGTGGGGAGGGTTTGCAATTGATCCTCGCAATTTCATCTGTGTCATCCTTAGCTCGTGTCGCACCACGAAGCTTCGGAGTTGTGCCTTCTCTTGTGTATCGAGTCGTTAAATGGGGAAGGGTTCCACAGTTGAACCCCTACGCTTTGTCAGGAGTTCGCATTGGCCGATGCTGATACTCCGTGATTGTTCATATTGCCTTTTGTCGCCTACATCGATCTCCTATATCTTGGTTAGGTGCTCAGTTACTTTGGACATAACATTTTTGTTTTTACATCTCACTCCCGCTTGTTTGTCTCGGGTGATACGGTCCCCTTGACTAAATCATTTCGTTTCTTTTCCTTACTCTTTTATGTGTGTGCTTCTTTGAGCTTGCTTACTTTATCCTTGTACATACCATGTTCCCTAAGGACATACTTGCTATTTTCGGATGTAAGTTAGACCGTAGGTTGTGAACCATACATGATAACATTAGGTAGACGTTTCCCTTTTGTTAATCCAAACCTTAGGACTACCATTTTATGATAACATTAGGTTAGAAATAGGCTAGTATCCCTTAGGCTCTTTTCTTCCCCTTTTGCATATGCATCTAAAACTAAAACTCTCTTTTTAGAAAATCATAAAACATGCTAATCGTACTTAAACCCTTTTTCAAGGTAACAAAACACAAATCAATCAAATGTTGCATCTTGCCTCAAGGGCGTAACTCGAAACCATTTTCAGCAAGGACATGATTACTTTACTTCTGTGCTAACGTGTAAGTCTCCAGAGGTCGAGCTACGGCAGAAGCAGGAATTAACATTGTTCATAAAAAATACAAAACAAACAAAACATGTGAGCCAAACTACGGTAGTTATGATTCCTCAAAAATGATACGTAGGCATTGCATTAGGGCCCAAGTGACTACAACTTTATTTTCCCTACATTCTTTTCTCATTTATTTTACATTCATTCTTCCTCAGTAGTAAACAATAAGAATATTTTAAACACACCCATAAGATAGATAACAAGAGTGGATACCATAGAGTACTACGGGCGTGTGGGGTGCTAATACCTTTCCCTCACGTAACAGAATCCCTTACTCGATCTCTCGATCGCAAGACCGTGACTTCTCCCTTCTCAGGTTTTCTCCATGTTTACCTTTCCCTTCACGTGGGATAAAATACGCTCGGTGGCGAATTAATTGTTCGATGATATTCAGCTGGTTGTTTCAGGTGGAGATGAGAAAAGAAGTATTTTTTTTACAATTTTTCATCCGCCATGGTTGTGAACCTTTAGTGCCTACGTACCACTTTTCATGTAATAAGAGATTAGAGTACTCGTAGTTCACCTAAAAAAGTATAAAACACAATGTGTGTTGGTTAATTTTAAGAGAAAAGACATCATCGTCATATCCTAGTGGAAAACATACTTACTAACCAAGATTATGAGAAAGGAGAATTTGCATCATCTCAAAGTGGAGGATATAACTTGGATTTTAAAATCAACAAAGCCTCACCCAACACCCAAGTGGAAAATATCTTACTTTACTACATATCATAGAAGTATAGTAGCTCGCATCACTACAAGAATCGACAAGAGTCTAATATTTTGAGAAAAGTTTTAAAGTAAAAATCCAAAGTGGAAAAAAATTTTGAATGAGGTTAATTGAATTTTAGTCTTCTCACAAAAAATGTCAAAGTATGATTAAGTTGGTTAATGTTTGATTAATAAAATATTTTGAAAATGCATGGACCTAAGTCCAAGTTTATTATGATAGTGGTTCAAGTTAGAAATTAAGAAGAGTTTTGTGAAGAAGGGAGGAGATTTTTGAAATTAAAGAAGATGGAAAGAGATGAAGGGACTATCCTATGTATACAAGGTAAAAGCTAGAGAAAAGAACCGTCTAACCAACAAGAAGCTAGCACTTGACATATGAAGTCAATGTAGAATTTCCATCCTTGGGATTGAAACCAAGCAATCAAAGATACTAAACCTCTTAAGAATACCAAGCTTCAGATGTATTAAGTCTTCATAAAAATTGGGCAGAGTAACAGCTATATACAGAGGAATTCCCAATCACAAACAAAGCACATAATCAGAATAACCTGCACACAAAGAAAAACAACCCAATGTCTTGGGGTAAACCCCAAGAACTCCATACAAAATTACAATCAGAGTCACAAGGTCCCAATGGTATCAAAGGCTTATAATCCTAAGTTCGAGAAGTCTATAACTCCATTATGACAATGATAGTAACCAAATAGTCCATGTAACCTTAAGGTTTTTTATTGTTTAAGTTTATTATTAAGTGTCTTCGAAAATAAAATGAAAGTTCAAGTGAGCAAAGATGAATAAAGCATAAAAAAGTAAATGTTAAGGTAAATGATGCATAAAAGTAAAGCCATAAAGTAAAGGGTCATAAAAGTAATAACTCAAAGTAAAAGTCAATTGTTAGTGAATTAGAAATTAGAGGTTAGTTGAATCACCATCTTGAAATTTGCATTTGAAAACTCATTAGAAGATTGATAGAATCAAGGCTTCTCAACAACAAGTTTCATTTGCTTTTTGTCAAATATATCATTCATTTCAAATTCTCGAGGCGACAACATATGATCAACGATGTTTTAAATGATTCACTTAGACCAATGTTCATGAAGGTTCATTAGAGGATTGGTAAGACCAAATCCTCCTAACAATGAACCTCAAGGTTATTGGATCAAAGGTTTCAAATTAAACATACTTGGGCTTACAAATATAGGTTTGGGCCATGAATGATCATTTCTTGAATCGGGACAAAATTTAGCGCTATGTTAAGAAATCGTAAGTGGACTTATGTAAAAGTCACACATATTTTGAGGCCGGTCAATAGTAATCTATGTGTCATATGTTTAGAGAAATGATATATATATATATATATATATATATATATATATATATATATATATATATATATATATATATATATATATATATATATATATATATATATATATATATATATATATATATCATTCTCCAACAACATGTAGCACAAGTAAGAAAGGGATAAGATGAAGAGGGAGGGGATGCATTAGATGAAATTAGGGTTTCAAATATCATCAACATCATTCATCCATTTTGGTGGATTTGGTTTTTTAACCTATCAACATCAAATACCCAATGAGGTTGAGGAATTTTTCCCAAAATAACTCCTAAGTCATTAGCATATGCCATACCAAAAGTTAAACAAAAACTATGCACAAAAGTTCTCAAACACAAACTTTTAACAATGCAAAACCCTAAGTATACTCCTAAGTCAAAATTAGGTTAAAAAATAGGAAAATAACTTGTAAAAATATGTCAATTTAATTATAATTCCCTAAAGACTTCTAAAGTCAGAGACATAGTCAACAGTTCCTGAAAAGAAGAGGAAATATGTTTTTGAAACTCAAACATCAAAACTAGTTAGTCAAAGACTAAAACTAGGCATGCTTTACAAAATATTTTGAATGAAATGGAAGATCATAATTAAAAAATCAGTAAAAAATGTTTAAATAATCTTGACTTGTCCTGGAACTTTGAACATATTTTCTTTAATTTTTAGAAATGAGGGAAGTTGGAGAGTTAATTTACTTATTTATGCTTAAGTAAGAAAAGACCTCAAAAACATCAATTAACTTCAAAAATATTGAAAAGTAAGCAAACTGACATGTAAACCCAATTAAAAATCCTAAAAAACTATTTCAATACCTAAGAGTCAGGGAGTATATTTTTCTTGAATTTTATCTCAAAAGGAAGAATTAAATAAAAATTATTTACATAATATATAAAAAACAAAGAAAAAGTGATATAACCAATTAAATGATTTAATTGGCATCCCACAAATTTTGTAAAATTGGAAAAAAGTTATTTTCAAAAAGAGGACTTAGAGAAGCTTAAAAACATTTTTTTTGATTTTTTGATTTAGTAGAAATTGGAAAATAAAATTCTAAAACCTTTAGAATGATTAAAATCGTAATTAAACTACTTGAATTTATTTAATCATAAAAAAAAACTAAGAAATAAAAATCACAAAATGAAAATATATTAAAAATGGAGTTTAAAATATTTTTGTGGCGATTTTTGAATTAAGAAGAGTATTTAAACAAAATTAGAGAAAACAAAGAAAATTTAAATATATTGAAAGCCTATTACACCTGTTATTAGCAGAAAGCGCAATAAAAGAAATTAAGGTCATGTTCAACTAAAACGCAACATGTCATCATCCCTACTAAAACAACCAGCCCTAATGTTTTTTTTGCAGTTTTAAAATAAGACATTCAGATCATGATATCTCACGTGTTTCTCCATGAAAATCCAATATGTAAACATCAAACTTCAAGATTAAAATGTGTAGAACATAATAGGATAAAAAAATTTCTGAAATTATGCAAGATTCATAGAGAAATTAAGGCATGAAGGTTGCTGCATGAACATAACCTTGAGTTAAGAAAATCAACAAACAGTTTTCTTACTTAATTTGCTCAATCGATTCTCAACCATATCTCTTGATCCAAACATAAAAATTCATCCCCTCAATGCATAGAACAACAAAACACTCGTGGATTCATCTAACAATGCAAGATTTGAACATAAATTAAGCACGAAAGCAATAGCATAAACAAAACGTTGAGTAACTTTATGGAACAAGGATCAAGCAACAAATGCACACATAATTATACTTCAGATGTATGATGTGGCCATCTAAAACCAATATGAACAAACTCTAATGCATGATTCGAGCTAGCATGAGAGGAAGTCGGATTTGAAAGTTTACCTCAATGAGTGAAAAATAAATTCACTCAATGCCTCTATTTTGAAGTAGAAAACCGATGTAGCGTCTTCTTCAAATTTCAAGATAGAAGAATGAGCAAGAGGAATGGATTTGAGCAATAGACTCTTGAAAAAAATGAAGAAGAAATCTAAGTTTGAAGAGAGAGAAGAGTTTCGTGATCTTTTTGTATGTTCTATTATGCTGAATGAGACTTCTGTTTATAGAGTAAGGATAAGAGAGTGAGGTTAGAAGTGGAAAACAAAGGTGAGAGTGAGGTGGTGAAGTGTTTTTGCATTTTGCTTCTGTTTTGATCTCTTGGAAGTCGTTTTGGATAAGTGAAAATAGCATGGGGCGTGAGCTGGCAGGCTGTTGCTTTTGTTGACATAAATCACATGCATTTCCATGCTGGCTTGGCCAATATCATGATCACATCTTCAACTCATAATATCTCTCTCCATAGTGCATGAAATGAAATAAAAATTGAATCAAGATTGAAGAGGGTAACATGCTCCAACTTTCATGTTCAAATATTTTCAAAACAAGGTTTAAATCAAAGAGATAAATGGCTATGAATGTATGCACATCACGTGTTTGGTGAATTTCTTGTCTGGTATGCGCGCGCAACATGCCTTGTTGCTGGGAAAAACTCAGTTTGCATGTCACCTACTTCTCATAATCATATCTTGAAATGTAGGAACTATTTTGAAAAAATTTATGAAGCAAAGTTGTTCGTATCACATAGAGTTTAATATTTGATGTTGGACATTTTTCAAAATAATCAACATTTCAAAGAGAAAAATGATGATGAACGTGTGCCCATGAACTGTTTGATAAAATGGTTGGCCTAGCGCGCGCGTGACTATGCAAGATGACATCTAAAGGCTCAAAATCCTAAGCATTGTATCTCTCTCTACACTTGATAATTTGAGATGATTCTTAAATAAAAAATGAAGAGAAAACTATAAACTCCAACTTTGATGTTGACAACTTTTTTATTTGAGCTCAAATGGACATTTAAAATTAGCCATGAAGAAATCAGGCTTTTGCACATATTCAAAAATTTCACGAAGTGTCCAGAAATTTCCAAGCTCAAAATTTTTTCTCCCTTCACTTTTTGGACTTGAGCCCTCAATGACAAAGTTGAATAACTCTGTATCCTCTTTCAAAAAATGTAAAATTTTTATTTTTCCAATAATAAATGAAGGAGTTATGATCATCCAAAGTTTAGTACAAGGAACACTTAGAAAATTTCAAATGTTCAACAATTCCTCTTCATTTTCTGCCACCATTGACCTTGAAATGTGAAAATATGGACATTGAATTGATAGTTGACCAAAAGGCCACTTGGTCAACAGTTGACTTTGGCTGACTTTTGACAAAATGGCCATTTTACCCCTTTTGATCAATTGAACATTTTCAAATCAAAATTGATAATCAAACTTTCAATCGTAGATGCTCATGAACATGTAGACAAGCATGGAATCAAGTCTTGCCCAGAAAGTCAAACATTTCCTGATTAAATTCAAAACCCTAGTTTTGACCCTCTGTGCTAAGAGATGCTGAAATGCATGTAATTGTGCCATTACCTGGAATATTAACATTCAAAGAGGCATATACACTTATTTTGATGTTAGTTGAAAGAACATATATACAAGATACACTGTTCAAGGTGCTTGGTAATCCCTTAAGAGCAAACCTAAAGATGGGATAAAGTAGAAAGAGAGAACCAACCCTAATGTGTGATCTTGGTGTATTGATGATATGAGATGATGAGAAATATTAGGGGGAAAAATTGGCGTATAACAACTGTACTTATTTAAGTATCTTCTATCCGGAGATGCGAAGGTTAAAATCTTCGTCTCAACGCGATTGAAGATACTTAAATATAAAACAGGCTCTATTTTTTGCCCTAAGATGTCATGAAATACTTATGATCATGCATGAAAACAGACAAATCTGAAGGTGACACATGACACCATTGAGGATGTAGGAAATAAAAATAAAGGATCAAAAGTAAGTCCGACCAGGAAAATAAATTACTGGTGAACAGAAGACTCGACTCTACTGGGTTAAAGCCCAAGGAGGAGATAAGGTATCATAAACTCAAATAATAAGGAAAAAGTAAAGATTAACAATGATCGACAGATAACTGTGAACTATCCACTCACATAGGAGATAGAAAAAAATTAACGTGGACTCATAGGGAATAGGAAATAACAACCCGAAGGATGCAAAGAGAAATGGTAAGATAATACCAGTAAATACCAATATTAGGGTAGGTAATAAATGATTGGCATAATTACTTATGACTGGAAACAAATGAACTTCTTTAGAGAAAAGTGAATCTCAACGGTGAACTATCTTCCATAATGACGAGACTACCATCCATCGGAATAAAAGATCTCAGCAACGAACTATCTTCCATAATGACGAGACTACCATTAATCGGAGTAACAAATTTCAACAACGAACTATCTCCCATAATGACGAGATTACCATTCATTTGAGTAACCAATCTCAAAAACGAACTATCTCCCATAATGACGATACTACCATTCATCGGAGTACAAATCTCAACAATGAACTATCTCCCATAATGAAGAGACTACCATCCATCAGAATAAAAGATCTCAAAAACGAACTATCTCCCATAATGACGAGACTACCATTCATCGGAGTAATAAATCTCAACAACGAACTATCTCCCATAATGAAGAGACTACCATTCATCGGAGTAACAAATCTCAACAACAAACTATCTCCCATAATGATGAGACTACCATTCATCGGAGTAAAAAATATCAACAACAAACTATCTCCCATAATGACGAGACTACCATTCATCGGAGTACAAATCTCAACAATGAACTATCTCCCATAATGACAAGACTACCATTCATTGGAGTAACAAATCTCAACAACGAATTGTCTCCCATAATGATGAGACTACCATTCATTGGAGTAACAAATATCAACAACGAACTATCTCCCATAATGATGAGACTACCATACATCAGAGTAAACATCTTAACAACAAACAATCTTCCATAATGACGAGACTACCATGTATCCGAGTAACAAAAATTAATCTTCTCTAGGAACTAACAGAATTACTAGGGAAACATAGGTTGCTCAAACAAAGAGACCACCACTTGCTTCTATGAGAAGGATTTGCAATAACGTTGCTGGGGAATGAATTTTGACTTCTTGGGGAAATACCAACACATTCCTGCTGAGGAGATAAAATCTTCTCGTGCAAAATAAATGTCCATTCTCCATCTAGGGCGCACAACCTAGAGAGGTCATAATAACAATGTTGTCAGGGACCAAAAATTAAAGCCAAGAACAAACCGGAGTGAAACAGTAAAGCAAGACACCACCCAATGAGGAATACACTCTAATGGGGATCAAATTCCATCCAGATGATGAGCTGGGTAGGAAGGCTAAATCAACATTCTTCCACGAGGGATAACTCAGTGGGGAAATTGAAATGATATATCATGTCTGCTTAAATGTTGACACTCTATTGGAGAGAGGATAACATAACCCTGCAAAGAGAGAAATATACCAACAAAAACAATCAATGAATGCAAATGAGCAATGAATTTTAATTCAAATATGGATGATGTATGTATGTATGAATGTTATCATGTACATGATGACAAAACAGACATATTGCACTGAGGATAATCAGACAAAACCAACTTGGGAAAAAATAACACTCGACTAAATCACATCCAGGATAAAGATTCCATAAGAGAGTAAGCACCAACCAAGGAAACAAAGTCCTACTTCATGGCTTAACTTCACTGAGAGGAAACATGGTTTGAAAAATAATCAAAGAAATATTTGATAGTAATAAACCAATACAGTTGAAGGGATATAAAATCCTCCTCCAGATTTCACAGGGGAATATCATGCAGACTTCGACCGGGGAACACAGTGCCTCATCATCTAGACTTCAACTGGAGATTCTAATACTGACTTTACTAGGGAAGGTGAAAACCACATCATCTGGATTTCAATTGGGGAATTTCGTGCTGCCTTCATTGGGGAAAAGGAAAACTCACACGCTTAGGAGAGCCCAATTACATTATTCAAAATCAAGAATAATAGTTTGTGCAAACTTCTCTGAGGAGAAATTGTGAGATTTCATGGGATAAAAAATTTAGAGGGAAGCAATATCATCGACTCATTTGGGGGATTAAAGAAGTTATCATCAAACCAATGGGTCAAAATTATGGGGATTTTAAATCAAACTCATCACTTGGAGAGAAAACCCAAAAAGTTGACTTCCGTCTCAAAACTTCTTAAAAAAACAACTGCCCTTGCCAGGCTACCTGGGGAGTAAACAACAATAATAATGTCATCACTGAAAAGAGAGATACTTTACAAGTGATTATACCTCAACGCACAAAGGGATAAATAACTTATGTCAGATGAGTAAAGACTTCACTGGGGAGTCTGGGATAGAGGTTTACAATCATGCAAACCCGAAACCAAATAATCAACCTGGTCAAGACTTGAACCAAGACTTAACTGGAGAAAATGGGATCACAAACCCAACACCACCATATATCAATTGGTACGAAATCCAACTATCTAAAACACATATGGATTATACGCATAACAGAAGGAGTAATCCTGGGATACGTCTTAGGGAATCTTTTCAAAACTTCAGAGTTTGTCCATCCTTGGAATCACTACTTTTGTTCCACTTGAATCACTAAATTTGAAGTAAAAAGTAATTTGCAAATTCTTTTCAAAAATATGTTTTTATTATTAAGTCTTTTTGTTTTGAAAATTAATATCAATAATAAATGAAATTTTTGTAAACAGAATTAAATAAGAACTACAAAGAATTGGGTAAAAGCTCAAACTTTATTAATAAAATGGTAGCCCGCAAATGGCGTGACTCCATAGATGATTACAAAGTTTTTGGAAATGGTAAATACATAGAAAAGATACATTGAAATATAATGACCACTATTGTTCCTAACATCTTTGAACTCCTGAGCAAGAGGCTTTAGTTGAAGTGTGATGAGAATCTGAGAAGATTGTTGCTTCAATGATCAAGTCCTGTTTGACGTAGTTACTTGCCAAGAAATCCCTAACTTTTGCCTAGGTTTCCCTTGCGGGTTTTCAACCTACCGAGAAGATTTATTTTGTTTATGTCTCTAACTTTTGCCTAGACCGCCCTTTCGGGTTTTCAGCACACCGAGACGCTCTTTTTTGCCTAAGCCGCCCTTTTGGGTTTTCAACTTAGCGAGTCGTTCTTTTATTTCTTTAGGCGGAGTATTTCTTGACTGCGTCAGCATTCATGGGACGTGGGAACTCCTCGCCATCCATAGTTTCAAGAATCAATGCACCGCTAGAGAAGGCTTTCTTGACAACAGAAAGGACTTTATTATTAGGAGTCCACATGCCCCTAGAATCAGTGTTAAAAGACATGATCTTTCTGAGCACGAGGTCGCCATCTCTAAATTCATGAGCCATGACCTTCTTATCAAAATCCTTCTTCATTCTTTTCTGATATAATTGACCATGACACAAGGCCGTCATTCTCTTTTATTAAATTAAATTCAAGTGGTTAAACCTATTATAGACCCATTCAACCTCTGAGAATTTGGTTTCCATTATTACACACAAAGATGGAATCTCAACTCAATGGGGAGCACTGCTTCCATACCATACACAAGAGAGAACGAGATTGCCCCTGTTGAAGTGCAAACGGATATACGATACCCATGCAAAGCAAAATGAAGCATCTCATGACAATCCTTATAGGTAACAACCATCTTCTGGATGATCTTATTAATGTTTATATTATCCGCTTCAACAACCTTATTCATCTTAGGCCTGTAAGGAGACGAATTATGGTGGACAATCTTGAATTCTTCACAGAGTTTTGTCATCATCTTATTATTCGGATTTGAGCCATTATCAGTGATAATCCTTCTTGGCACACCATACTGACATATAAGATTGTTCTTGATAAAGCGCACCACCACCTGTTTGATGATGTTAGCATAAGAAGCTGCCTCCACCCACTTGGTGAAGTAGTTAATTGCCACTAAGATGAAACGATGACCATTCAACGCCTTGGGTTCAATCATTCCAATCATATTAATACCCCATATAGAAAAATTCCAAGAGGAAGAAATAACATTGAGAAGCGTTAGAGGCACATGAATGTTGTCAACATAAGTATGACATTTATGGCACTTCTTTGCAAATTTGTAACAGTCAGATTTCATTCTCAGCCAATGGTAACTCTCCCTAAGCATCTTTTTTTTCCATTGAATGTCCATTGGCATGGGTACCAAAGAAACCTTCATGGACCTCATGCATCAACATTTCTGCTTCGTGTCTATCCACGCATCTGAGCAAGACCATGTAGTAATTTCTTTTTATAACACATCTTCATTGAGGAAAAATCTACCCTCCAACCTTCTCAATGTCTTTCTATCTTTATTCGACATACCAAGCGGGTATTCTTGAGTCTGGAGGAAGTGTTTGATATCATAATACAAAGGTTTTTCATCTAATGTCCCTTTTGTAGAAAACATATGAGTGGGTCTATCAAGATGTCGAACAGTGATCTAAGGTACATCGTTCCAAGCATTCACTTGGTACATGGAAGCCAAAGTGGCTAAGGCATATGACATCTAATTCTCATCTCTGGGAATATGATGGAATTCAATTTTATTGAAGAAATATAATAATCTACTTGCATAATCTTTGTATCGAATCAAGCCAATGTGACGAGTATCCCATTCTCCTTTAATCTGATTTATTACCAAAGTTGAATCGCTATACACATCTAGAATTTTGATTCTGATATCAATAGCCTCCTCGAGACCCATAATACAAGCTTCATACTCTACCATGTTATTGGTACAATCAAATGCCAATATTGTAGTAAAAGGGATATATGATCCATGAGGAGTGATAATGACAACACAAATTCCTTTCCCATAAGCATTCACAACTCCATCAAACACCATACCCCACCAGGATTCATGATCAGGACCTTCCCCGGGCAAAGGTTCATCACAATCTTTTACTTTCAAATACATCACATCCTCATTAGTGAAATCATATTTAATAGACTGATAATCATAAATTGGCCGGTGAGCAAGATAATCTGCCAACACACTGCTTTTTATAGCCTTTTGAGTACGGTATTCAATATCATATTTAGACAACAACATCTTCCAACATGCAATTCTTCCGGTAAGAGCAGGATTTTCAAAAATATACTTAATTGGATCCATTTTGGAAATTAACCAAGTAGTATGATTCAGCATATATTGCCGCAATCATTTTTCCGCCCAGGCCAAAGCACAACATGTTTTTTCTAGCATCGAATATTGTGACTCACTGTCAGTAAATTTCTTGTTGAGATAATAAATGGCATATTCTTTTCTTCTTGTTTCATCTTGTTGTCCCAAAATACAACCCATAAAATTATCTAACACAGTTAGATACATAATCAATGGTCTTCCTTCAACTGGAGGGAGAAAGATAGGAGGTTCAAGCAGATATTCTTTAATGCTTTCAAATGCCCTTTGGAAATCGCCCATCCACACACAACTTTGATCTTTCTTTAACAGCTTGAAGATCGGTTCACATGTTGCAGTCATGTGGGAAATGAATCTGGAAATGTAATTCAAACGTCCAAGGAAGCCCCTAACTTGTTTTTCTGTTATTGGTGCAGGAATTTATTGAGTCGCCTTAACTTTATCAGGATCAACTTTAATTCCTTTCTGGATGAATATGAAACCTAGCAACTTTCTTGACCGCACACCAAAAGTACACTTATTTGGAATCAAGCGGAGACGATACTTCCTCAAATGCTGAAATAATTTCAAAAAATCTTTTATATGCCCTTCCTCGGTCTGAGATTTGGCGATCATATCATCAACATATGATTCAATTTCCTTATGCAACAATCATGGAATAGGGTTGTCATAGCCATCTGGTACATTGCACCAGCGTTCTTCAACCCGAAGGATATCACTCTGTAACAGAATGTTCCCTAGGGTGTGATAAACATTGTTTTTTCCATGTCTTCAGGAGCCATTCTAATTTTATTGAATCCGGAAAATTCGTCCATCAATGAGAACACTTTGAATTTTTCTGTACTATCCACCAACATATCAATATGCAGCAATGGAAAATCATCTTCCAGACTCACTTTATTTAAATCTTTATAATCAACGCACATGCGGACATTTCCTTATTTCTTTGTTACTGGAACAATATTGGCAATCCACTGAGGGTACACTGATGTCACAATAAAACCGGCATCAATCTTCTTCAAAACCTCTTCTTTAATCTTCAATGCCATGCCAGGATGAGTTTTTCGCAACTTCTGCTTGATTGGAAGACATTCGGGCTTTAGCGGCAAATAATGCTCCACAATATCGGTATCCAAACCAGGCATATCTTGATAAGACCAAGCAAAGATATATTCATACTCTCTTAGCAATTCAATCAAACTTCTCTTCACATCGGGAAGAAGCAGAGCCCCAATCTTGACTTCTTTTGGATCTTCCACTGAACCCAAGTTAATTGTCTCCAATGACTCTTTATATGGATGAATGGAATTTTCCTCGCGCTCAAGCAACCGCGAAACCTCTTATGGTATTTCATCATATTCTTCTTCCTCAGCCACATACACAGGATATTAAAAGTTGGGAGAGGGTGCAAGGTTATTGCACTCAACAGTTTTTTAAATTAATCTGCACATATGATTTATGATTGATTTTAGAAACTGACACATGTAACAAGTGATTATGTAGATTTATTTAAGGTTATTATTTATTTTGAAAGTTTTTTTCTTCTGATTACCATTTTCCAAGAAAAACAGAAAATAAAGACACAATTTAGAAATCAAAAATAGCTTTTATTAATGATCTTAAAATCAAAACAAAAGATACACCCATACAAACATCACTTTCACCTTAGGCAGAGTGAAAGACTTTTGAAAAGATAAACAAAACAAATTACTTTGAAATGTGAACACAAGAAGGAACATCAACAGTGATCTAATTCTGGATGTTGACTCTATTCGTCACAAAGCTTGGAATCTCTTACTCTGGCTCATCTTCGAGAATAGCGTTGATCTTAGGAGTAGTTTGATGAAGATAGCCAACACTGTGAAAGATGTATTGATATTTACTCAAAGCAGACTTTGGCTTCACAACTTCCTTCTTCATGGAGAAACCCAATCCGGTCCCATTCCTGTTCACAGGTGGATTAATAACTTTCCCCACACCTTGCAAGGGACTTTATGCACAACCTGTTGTGCATGCTTAAGTGATGTGATGGAATCTTCATTCTTCCTTATATTGTCAATAGATAATGCCTGGAACTGAGTTCCAACAAAAGATTCATCAACTTCCACAATGCTGAAGGAGGACAAATTAGATATCAATAGAGCCAGCTCACCATTCACAATGACTACTTTTCCTTCACGAAAAATTTCAACTTCTGGTGGAAAGTTGAAGTAATAGCTCCCGCTTCATGGATCCATTGTCATCCCAATAAGCACCTGTAGGCATGGAAAATATCCATAATGTTGTACCCCAAAATTTTCCCTCTCAATTTCTCAAAGATTCTCTCACGAGATCTCCATTGATTCAAGACTGCACCAAGATTGATCAGCTCAAGATACCTACCCAAACACTGATGACTCAAAATTAAGGTTTGAGTTTGTATAAGGACAATTGGACCTTTAGTGCTTCATACTATTTTCATAAATAATTTTGGACTACCAAGATTGCTCATGTCAAGTTTCAGGCCTTGGATCACATTTTTGCTCAATCAATTGATCAGTTGACCTAAAATCAACTATATTCGGGAAAAGTCAACTATGGTCAATTTACAATAAAAACTCATAATTTTTTATCCATATCAACATATTAAACTTATATGAACCATTTGGTCAAGTTTGGATCATAACTTCTCAAGAAATTTGATCAGATCATCAAAAGGGCAAAATGGTCAAAATTAGGATTTTGATTGAGAAGGTTCAATTTTTGACCTTTTGACCTAGCACATGACTTGTTGGTTTGCGACATGATATCAAGAATCCAAATGCATCATTTTGATCTATTGGCATGGTTCAAAACATTTCTCAAGATCAATTGATTGATAATTGAAATTTGGTCAACTGATGAAAAAGTCAACTGTACACTGAAAAGTCAAACTTTGACTTTTGAATCAAAATCAAGTTTCAAAAAAAATATTTCATCAAGACATGTCAAAGTATAAATATTGTTCATCAATAAATTAAAATTCAAGATTACTTTGAAAAAAGTCAAAGTTCTAAACACTTAGAAATTTTTCTAAGTGTTAAAAAAATATGATAATTTCATAACTTTGTGCCAGATTTTCACCATGATGCAAGATGATATAAGAAAAACTTCCAACATGGAAGTTATAGATCTCAATGAAATTAGAAACATTGTAGGGCATATATTCTTCTAGAAATGCTTGTATCTCAAGTTATAAATCCATGAAGACATGTCCATGAAACTAAAACACTTAGTAAAATTATGGGCATTTTAAGCCAGAATTTTGACAGAACTTCTAGGCCAAGTTTCACACAGTTACAATGGGAGTTTGCAAAAGTGATTCAAAGTGGTATTGCAGAGCATGTTACAATCTTTCTAAAAAGTAAGAGAACTCTTTCAGATCATGCTGGAGCAGGGAGAATCGAAGATCAGAAGTTGGACATTCATTCTTAAATTATAAGTCATTTTCATGATGAACATCTGATATAATTCCAAGAAATACCGCATAATCCCACTTTTCAGACCCTCTAACGTGTGTATCTATCCTTAATCAGAAGATTAAACAAGCTTTTAAGATATGGACACTTGATTTAAGCTTTGTCCAATACACCTTGTCATTTAAGGAAGAAAGTTCACACTTCCATTCTGGAAAAGTGACTTTAATCACAAAGTCCACTCTCCTTGAGCTTTCTGTTTGTTCTTTCTGCATAAGAATCCCTTAAAAACTCAGAACATGCGTGTTTAAAGTTGCTAGCCACCCTACCATGCCTTGAAATCATGTTTGTCTAAGCTTGCTTCAAAAACAAGTAAAAATTCACAACATGTGATTTTGTACTTCTGACTTCACAAAGCTTCCAAACCCTTTGCCTATAAATTAAACCTTCATTTTCAAGCTGAAAAGGATTTGGACTAGCCCTGAAACTCACTAAAACTCCCTAGAACCAGAAATTGCAACACAAGCACAAAAACTTGTCATTTCTGATTTTTGAATCCAATCTCCAAATCCCCTCGTGCGTTTCTTGGCCAAACCATCCACAAAGTTTCTGATACACATATAGAAGCTATCCCAACCTCTGTTTTTAGACTGTAACATCATCTTTACAAACCTCCATTTTCAAAAACAGAGCATTACATATTGACTTCTCCAAAACATTCCAGCCATCCATAGCTCAAGCTAACTATTGCATTAGCTTCCTGAGAACTTGAGGAAGCTAACCAGATTATCATAGCAATTTAAATCAAGCTTTAATTCAAAACACGGTCTCCATCTTCAAGGTAAGTTCTTTTGATTTTCATCTCATTATTTAGGCATTGTTAGGCTTTCATTTTCAAAGACAAAATGTAGATATCACTGCTCTGAAACTGTACATATTCATAGACTTCATTTATATGGCCTGAGTAGAGAGAATTTTGGATCATAACTTCTTGAAAAATTCGGGTTCAGATTAGGGCTAGCAAAATTCATGTTTGTTTCTGATTTATAGTTTTAATCCTTTATAGTTCTGGAACCATGATGAAATTTGCCATAACTTTCACGTTTGCATTTTCCATTTTGGTTGAGAAATGAATGAGTTGTAGATGCTTTGGCTAGCACAAGGAAGAAGATGAAGTTCATCATCAGAACTGATTTTGTAATATATATTTATGGTTTTGTTTATAATACCAGATGTATAGCCACCCCAGTGGTAGAGAGCGCGCGCGTAAGGGTCCTGGGTTCTAGCCCCAGGAGAACCTTTTGTTTTTATTTCTTAACATTTAACCCCATGTATTTGTTAACAGCACGCCTGGGCCAAAACTTCTAGGTTGTCTCATTTTTGCTTCTAGCATCACCCCGCTCATTTACCTGTTAACAACACGCCTGGGCCAGAACTTCTAGGTTGTCTCATTTTTTATTCTAGCATCACCCCCCCCCCATATTTACCTGTTAACAACACACCTGGGCCAGAACTTCTAGGTTATCTCATTTTTTCTTCTAGCATCACCCCCATCTACCTGTTAATGGCACGCTTGGGCCAGAACTTCTAGGCTGTCTCATTTTTGCTTCCAGCATCACCTCCCATTTACTTATTAGCAGCACGTCTGGGCTAGAACTTCTGGGTTTTCTCATGTTGCTTCCAACAACATCCCCCATCCATTTTTTCATCATGCAACCCAGCATAACCTTTTTATTTTCTTTCTGATTCTGATCACAAAAATACATTTGGGCCTAAACCAAACAAATATAAGTTTTACTTACAAACATCCTTTCCACTTTCTAAACCCCTCTCTGACTTTAAATTTATATTTATATTTTATTTTCTTTCTATTATTATTTTTAGTATTATTATTATTATTATTATTATCTATTAATCAGAAACACCAAAAATATTAATTAAATATTTAAATTATTTAGTTTATTTTTATTTAACTTCTTAAAATAAAAAAGACCAAAAACATTTTCCTATTTAATTTCTTTTCTTTAACTTAATATTAAACTTAGATTTACTTCATTTTCTTTGTTTAGATTAACATTAACTTAGTTTAATTTTCTTACTTCTAACTATTTATCTTCTTTTAGAAAATTAGGTTTAAATATTTTCTTAAACAAAATCAAAACAAATTCATTTTCTTTTCATCCATTTCTTGTACATTATATACTTTTTAATTCTCGTACATTATTCAAGTTCAATATGGTTTTAATAGATAATTAGTTTTAATTTCTTGCAATCCCCATTTGTACATTTGTATCCCCCATTTCCCAAAAATGATGTAATTGTGTAGAATTTACATTTCCGCAATTTATCGTTTTTCATATAATTGTAAGTAATTAGGGTGTGTATGGCAAGACTAAAATCAATCCTTAGACAACCCTAATCCAATACAAAACAATGCATGAAATAAAAACACTTTTCACACTTTGCACCTCTAGGGTTTACTCCACTTTGTTGCCATAAAAATGGTCATGTTACACATGTGAGACATCTTAGCAAAAACAAACAAAATACAAGATCAAAGTCCCTCGATGACGCTACAAATGTTGCCTTACAAATGATCTTAGTACCTTAAGGAAAATGCTAAGATATCTCACAACATTGTTATCCATGACTATACGATGACCCATGCTCGTCCCTTTACATCCAAAGAAAAGGCTACTTACCAATCAATGGTGAGATAGCAATATCAAAGGAAGGAAGAAATGAACAAAAGACTTTTGAGTAGGTAGAACATTCTTAGTTTCTTGATCACAATCCATCTTCAAAAACAAATATCTTTTCAAACACACTAAACACTTTCAAAAACATGAAATATTTTCAAAAGTCCAACACTTTGTATGCATTCTTATAGAGACAAGAATCATTACAAAGTTTTCTTAAACGAAGGCGCCTTTCAAAAATACTTTCAAAATCCACCACAAACACATTTCAAACAAAGAAATTTCAAAAGTGATCTAACAAGCAACTAAGAGCCTATAGATAACTACAGATGAAAAAGGTGCTAACATCTTCCCTTTTCATAACCTACCCCCCGAACTCAAGAAAACTTCTCAAAGGTGTTTCCTTTTCTTTTCACCCTTTCCTTTATTGGATAAAATAAAAGTCGGTGGCGACTCTTGCTATCCGTAACAATTGCGATCAAACGCAAAATAACCAAGTCAGTTCTTCCACCGTATTACAGAACTGGCAACTCTGCTGGGGATATATCAAAAGTGGGGTTACCTTAGAGCTAGATCATATTTATTTGCTTTCATTGTTTGATTTGTTTGCTTTACATTTATGGGTCCATATTTGTGTTTGTAATGATCCTCTACCTAGATCTGGGAACACCACTAAGTAAATAGCAAAGATTGTGGAGATTGTACGACATAGATCGATATGGTTGAGACAATAACTATGTTAGTGTGACACATTTGAGGGTACCAATATCCCTTATTGCGAATTAAGGAGAATATGGGGCCACTGAGTGATGTCATGAAGCACTAACGAACCTTAGAACCATTAATTGAACAACTTGGCCATTAGGAAGTAGTGAGATATCCGGTTTCGGTGGAAAGCTCAAAATTGGTTGATACTCGATACTACACTCATTGAGATTGTACTTTTGGGATATTTTGGTCGCAAGAAAAGATTGATTATGCTAAAACAATGCCTAATGAAGAAAGATCAGTTATATTGAGATTCACTAGAACCCGATTACTTTCTAGGACAGGTTGAACCAACTAAACTTCAAGAGGTTACTTACCTATGAACTCCATGAAAGCCTAAACCTAAGGTCTTTGTGTGCTTTGTTTGTGATTATTATTCATGTCATCATAAACATCATAACATCATAAATCATTCTTACCAACCATTTCAAGGACTTAGGAATTTATCTTTGTTCTGTTTTGTAGGTCATGACTTCTACTCGTAGGAATACCATCCGAGTCAACTTCGTGAAAGTGCATCCTCAACTTCAAGAGTTAGCATCAAGAGTTCCTGGAGATTCTTCTTTCACCAAGAAATATGGTCGACTTCTCAATTTGGCTACCTCAAACTTTCAAGAAGAAATGATATGTGTGATTTTCCAATTCTTTGATCCTATGCATCATTGTTTCACTTTCCCCGACTACCAATTGGTGCCTACATTAGAAGAATTATCTTAATTATTAGGAGTTCATGTGCTTAATCAAATACCATTCACTGGATTAAAAGAGATTCCAAAACCTAAATTTATTGCCAAAGCTTTGCATTTGAAGGGACCTGACATTGTGGAAAATTGGGAGAAGTGGAGTTGAGGGTTTCTTAGCTAAGTTTCTGTTGGAGAAGGCTCGTTTGTTCTGAGAAGATTTGGATTTTCAAGGTTTTAAGGATGTTTTATCCCTTCTAATATATGGTTTGGTTCTATTTCTAAATCTTGACCAACTCATAGATGTGAATGCCATCAAGGTTTCTCTCTCTCGTAATCCTATACCTATTTTACTTGGAGACATTCTACATTGTTTCCACACTCGCACCATGAATAAAAGGGGTACTCTTTTGTGTTGCATTCCATTACTCTCCTTATGGTTTATTTCACACCTACCACGATCAACATTGAAGAATGAGCAAGGCTTGACATAGACTCAAAGATTAATGTCACTCACACATTCTGATATTTATTGGTGTACTCGATCTATGGAGGACCTCACTATTATTAATTGTTGTAGGGAATTCCCTAATGTCCCTCTACTTGGAGTTATGGGAGTTATCACCTACAATCCCTATTTGGATTTGCGACAGTTTGGGTATGCTAGGAAGGATGGCCCTCATGATGCACTCATCCAAGGAATTGCATTTGACTATGAGAGAGATGTTCAAGGTTATCGTAAGAGATTCATGCGAGCTTGGGGCATGGTTAACAAGGTTGATAGTAAGACATTGGGGCATAAGAACTCCATTCCTTTGGAGCCTTATCTCAAGTGGGTGCGAACTCACGCCCAAAACCTCATAATGCCTTATGAAGCCATACTACCTATCATCATGGAGCCTGTTACCGAAGGAGATATTCCACATATGGTCCTTTATCCTAACATGCCTACTTCTCTTGAAGATTAGCAAATAGCTTGGATTCAGCTAAAGGAAGAGCGAGACACCTTCGAAACCCAGTTCTACGCGAGTGAAAATAAGGTTTTGGAGCTTACGAGACAACTCCATGAAGAGCGAAGTTTGAACGCCTACATTGCACCAAAGAGGATGCGCTTGATCTTTTTGTCTTAGGAGTTTATTTTGTATTTATTTCCTCCATTATAAGCCTAAGAGGCATGTTTGTAATCAATTTGAACATATTAATGCAATTGATGTCTGTTCCTTTTGTCTAAACAAATTTAAATCTTCTAAGTCCTTGAAATTATTTGCATACGCATTTTCATGCATCATAACATAAACAGGTTTTCCACAACATGTTTCCTTATCTTTATACTGTTTATTTCAGTAAGATGGATATCAAACAAACAATGAAGGACTTGCAAGCGCATAATTCCCAGTTCTAAGAGACCTTGCTGACCCTGGCTAAGGGGAAACAAGAGCTGATGACAATGCTAGTAACCAAAAAGAAAACCAAAAAGAAGGCCTTCATCAACATGGGTAAGAGGTTCAAAGGTCCGGTCCATCAGGTACAGATAGTCGAAGAGTCGTCTGAGGAGGACGAAAATCAAGACGAAGAGGCAAGGAGTACCAGTGTTGGGGGTGCCAATAATCAAGCTTCCAAAGATGAAGATTATTTTGATGAACAATATCCTTCGGCTAAGGATAAATACAAGCAGTTGGAGGATAAACTGAAGGCTATTGAAATTCAAGTCGTACCTGGTTTGGATTTTAGTGAGTTGAGCTTAATATTTGGAGTCTTCATCTCCCATAAGTTCAAAATACCGGTCTTCTCTAAGTATGATGGGGTTTCCTGCCCGAACCTTCATCTTAGGTCTTACGTGCGCAAGATACAGCCGCATATTACCGACAAAAAGCTCTGGATCCATTTCTTCCAATAGAGTTTGGATGAGACTCAACTAGAATGGTTCTATCAATTGGAGGGTTACCACATCCACACATGGGAAGATCTAGCCACTGCTTTTTATCATCAATATCAATACAATACCGACCTGGCACAAACTAGAGTCCAACTTCAAGGTATGACAATGGGTACCAATGAGGGGTTCAAGGAGTACACACAAAAATGGAGGGATCTTGCTCGTAGGGTCCAACCACAACTAACTGATAGGGAACTAGTTGACATGTTCACGGGTACATTAACTGGCCCATTTCAACCTATTGATTGGCAGTTCTTCGTCTGGTTTCACCGAGTTGATCCTAACTGGTGAAAGGGTCGAAAGTGGCATTAAGAGCGGAAAAATTCCCATGACATCTGCTTTCGCATCCAACAGTGTAAAAAAGCCTTTCACTAGAAAGAAGGAAACAAATGCTGTGTGTGGGGAAAGAGCCCATACCAAGAAGGATCATCAACCTTTTGTTAATGTTGTGTTAATCTCCAACCCTCCGTCTGCTTAAAGGCAATAATCCAACAATTAATGATTCAAAGTTCCTCAGAGACAGTTCATGAGGATAAGCATGTCATTATCCCAAGTCTTAAAACATATGTTAAAGGCCAACTTAGTGACATTGTGCAATCCACCATCCAATCCAAACATTTCATCTTCTAAGTATAATCCAAATGCCAAGTGTGCGTATCATTCCAACAACCCCGGGCGTGAAATTGATCAATGTTGGGCTCTGAAGAATAAAATTCAAGATCTGATAGACAATAAAAATATTGAATTTGATCCACCCACTACTTCAAATGTGATAAATGCACCAATGACGAATCATGACAAAGATGTTAACGCAATTGATGATACTAATTTCGTCTCTTCCATTGAAGATTTAACAACTCCATTAACTATTGTGAAGGTTAATTTGCTAAGAGTTGGGGTGTTCCCTGGCTGTTCTAAAAATTGTGTTTGCTGTGATCAACAAGTAAATGGGTGCAAGCGGCTGAAGGAAGGTGTGCAACGCCTGATAGATAGCTGCGAAATTCTGTTTGAAAAGATTCCTACCATCAAGAGCTTGACCAACAAAGCTGAAGACCTGTCCATAATAAAAAATTTCAACAAGCCTTTTAGGATCCCCTCAAAGGGTCCTATTAGAATTTCAAATGAACCAACCATTGCCCCTTTAATAACCATTGCCGCTGGGCCTATCCCCTACTCCTCTGACAAAGTAGTTCCATGGAACTATGGTGCCAAGGTTTATTATCATGGGATAAAACAAGATTCTTGGATCAACAAAGATGAAGCCGATGTCACCAATATTGCAGGTTCTAGTAAAGTAACAAGAACAGGGAGAATCTTTTCCCCTGATATTTCACCACCACTACTATAATAACTCCTGTCTGTATAACCAATGACAAGTCTAGTGTCAACAGCAGAGGCAAAGAGAAAGAAGGTGAGCCTGCTGGGATAGAGGCACCTACCAAAGATACTGACACTGAAGAACCCTCCACTCGAGAGATGGAGGAAATCCTGAAAATCATACAGAAGAGTGACTTCAAAATAGTTAAGCAGTTGGGGAAAACCCCGTCCAAAATTTCCATGCTGTCATTATTACTCTTTTCGGAAGTTCAAGCCCATGCTCTAATCAAGTTCTTGAATAAAGCCCATGTGTCGCCAAGAAACCACCGCTGAACAGTTCGAGAACTGCATAGCAAGTTTAATGGCTGACAATGGATTAGGGTTCTCTGACGTTGATTTGACTCCTATGGGAAGGAACCACAACAAAGCATTGCATATCTCTGTTGAATGCAAAGGGACCACCATGGCCCATGTCCTAATTGATACTGGCTCATCTTTAAATTTGTTACCCAAAGGTGCTTTGGACCGGCTAGATTGTGAAGGACTGGTATTGAAGCCAATCGATATTGTCGTAAGGGATTTTGATGGGTCTAAGAGAATGGTTCATGGAGAGGTGGATCTCCCAATTAAAGTTGGCTCACAGATTTTCAACTCTTCCTTTTATATAATGGACATATGTCCCGCCTACTCTTGTTTGCTTGGACGTCCTTGGATCCATGGGGCATGGGCAGTAACATCCACCCTTCATCAAAAATTTAAATATCCAGTCAAGGGGAAGATTGTTACTGTTTGCGGCGAAGAAGAATTTATGGTGAGCCATCTCAATTCCTTCAAGTATGTGGAAATGGATGGTGAATTCATAGAGACTTTGTGCCAGGATTTCGAAATTGTTCCTCCTATGGTTGCCACCACCAAAATCTCCTCCAACATATCAAAAGATGATAAATTTATACCAAGAATGGTTTCACTTAAGGATGCCCGTGTTGTGGTTGAAGATGGAAATTGTACTATCTAGGGCCAACTTCCCGACATTCCATTTAAAGCAGACAAATTCGGATTGGGTTTCACCATCAAAGCTCAAAAAGAAGTCAGGTGCGCTCGCATGGGAAAGCCACCTCTCCGCATTGGGAATTATAAAGTGAATGTTGTGGAAGACTCTGATGATGGAAATACTTTCGAAGATTGGATCTATCCTACGGTCGAAGGAAAGCTCAACAACTGGCATGCAAAGGATTTCACTCCCATCTCCTTCATTAAGGAGTAATTACTATTTACTATTTTCTGTCAATTCAAGAACTTTTGTCTGTAATCTTAAATTACAAACAATGACTTTTAAGTCGTTTGCCTTGCCCAGAGCACTATGGTCCATTTGTTAAGGGTTTTGTTCATGTTCATTTATCATATGATCATTTAATATAAACTATAGGACCTTTTGCATTCAAACTTTTGCGTTCAATGTCTTTATTTTCCTTTATTTCATTTTTTCAAATAGCCATGTATCGTACATGCACACACATACACACTTGCATATCTTCATCCACTCCGGATCTCATTGCCAACGACTCTACTATTGCCAGTTATGACTTTGAACATCTAGTTAACCAAGCCGAAGACGAAGGCGAGGAAGATTGTGAAATACCAGCTAGACTTCTAATGCAAGAAGAGAAAGCTATTCAACCTTATGAAGAACCAGTCGAGGTTATCAACTTAGGTACTGAGACAGATAAGAAAGAAGTCAAGATCGGCACCAACCTAAAAGATGGTATCAAGAGCAGATTAGTTCATATGTTACATGACTACGTTGAAGTGTTTGCTTGGTCATACGAAGATATGTCAGGGTTGGATACCGACATTATGGTTCATCGTCTTGCAACAAAGGAAGATTGCCCTCCTGTTAAGCAAAAGGTTTGTCGTATGCGGCCATACATGTCTGAAAAGATAAAGGATGAGGTAGTGAAACAATTTGATGTAGGTTTTCTGGCCATCACATCTTATCCTCAATGGGTTGCGAACGTGGTCCCCGTGCCACAGAAAGATAGAAAGGTTCAGATGTGTGTAGATTATAGGGATCTGAATAGGGCAAGCCCCAAAGATGATTTCCCTCTATCAAATATTGACGTCTTGGTTGATAACACCGCTCAACATAAATTCTTCTCCTTCATGGATGGATTTTATGGCTACAACCAAATCAAGATGGCTCCCAAAGACATGGAGAAGACTTGTTACACAATGGGGTACCTTTTGCTATAAAGTCATGTCGTTTGGATTAAAGAATACATGGTCAACATATCAAAGAACCATGGTAGCTTTATTTCATGATATGATTCATCATGAAATAGAAATCTATGTGGATGATATGATTGTAAGGTCGCAAACCAAAGAAGAGCATCTCGATCACCTACAAAAGCTATTCGATAGGTTGAAGAAGTACAAGTTGAGGTTGAACCCTAATAAGTGCACATTCGGAGTAAGATCTGGAAAGTTTTTAGGTTTTGTCGTCAGTGGTATAGGCGTTGAGGTTGATCCTATAAAGGTAAAAGCCATTCAAGAAATGCCAATTCCATGCTCTGAAAAGGAGGTGAGAGGCTTCTTAGGTCGACTTAACTACATTGCTCGCTTCATATCTCACTTAACTGCTACTTGTGAACCAATCTTCAAACTCTTGAAGAAAGATCAAGTAATCATATGGAACGACGATTGTTAAGCCGCCTTTGACAAGATCAAAGAATATTTGCAAGAACCTCCTATCCTTATGCCTCAACTGGAAGGAAGACCATTGATCATGTACTTAACTGTGCTAGAGAATTCTATGGGGTGTGTGTTGGGCTAACATGACGAGTCTGGCTGAAAAGAGCATGCAATATACTGCCTGAGCAAAAAGTTTACTGATTGTGAAACCAAATATTCAGTGCTCAAGAAAACTTGCTACGCTCTGGCATGGGCTGCTCGCCAGCTAAGACAATATATGTTGACTCACACCACTTTATTGATTTCTAAGATGGACCCTATTAAGTACATATTTGATAAGCCCGCTCTCTTCGGACAGATAGCCAGATGGCAAATGATTCTGACTGAATACGATATTCAATATACAACACAAAAGGCCATCAAAGGAAGTGTATTGGCAGATCATTTGGCCTATCAAGTTGTTGATGATTATCAATCTATGAACTTTGACTTCCCGAAGGAGAATCTCATGTTAGTGACTGACTGTGCAAAACCTGGACCCTATAATGGACCTAAACAAGGATTTCGATAGACTATGGTTTTTGATGGGGCTTCCAACGCTTTGGGTAATGGAATTAGTGCTGTGATAATTTCTCCTGAAGGTTGTCACACTCCTTTCAATGCTAGACTGTGCTTTGATTGTACGAATAACATGGCTGAGTATGAAGCATGTATCTTAGGTCTGAAGGCTGCTATAGACTTAAGGATCAAGCATTTGGATGTATTCGTGGATTCTGCTCTAGTAATCGGCCAAGTCCAAGGAGAATGGGACACTAAACATCCTAACTTGATTCCTTACAAGGAGCTTGTGTTAATTCTGATTCCATGCTTCGAAGAGATCACTTTTGAACACTTCCCTAGGGAGGAAAATCAGTTAGCCGACGCTTTGGCCATAATGTCTTCCATGTTCAAAGTCAAATGGGACAACGAAGCTCATATGATTACAATTGAAAGATTCGACAAACCCGCACACTGCTATAAGCTTGAAACCAACGAAAAGAAACCATGGTACCATGAGGTGATGAGATATCTTGATACACAAGAATATCCTGAATGGGATTCCATCAATGATAAGTGTTGTACCCCAAAATTTGCCCTCCCATATTCATCAAGAAATTGCCAAGTCAAGGTCACAAAATTCCCTCAGGGTTGTGCAGCTCAACTGTCTCTTATACAGTCAAAACTAGGGTTTGAGTTCTGGTCAAGCAAATGAACTTTTCAAAGGCCCAATCAAGTCTCACATGCCTACAAAGATGGTCAAGTATCCTCATATCAAGTTTCAAGGCATTCAGCTCAAAATTGCACAGTCAAAACCCTAGATTGCACTACAGTCAACTGTAGGGGCAAAATGGTCATTTGACAGTCAAAAGTTCAAATTTTTGGTCAATATATCATTTTGAAGCCACAAACATCATTTGATCAATGCTTGATCATGATTTTCAAGATTTGGCTTAGAAATCATCAAAGATGCAAAAGTTGCTATATTTGGACAGCTGAAAAAGTCAACTGAAATTGACCAAGGCATAACTTTCACATGGATTATCAGAAAAATTCCATCCAAAGCTCATTTTGAAGAGAAAGACATTTACTACAATTCATCTTCATGTTCCAAGTCCAAGAAATGCTCTCACAAAAAGTTATCAATTTCAACATTATAGGTCATTTTCAAAAGTCAACAAAAAGTGACTTTAAGTCAAAGGCCATAACTTGAGATTGGTAAATCAAAATTACATGGGACCAAAGGCATTGGTTAAAGGACTCAAAGACCTTTCCAAAATGTCCAAGAACATGTGAAAAGCTTAAAAATTGACCAAGTCATGCCTTGTGGAAGTTGGGAAATTTTTGGAAATTTTTGAAAGTCAACAATGATGCAAAAGGCCTAAAAATGCAAATGGGCCCAATTATCTTCCAAATTTCTTCATGCCAAGCCTATGCACGACCACTAGGCCCAAAGGGAAGTATTCTCATATTTTTTAATTATTTATTTGAATTAATATTAATTTATATTCATTTAAATGATTTTAATATATGAAAAATATCAAACTAACCTAAAAAAATCTTTTTGTGCACATTCTAATCTCTACAAATCGTGCACATCTCAAATAGACAAGCTTTGGTGCTAATTGATCAGATTTGGTACAAGAAACATGAGAAAAAGATTGAAAAAGATTCTTAACAAATCAAATATTGAAATCCATTATGGCATGAGATTTTGTTCAATCTTTTTGACCTAACATGCTCTATACATACACAGCATCACAACCCTAATCATCCAAGACTGAAAGCTGCGCCCCAAACTCCATTGCATTCTTGAATTTTCTCATAAAAACACCAATACTGAAATCAAGGTTTTAGTGTGATTCAAGCTCCAATCTTTATTCCAATAGCATCCTGAGATATCCCTAAACGTTTCTCAATCAAAAACAACAAGCAAAACACCTTGAATCGGTACCTCTAAGTCAAACTGAACCAAGAAAATATTGAAATCGCATAGCATGATTTAAGCATTCTTTTGCATTTTTGTTCATGGATTCTTGTTTATAATCATGTTTCTATGCTAACCAATAGGTTCAATTGTGTTTTTCTGTACCATAGGCGATTATGCCATGTATGTTTTCTAGGGTTTGCAGGTTTCAAATTTGGGGGTTTTTGCCCAAGGAAAAATTGATGCTTCAAACCAGGACCACTGAGTTCAGTACATGGAGACGAAGAAGAACATGTCCTCGCGCCTAATTTATGATGAGAAACGAGCTATTCGCTATTTTTTCGTTGCTTGCCTAAGACCACGCCTGAAAACCGTGGCCATACGTGTGTGTTTCAGACAAAAGGAAGAAGACAACCTCGTTGTCACCACGTGATAGGCTCTTTTTGAATTCACGCGCGTTTTGCCCATTATGCATTGATTTTGCTTTTTGATATTTAATGGATATTATATGTTAAATATGAACGTGATGGCTCAGTGGTAACGTGTTAGGCATGTGACCTCAAAGACCTGGGTTCAAGTCCCAGGTCTGGCAAAAGTTTCACATTATTTTTCATAAAAAATTCTTATGCAGCGCGCTTGAGGACGTTCACCATACACACTCAATATTCATCGCCCACGTGTCCCAGGCAACCAAATCAAGGGCATGGATTCCAGGAGTGCAATGAATATCAGTCAACGCATGACACATGATCCAGAAAGTCAATGAAATTCCATGCTTATTGGGCCAGGCTTTCCAACTTCATACCTCCTAAATTGGGGACTACACCCCACTCTGGTTTGATTTCCTTTTTATTTCATTTATTTTAATTGTTATGTTTATTTTAATTATTTGTTTTAATTAATTATTTTTAACAAAAATCTAAAAAACATTATAAAAAATCAGAAAATACAGAAAAAACATAATATTTATTTTATTATAATTATTTTTCATAAATAAATTAGAATGTAAATTATGTAGTGTTTTTAGGTTTAATTTTAATTCCTTTTTTTAATAAAAATCCAAAAATGTAGAATTTAGGTTTTAATTGTTAATTCTTTTTATTTCCCTTTTTTCCACAATAATAATTATTATTTATTTATTTATTTTCCTATTTTAATTGTACATAAATGAATTAGGTTAATTTAGGTCATATTTTAAGTCTTTCTTAATAAATAAAAAATATTAGAATTAGGGTTTGCCGTTTAATTTAATTTTAATTAATTCTCCTTTTTCTCATTAAATCTAAAAAATACAAAATACCAAAAAAAACATTTAATCATTTAATTTTTAATTCTCATTAACTTTTAATTATTTGCAAAAGGGTCCAACGCCCTAGTTTCGTTTCAATTATTTAATTTGCGCATTTATCTTATGTCGTTTAATTATAATGATGTAATTGTCCCTAAGCCATGTAACTTTACTTTTCGCACTTTATTCCTTTGCGTTATTTATTTTCCGCTAAATCGGGTCCGGTTTAATTTTGGCGATGTGGACCCGCGCCATTTGTAATAGTCTTAGATTTATTTTCCCGCAAAATATTTAACTGTTAACCAAGCATGAAAGAATGAATGTCTTAATAAAATCAAGCGTAGAACACGACAAACATGACAAGACAAATAACTGAAACATGACACACAATTCGCACACACCACCCCTAGGGTACGCCTCACTGTTGCCTTTCAAAAGGTGGTCGTCGAGTAGAAAACGTCTTAGTAAGTCCTCATGATCCGGGAACCTGGCATGAGGGTAGCTTCTAAGGTGTCTTCCCATTGCTCTGGTGATCACCACGTCCCGAACATCGAATTGACCCGAACACCTCCAACGGTGGTGCTACCTACCTCTCAATGGTGGGATGGCACTACTTTAAAGGACTTTTACACAGACGAATTCCTTAGGGTAGGTAGGTTCTCAAGGATACTTGCTCTCTTCAAAACAAACTGAAATCTTTTCACACCAACACTTTTCAAAAGCTTTCAAAGCAAACTTTTCAAACACTCTGACGTACGAGTCGATCTGAAATTTTTCAAAAGAAACTTTTTAAAACCCACATTGAAAAGCAAACAAAACAATTTGAAAACACATTGAGCAAGTATCTAAGAGCCCATGGATAACCATGGATAGAAAGGGTGCTAACACCTTCCCTTTCTATAACTTACCTCCCGAACCGAGAGCAATCTCTTAAAAGGAATTTTTCTGTGCTTTTGTCCTTTCCAATTGGAGAAAATAAAAGACGGTGGCGACTCTTGCTTCCGCGACATTTCGCGAACCAGCGTTAAACAGTCAGTTCCAGATCCACCGATCACAGAACTGGCGACTCTGCTGGGGACCCTTTATAAAGTGAGGTGTACCTTAGGGCTAGCTTATAACTATGTTTTCAATTGTTTTCCTTGTGTGCTTTAAAATTGTGGGTTGCTTGGGAGTTCTATAGATCCTACGCCCGGATCTGGGGGATACCTTTCTTAGAAAGTAGCAACAAGACTGTGAGGGAACTGTGCGGGGTATACCGACACGGTTGAAACAGTCTGCTACGTTGATGTGGCACTTTGGTGTGTACCGGTAACCCTTGAGTTCAGTCAAGGAGAGTACGGGGCCTCCGCGTGGTGTCGTGAAGCATCAACAGACCTTAGGAACCTTAATTGAACTATCTTGGCCTCTTTAGGGTAGTGAGATAACTGACTTTGGTGCAGTCCGAGGTTGGTTGATACTCGATACTACGCTCAATTGAGGGTTGCTTTCCTGGAATATTTCGGTCGCCAGTTCAGTGGCTAAATCGAAACGATGAACAATGAAAGCAATCCCGTGATATTGGGAACCTTAGAACCCGGTTACTTTGATTAGGATAGGTATGAACCCACCAACTCAAGAGGGTACTACCCAGACCCCATGCTGGCCTTAAACCTTAAGGGCTTGTCTTGTGTGCCTTGTGTGCCTTACATGTTTGTCTTTGTAAATATCTGTGTTGTGTTTAATCATAGCATCATGACATCATCCAGCATCATATGCATTGACTAACCATTTCAGGGGTTCGAATTTTCATCTTTGTTCTTGTTTTGTAGGACATGGAAACTGCTCGTAGAAAGACAATTCAGGTCAATCTTGTAAGGATCCCTCCTCAGCTTAAGGAGCTTATATCCAGGATTCCCGAGAACTCTTCATTCAGTGACAGGCATGGAAGCCTCATCAGCTTGGTCAACACCAACATTGAGGAAGATATGATAAAGGTCTTGTTTCAGTTCTTTGACCCTCTGCATCACTGTTTCACCTTCTTGGACTATCAGTTGGTACCTACATTGGAGGAGTTCTCCCGGCTCCTGAAGATTCCTATCCTTGATCAGCTACCTTTCAACGGTACAGAAAAGGAACCTAAGCTCGAAGAGATTGCTAAAGCCTTGCACCTACAGTCATCTGACCTCAAGGGACATTGGGAAGTTAGAAGTGGCGTCAAAGGGTTCTTAGCCAGGTTTCTGTTTGAGAAAGCCCTTGAATGTTGGAACTCTCTTGACTTGCAAGCTTTTGAAGAGGTTGTGGCCCTCCTTGTTTATGGTTTGGTATTGTTCCCTAATCCAGATCAGCTTATTGATATCAGTGCCGTTCAGATCTTTATGTCCAGGAATCCTATACCTACATTGCTGGGGGACATCCTTCACTCATGTTACACTCGAACCATGAGAAAAAGAGGTGTCCTTATGTGTTGCACTCCTCTCCTGGGAAGGTGGTTTATTTCGCACCTTCCTCAATCAGTCCTGAAGAATGAGCGGGGTTTGAGATGGTCACAACGGTTGATGACTCTTACACATGCAGATATACATTGGTGCCCTAGATCCAGAGGAGATGTCACTATCATTGATCGTTGTGGGGAGTACCCTAATGTTCCTTTACTTGGAATCAGAGGAGGTATTACTTATAGCCCATGCCTGGCTTGGAGACAGTTTGGTTATGCTCGGAGGGATGGTCCTCATGACATGTTAATTCCCGACATAGTTTTTGACTTCGACAGTGATACTCAAGGACTTCGTCAGAGATTTATCAGAGCCTGGAGGATGCCCAGTAGGATAGACAGCAAGACACTGGGGCACAAGAACTCCATCCCTTTGGAGCCTTATCTCAAATGGGTACGAGCCCGCTCTCAGAAGTTAGTAATGCCTTATCCTCACATGCTCCCAGTAATCAAAGAACCTGTCTTGGAAGGGGAAGTGTCTCATGTTATTCAGCACCCTGATATGCCCACATCCTGGGAAGAGATGCAGAAGAGCTGGATCCAGCTTAAAGAAGAGCGGAATTCTCTTGAGACTAGTCTGCATGCCAGTGAAAAGAAAGTCTTGGAGCTCACCCGTCTGCTGCACGAGGAGAGGAACCTCAACACCTACATAGCTCCGAAGAGGATGCGCAGTGTATTTTGGGATTGACTTGATTCTTGTACTTTTGCCCATGAGGCCTTGATGTATTAAACAATGATTTCATTAATGATAACGTGTGTTCTTTTCTTGTCTACAACGAATTTGAACTTTCGAACCCTTGAATGCATTGCATACGCATTTCATACATCATGTGCATAGCAGGTTTCTCCCTTTTCAGGTTGCTTACAGTTCTTCGCTGTTTATTTCAGCATCATGAATTCCAGATCTGAATCAACTGAGACTTCAATCAAGGCTCTCCAGGCGCAGAATGCGCAGTTTCAAGAGCTAATCCTGGGTCTAGCCAAAGGCCAAGAGGAACTGAAGACCATGCTCCTGAAGAAGGAGAAGAAGAAGAAAAGAAGAACTGTTCTATTCAACACGGGCCGAAGGTTGGGTAATACTCTACACAATGAAGAGGTTGCTTCTTCTGTTGGCAAGAGTCCTTCTCAGGCAGAAGCAAGGGTTCCTAGTCCGGTGGTCTCCGACAACGAGACAGATTTTGATGAAGAGCAGTATCCTCCTGCAGATGACAGGTACAAACAGCTAGAGGACAGGTTGAAGGCTATGGAGGTGCAACAGGTACCTGGGCTGGATTTCGGAGATCTGGGTTTGTCGACTGGTGTAATTATCCCGCACAAGTTCAAAGCTCCCACCTTCTCCAAGTATGACGGGGCATCTTGTCCCAAGCTGCATTTGAGGTCTTATGTTCGAAAGATTCAGCCGTACTCTGTGGACAAGAATCTATGGATCCACTTCTTCCAGGAGAGTCTTTCAGGGACTCATCTCGAATGGTTCTATCAGCTGGATGGGACCAAAGTTCGTAACTGGGAGGAGCTGGCTACTGCTTTCTACAAGCAGTATCAGTATAATGCCGACCTTGCCCCCACGCGTACCCAACTCCAGGGTATGTCGTTGGGCGTAAGCGAAGGTTTTAAAGAGTACGCGCAGAAGTGGAGAGACTTAGCTGGCAGGGTGCAGCCACCTTTGACTGATCGAGAGTTAGTGGACATGTTCTTGGGGACCCTATCTGGGCCGTTTTTCAACCATCTCATTGGGAATTCTTCTGCTGGTTTCACTGATTTAATCTTAACTGGAGAAAGGATTGAAGCTGGGTTGAAGTCTGGGAAGATTGCAAAGGCTGCATCATCATCTAGTTCGGACAAGAAACCATTTAAAAAGGAGTCTAGTGCCGTGTATGGCTCCAGGAAATCAGAAAGACCTGATCGCCGCCAATCTGTCAGTGCGGTCATGATCGCTACGCCTACTGCCGCTCCCCGGCCAAACAATCCTCAAAGGGCTGATAGACCCCGGAGAGAGTTTACCCGGTTAAGCATGACCCTATCGCAGATTCTGCCACAGCTGCTCGCAACCAACTTGGTATCTGTCAAGGAGGCACCAAAGTTCCCTAACACTACCTCTCCCAAGTACAGCCCGAATGCCCGTTGTGCTTACCATTCAGACAGCCCGGGGCATGCCACTGATGACTGTTGGGCACTAAGGAACAAGCTGCAGGACCTCATTGACGCTAAGGAGGTACAGTTCGAGGCGTCTGACAAACCTAATGTGGTGACAGCTCCCCTGCCTGCTCATGGAGTTAATGCTATTGGTGATGAAGAGGAAGTTGATGAAGCTGAATTCGATAGCTGGATATACCCGGTTGCTGATGGTGGACTTAACAATTGGAGCGCCAAGGACAATCTCTCTGTTTCTTTTGACCCACAGTAATGAATTCCCATGTTTTGTTATTTTGTAATAGACAATGATAAACTCTATGGCCCGGTGTCTTACCCGAGGCACCGTGGTTCTATTTGTGAGGGCATATGAACTGTCATTTTATACATCATGAATGAAAATCTTGGACTTTTCGCATTACAAATATTGTGTTCCTTTTTTTTATCTTTCATTTCCTTTACATAATTTTCAAAAACAGCTGTATTTACACACACACTCACTCATACAGGTTCCAATCCACCCTGGATCTCACTGATAACAGCTCTGCTAATGCCAATTATGACTTCGAAAATCCGATCAACTTAGCCGAAGACGAAGGTGAAGATGATTGCGAAGTGCCTGGCGAGCTTGCAAGACTGTTGCTTCAGGAAGAGAGGGCAATTCAACCCCATGAAGAGCCAGTGGAAACCATAAACCTGGGTACTGAAGCAGATAGAAAAGAGGTAAAGATTGGTGCCAACCTAGAGCTCAGCGTGAAGCAACGGTTAACCAAGATGTTACATGACTATATGGAGATCTTTGCCTGGTCCTACGAAGACATGCCAGGATTGGATACCGATATTGTTGTCCATCATCTGCCGACTAGGGAAGACTGCCCTCCAGTTAAACAAAAGGTTCGTCGGATGCGTCCAGAGATGTCCGAGAAGATTAAGGCCGAGGTGATGAAACAGTTTGATGCCGGGTTCCTTGCAGTAACTTCGTACCCTCAGTGGGTTGCTAATGTGGTGCCGGTACCTAAAAAGGACGGTAAGGTCAGAATGTGTGTTGATTACAGGGATCTAAACAGGGCCAGCCCCAAAGATGACTTCCCCTTACCTCACATTGATGTCCTCGTTGATAATACAGCCCAACACAAAGTATTCTCTTTCATGGATGGTTTTTCAGGCTACAATCAGATCAAGATGGCACCTGAAGACATGGAGAAGACTACATTTGTTACTCAGTGGGGCACCTTCTGTTACAAGGTCATGCCGTTCGGGTTAAAGAATGCTGGGGCAACCTACCAGCGTGCCATGGTTGCCTTGTTTCATGATATGATCCATCATGAGATCGAAGTGTACGTGGACGACATGATTGCTAGGTCCCAGACTGAGGAAGAGCACCTAGATCATCTACAGAAGTTGTTTGACCGGTTGAAACTATACAAGCTGAGATTGAACCCGAACAAGTGCACCTTCGGGGTAAGATCTGGGAAGTTACTAGGCTTCGTGGTCAGTGATAAAGGTATTCAAGTGGACCCTGCTAAGGTCAAAGCTATTCAAGAGATGCCAGTTCCTAAGACAGAGAAGGAAGTCAGAGGTTTTTTAGGACGCCTGAATTACATCGCTCGATTCATATCTCATTTGACTGCTACCTGTGAGCCAATCTTCAAGCTGCTGAAGAAAGATCAGGTAGTACGTTGGAACGATGAATGTCAGGCTGCTTTCGACAAAATCAAAGAGTACCTCCAAGAACCACCCATCCTCATGCCACCGGTTGAAGGGAGACCTCTGATCCTATATCTGACAGTACTTGACAACTCAATGGGGTGTGTGCTGGGGCAGCATGACGAGTCTGGCCGAAAAGAGCACGCCATTTATTACCTTAGCAAAAAGTTTACCGACTGTGAGACCCGATACTCACTGCTTGAGAAAACTTGCTGCGCTTTGGTATGGGCTGCTCGCCGGCTGAGACAGTATATGCTGACTCACACTACCTTGTTGATCTCAAAAATGGATCCGATAAAATACATATTCGAAAAGCCTGCTCTGTCTGGGAGAATTGCAAGATGGCAAATGATCTTGACGGAATATGACATTAAGTACACAACCCAGAAAGCCATCAAAGGGAGTGTATTGGCAGACCACTTAGCACATCAAGCTGTAGATGACTACCAATCAATGAACTTCGAGTTTCCGGACGAAAGCATCATGATAGTAACTGATTGTGAAGTACCTGGGCCGGATGAAGGACCTGAACCAGGATCCCGATGGTCTATGCACTTTGACGGAGCTTCCAATGCTTTGGGAAATGGTATCGGCGCCATCATCATATCTCCACAAGGTACTCATACTCCACTCACTGCCCGGCTATGTTTCAACTGTACCAACAACATGGCGGAGTATGAGGCGTGTATCATGGGTCTTCAAGCTGCGATCGACTTAAGGATCAAGTTCCTCAGTGTCTTCGGAGATTCCGCTCTTGTGATCAATCAGATCAACGGAGAGTGGGATACGAAACATCCAAACTTGATTCCTTACAGAGAAGGTGTGTTGACCCTGATTCCCCACTTTACAGAGATAACCTTTGAGCACTTTCCAAGAGAAGAGAATCAGTTAGCGGACGCGTTAGCTACAATGTCTTCAATGTTCAAGGTCAAATGGGATAACGAAGCTCCCCAGATCACCATCGAGAAACTGGACGAACCGGCATACTGTTGTGATCTCGAAACTGAATTGGTAACTGAGAAGCCTTGGTACCACGAAGTGAAGAGATATCTGGAGGCTCAGGAATACCCTGAAGGTGCCTCTATCAACGATAAGAAATTCCTGAGGAGGTTCGCAGCCAAGTTCTTCCTAAGCAACGGCATCTTGTACAAGAGGAATCATGATTCAACCTTACTGCGTTGTGTGGACAAGATTGAGGCAGAAAGAATCATGGAAGAATTACATGAAGGGACCTTTGGTACGCATTCCAGTGGACATACTATGGCTAAGAAAATCCTACGGGCAGGATATTACTGGTCCACCATGGAAGCTGATTGCTACCAACACTCCAGGACATGCCACAAGTGCCAGATCTACGCAGATAAGGTGCATGTTCCTCCGGTTCCCCTGAATGTTCTAACTGCGCCTTGGCCATTTGCAATGTGGGGCATAGACATGATCGGCGAGATAAGACCTACGGCATCTAATGGACATCGCTTCATCTTAGTGGCGATTGACTATTTTACAAAGTGGGTTGAGGCAGCATCCTATGCTACGGTAACCAAGACTGTTGTGGCACGGTTTATTCGACACAACCTGATCTGTCGATACGGCGTCCCTGAGCGGATCATTACAGACAACGGTACCAATCTGAACAATAAGATGATTGCTGAGCTTTGCGAACAGTTCAAGATACAGCACCACAATTCTTCTCCTTACAGACCGAAGATGAATGGGGCTGTAGAGGCAGCTAACAAGAACATCAAGAAAATCGTGCAAAAGATGACAGTAACGTACAAAGATTGGCACGAGATGTTACCGTTCGCTCTGCATGGGTACCGCACCTCGGCGAGGACGTCAACCGGGGCAACTCCTTTCTCTCTGGTTTATGGTATGGAGGCAGTCTTGCCGATCGAAGTGCAAATTCCCTCGCTCCGGATAATGAAGGATGCAAATCTGAACGAAGATGATTGGATCCAGACACGACTTGACCAACTCAATCTCATTGACGAAAAAAGACTTGCTGCTATCTGTCATGGTCAGACGTATCAGAAACGAATGATCAGGGCATTTAACAAAAAGGTCAGGCCACAGGAATATCAAGTCGGGGATCTGGTTATCAAGAGAATCATCCTTCCTCAGAGTGATCCAAGGGGCAAATGGACCCCTACGTACGAAGGGCCATTTGTGGTTAAGCATGTGTTCTCAGGAGGAGCAATGATCTTAACCAACATGGATGGTGACGACCTTCCTCACCCCGCCAATGCAGACATAGTTAAAAAATACTACGCATGAAAAAAGACCCGCTAGGCTGACATGCCTAGGCAAAAATTAGGGCTTCCCGTCGAACCAAAAGGGTTCGGGCAAAATGTAGGGATGAAAATGAAAAAATCTGTACACCCGGCAAGTCGAAAACCTGAAAAGGCGGCTTGGGCAAAAATGGATATCCCGGTGGACTGAAAACCCGAAAGGGCGGTCCAGGCAAAAATTAGGGATAAAAGCGTAAAACTATGTCTCACTGATCACTTTGCATCCAGAATCCGGTATCTACATCAAGTTCAAACGGCATCGATCAGTCAGCTTCATCTTCAACCAAGGTCATCGAGTGATGAGACGCTCGGAGTTATGAAGACAAAAGCAGAGTTGAAACCCAGTGGATCATTCATCTTTCACACAGCTGTTTTATCTTTCTTTTGTACAAAACTTGTATAAACTCTTTTGATCGGTGACGTACCTCTTACTAGGACGTCAGCCTCTTGTACACAAAACGCCTATTTTCAGGCCATTCAAAAAAAATATATTTTCAGTTAAACGTGCCAAGTATTTTTCCTTTCTCTGTTTTGTTTTGCGAAGAACGTCCAAGGTTCAATTTGTGATGTATGCATTGACAATAATTTGCTAACTCATAAATATTTGCATACGAAACAAAGGAATTCATTGCAGGTGACACTGGAAACAGGGGCAATAAAGAGTTGTCCGAGCAGTCTAATTGTTCTATCCCCCAAGGTACTAAGGTAGGTTCAGCTAAAGAACATGGCCAAGTGTATCTTAATTCCCCAGAGAGTAGTTCAGTAAAGCAGTACATCTTCTCCAAGCAAAATCATCAAGTATCAAGGAAATTGAGTATCCTCCCATAGATCTCAAATACTTCCCCAACAGTATACAACAAGCATCCCCGGCAGTCTTGGTCTAAAGATTGTTCCCCGGCGGTGTACCACTATTCAAAGGAATCACTTCCCCGCAGTCTAAAACTTCCCCCAGGAGAGTCCAACCCAGTTTCCCCAAGAAAGTTGGAATTCATATCTCCCCAAGCAGTAAGCTTATCCCCAGTAGATTCTGGAAGCTTATCCCTCGCAGAGCACGAACGCGTCGTCCCGGCTTGACTTAAAGAGTTATTTCCGTAACAGGATATAACTGGGTTATCCTCAGCCAAAAGCCATGGAAAGAGCGTCCTCGGCAAAGTATCTTCCTACCCCCAGCGAAGTCTATCAACACTTCCAGCACAACAAGGATATCCCCAGCATAAATCATCAACGGTATCCCCAGCAGAGTTATCTTCATCAACTCAGCAAAGCATCGCTATCCCCACAGAGTAGCACTCCCCAGCATGATCGCTAGAGTATCTTTTCTCCCGCAGAATTATTTCATTTGCCAAGTTTATTCCTCAACGGAGTTATCTTCTCCTATCGGTATTCTTGCAACGAATCATCCACAGCGGAAGCAAAATCTCTTCCTCAACATCAGCCCAGGATATGACTTCCCGGCACCCGTCAAGGATTTATTTTCCTAGACGAAAACATACATGAATCATCACATACATCATTATAGCATGCGTGTACACATCATATCATATAAATCGTATCCATGTTTGCTTGATCCATATCATGCATCGCATATAACTAACCTCTACCTTTCAGGAAGGGTGCAGTTGAAATTCTCAAACATATTTCAAAGACTTCTCCAGTCCAATTAAATCGACTCCAAACAGGTTTTTCTGATAAAGACTCAGTAGAAGTTCTCTTATGGTCCCCTCTCCAACGGCGTGTGAGGTGGTAATTCCTTCTTCAGATGTTCTCCTCTCCGGCATGAGCGTGAGGTGATATTCTCTTATGGTCCCCTCTCCAACGGCGTGTGAGGTGGTAATTCCTTCTTCAGATGTTCCCCTCTCCGGCATGAGCGTGAGGTGATATTCTCTTATGGTCCCCTCTCCAACGGCGTGTGAGGTGGTAATTCCTTCTTCAGATGTTTCCCTCTCCGGCATGAGCGTGAGGTGATATTATCTTATGGTCCCCTCTCCAACGGCGTATGAGGTGGTAATTCCTTCTACAGATGTTTTCCTCTCCGGCATGAGCGTGAGGTGATATTCTCTTATGGTCCCCTCTCCAACGGCGTGTGAGGTGGTAATTCCTTCTTCAGATGTTCCCCTCTCCGGCATGAGCGTGAGGTGATAGTCTCTTATGGTCCCCTCTCCAACGGCGTGTGAGGTGGTAATTCCTTCTTCAAGATGTTTCCCTCTCCGGCATGAGCGTGAGGTGATATCTCCTTTCAGATTATAATTTCCTATAGTTCCCTCTCCAGCGGTGAGTAAGATGACTCCCTTCGAGATCATAATGTCCTTTGGTTCTCTTCCTGACACTACGAAGATGGTAATTCCCACCAAGATTTTCTCAACGAGCGTTGTTGAAGTTAAAATCGTCCAAGGTTCACTTATCATTCATGTTAAGGCAGTAACCATCCCTGGTTCATTCATCAGCGTTTGAAGCTCCAGACTCAGCTCCTGTAACCAGTCAGGACACATCTATACCAAGCATCTAAAATCAACTCCTGCAACGTGTCAGGTACTCATTTTCTCTTTTGCAGGTATGCAGGTTCTAGCGAAGGAATCTCTTACGCAGTCAGCATCCAGATGGCATCTATAAGCCCATCACCCTATTCAGCAATCTCTAAATGGCATCTATAAGCCCATTCCCCATCACTGTCACTATGTGAGCGCAAATTTCTGGGCACTTTAGTGTTCAATCATCTTCTACCCTCGGATTACGAAAGGCACGTCAGCCAATCTGCATCCTCAGGTCTAAGAAGATTGAACAGGGGCAACTGTTGTACCCCAAAATTTGCCCTCCCATATTCATCAAGAAATTGCCAAGTCAAGGTCACAAAATTCCCTCAGGGTTGTGCAGCTCAACTGTCTCTTATACAGTCAAAACTAGGGTTTGAGTTCTGGTCAAGCAAATGAACTTTTCAAAGGCCCAATCAAGTCTCACATGCCTACAAAGATGGTCAAGTATCCTCATATCAAGTTTCAAGGCATTCAGCTCAAAATTGCACAGTCAAAACCCTAGATTGCACTACAGTCAACTGTAGGGGCAAAATGGTCATTTGACAGTCAAAAGTTCAAATTTTTGGTCAATATATCATTTTGAAGCCACAAACATCATTTGATCAATGCTTGATCATGATTTTCAAGATTTGGCTTAGAAATCATCAAAGATGCAAAAGTTGCTATATTTGGACAGCTGAAAAAGTCAACTGAAATTGACCAAGGCATAACTTTCACATGGATTATCAGAAAAATTCCATCCAAAGCTCATTTTGAAGAGAAAGACATTTCCTACAATTCATCTTCATGTTCCAAGTCCAAGAAATGCTCTCACAAAAAGTTATCAATTTCAACATTATAGGTCATTTTCAAAAGTCAACAAAAAGTGACTTTAAGTCAAAGGCCATAACTTGAGATTGGTAAATCAAAATGACATGGGACCAAAGGCATTGGTTAAAGGACTCAAAGACCTTTCCAAAATGTCCAAGAACATGTGAAAAGCTTAAAAATTGACCAAGTCATGCCTTGTGGAAGTTGGGAAATTTTTGGAAATTTTTGAAAGTCAACAATGATGCAAAAGGCCTAAAAATGCAAATGGGCCCAATTATCTTCCAAATTTCTTCATGCCAAGCCTATGCACGACCACTAGGCCCAAAGGGAAGTATTCTCATATTTTTTAATTATTTATTTGAATTAATATTAATTTATATTCATTTAAATGATTTTAATATATGAAAAATATCAAACTAACCTAAAAAAATCTTTTTGTGCACATTCTAATCTCTACAAATCGTGCACATCTCAAATAGGCAAGCTTTGGTGCTAATTGATCAGATTTGGTACAAGAAACATGAGAAAAAGATTGAAAAAGATTCTTAACAAATCAAATATTGAAATCCATTATGGCATGAGATTTTGTTCAATCTTTTTGACCTAACATGCTCTATACATACACAGCATCACAACCCTAATCATCCAAGACTGAAAGCTGCGCCCCAAACTCCATTGCATTCTTGAATTTTCTCATAAAAACACCAATACTGAAATCAAGGTTTTAGTGTGATTCAAGCTCCAATCTTTATTCCAATAGCATCCTGAGATATCCCTAAACGTTTCTCAATCAAAAACAACAAGCAAAACACCTTGAATCGGTACCTCTAAGTCAAACTGAACCAAGAAAATATTGAAATCGCATAGCATGATTTAAGCATTCTTTTGCATTTTTGTTCATGGATTCTTGTTTATAATCATGTTTCTATGCTAACCAATAGGTTCAATTGTGTTTTTCTGTACCATAGGCGATTATGCCATGTATGTTTTCTAGGGTTTGCAGGTTTCAAATTTGGGGGTTTTTGCCCAAGGAAAAATTGATGCTTCAAACCAGGACCACTGAGTTCAGTACATGGAGACGAAGAAGAACATGTCCTCGCGCCTAATTTATGATGAGAAACGAGCTATTCGCTATTTTTTCGTTGCTTGCCTAAGACCACGCCTGAAAACCGTGGCCATACGTGTGTGTTTCAGACAAAAGGAAGAAGACAACCTCGTTGTCACCACGTGATAGGCTCTTTTTGAATTCACGCGCGTTTTGCCCATTATGCATTGATTTTGCTTTTTGATATTTAATGGATATTATATGTTAAATATGAACGTGATGGCTCAGTGGTAACGTGTTAGGCATGTGACCTCAAAGACCTGGGTTCAAGTCCCAGGTCTGGCAAAAATTTCACATTATTTTTCATAAAAAATTCTTATGCAGCGCGCTTGAGGACGTTCACCATACACACTCAATATTCATCGCCCACGTGTCCCAGGCAACCAAATCAAGGGCATGGATTCCAGGAGTGCAATGAATATCAGTCAACGCATGACACATGATCCAGAAAGTCAATGAAATTCCATGCTTATTGGGCCAGGCTTTCCAACTTCATACCTCCTAAATTGGGGACTACACCCCACTCTGGTTTGATTTCCTTTTTATTTCATTTATTTTAATTGTTATGTTTATTTTAATTATTTGTTTTAATTAATTATTTTTAACAAAAATCTAAAAAACATTATAAAAAATCAGAAAATACAGAAAAAACATAATATTTATTTTATTATAATTATTTTTCATAAATAAATTAGAATGTAAATTATGTAGTGTTTTTAGGTTTAATTTTAATTCCTTTTTTTAATAAAAATCCAAAAATGTAGAATTTAGGTTTTAATTGTTAATTCTTTTTATTTCCCTTTTTTCCACAATAATAATTATTATTTATTTATTTATTTTCCTATTTTAATTGTACATAAATGAATTAGGTTAATTTAGGTCATATTTTAAGTCTTTCTTAATAAATAAAAAATATTAGAATTAGGGTTTGCCGTTTAATTTAATTTTAATTAATTCTCCTTTTTCTCATTAAATCTAAAAAATACAAAATACCAAAAAAAACATTTAATCATTTAATTTTTAATTCTCATTAACTTTTAATTATTTGCAAAAGGGTCCAACGCCCTAGTTTCGTTTCAATTATTTAATTTGCGCATTTATCTTATGTCGTTTAATTATAATGATGTAATTGTCCCTAAGCCATGTAACTTTACTTTTCGCACTTTATTCCTTTGCGTTATTTATTTTCCGCTAAATCGGGTCCGGTTTAATTTTGGCGATGTGGACCCGCGCCATTTGTAATAGTCTTAGATTTATTTTCCCGCAAAATATTTAACTGTTAACCAAGCATGAAAGAATGAATGTCTTAATAAAATCAAGCGTAGAACACGACAAACATGACAAGACAAATAACTGAAACATGACACACAATTCGCACACACCACCCCTAGGGTACGCCTCACTGTTGCCTTTCGAAAGGTGGTCGTCGAGTAGAAAACGTCTTAGTAAGTCCTCATGATCCGGGAACCTGGCATGAGGGTAGCTTCTAAGGTGTCTTCCCATTGCTCTGGTGATCACCACGTCCCGAACATCGAATTGACCCGAACACCTCCAACGGTGGTGCTACCTACCTCTCAATGGTGGGATGGCACTACTTTAAAGGACTTTTACACAGACGAATTCCTTAGGGTAGGTAGGTTCTCAAGGATACTTGCTCTCTTCAAAACAAACTGAAATCTTTTCACACCAACACTTTTCAAAAGCTTTCAAAGCAAACTTTTCAAACACTCTGACGTACGAGTCGATCTGAAATTTTTCAAAAGAAACTTTTTAAAACCCACATTGAAAAGCAAACAAAACAATTTGAAAACACATTGAGCAAGTATCTAAGAGCCCATGGATAACCATGGATAGAAAGGGTGCTAACACCTTCCCTTTCTATAACTTACCTCCCGAACCGAGAGCAATCTCTTAAAAGGAATTTTTCTGTGCTTTTGTCCTTTCCAATTGGAGAAAATAAAAGACGGTGGCGACTCTTGCTTCCGCGACATTTCGCGAACCAGCGTTAAACAGTCAGTTCCAGATCCACCGATCACAATAAGAAATTCTTGCAAATATTTTCAGCCAAATTCTTTCTAAGTAACGAATCCTGTACAAGCGCAACCATGATTCTACTCTACTCTGATGTGTGGAAAAGAAGGAGGCAGAGAAAATTATGGAAGACATGCATGATGGCCTCTTTGGGACCCATTCTAGTGGACACACTATGGCCAAGAAAAATCCTGAGAGCTAGTTACTATTGGTCCACAATGGAAACTAATTGTCGTCATCACTCAAGGACATGTCCTAAGTGTCATTTATGCTGACAAGGTCCATGTACCTCCTATCCCTCTAAATGTCATGAATGCTCTGTGGACGTTTGCAATGTAGGGCATTGATATGATTGGAGAGATCAAACCTACTGCCTCAAATGAATACCGTTTCATCCGTGTTGCCATTGATTACTTTACCAAGTGGGTCGAAGCTGCCTCATATGCCTCTGTTACCAAGAACGTTGTAGCCAGGTTTATCAAGCATAATCTCATCTGCCATTACAATATCCCCAAAAGGATTATCACCGACAATGGAACTAATCTCAACAAAGCTATGATTATGGAACTCTGCACTCAATTCAAAATCAAACATCATAATTCTTCTCCGTACAGGCCCAAGATGAATGGCGCAGTGGAAGCTGCCAATAAAAATATCAAGAAGATTATGCAAAAGATGGTGATGACCTACAAAGACTAGCATGAGATGTTACCATTTTCTCTCCATGGCTACCGTACTTCAGCCCGAACGTCAACCAGGGCAACTCCTTTCTCCTTGGTCTATGGCGTGGAAGTCATCTTACCTGTAGAAGTTCAAATTCCCTTGCTAAGAACAATGAAGGAAGCAGATTTATGTGAAGACGAATGGATTCACACTAGGTTGTATCAGTTTAACCTGATTGACGAGAAGCGATTGGCTGCTGTTTGTCACAGTCAGATGTACCAAAAACGTATGATCAAGGCTTTCAACAAAAAGATCAAGCCTCAAGTATATCAGACTGGCGACTTGGTAATAAAGCGCATCATTCTTCCAAAAGGCAATCCTAGGGGAAAATGGACTCCCACTTATGAAGGGCTATTTTTTGTTAAGAAAGTTTTCACTGGTGCTGCCATGATGCTGACTACTATGGATGGCAAAGACTTCCCACAGCCTGTGAATGCAGACATAGTTAAAAAATACTACGCATGAAATGACCCGCTAGGTAGAAATACCTAGGCAAAAACAAGGGCATCCCGGCGAACCAAAGAGGTTCGGGAAAAAATTAGGGATATATGCAAAAGATTGTACACCCGGCAAGTCGAAAACCCGAAAGGGTGACTTGGGAAAAAACGGGTATCCTGGTGGGCTGAAAACCTGAAAGGGTGGTCCAGGCAAAAATTAAGGATTAAAAGCATATGACTATGTCCCGTGGGATCGTTACAGCCAAATTTATTACCAAAGTCCAAGTTCAAATGGTCCAAGATCAATCCAATCAACTTCTATTCAATGGTAAGGGATAATGTTCGAAGACATGGGGGCAATAGTGGGGTTGAAATGCAATGAGATTATTTTCACATGGCTATTATTTTATTTTTACTTTGTATTATTTCCATTCTTTCAACGATTTGCTCTTACTAGGATCTCAGTCTCTTTGTACAAAAACGCCTATTCATGGGCAAAACGTCAATACAAATATACTTTGAAGTGCAAACTTTGTGTTTTCCATTTTGAGTGCAAAAGTGTCCAATGAATAAAATTGAATGAACAAATGCATATGAACATGATTAAACTTTTAGCAAATGTATGCTTAAACCACAGCGACAGGAATCTCCTTAAATGCATTTGAGATATCCTCACAGATTTATTTCAATAACATTATCTCCACAGATTTGGATTCATAAAATCCCCAGCCAGAATTTCAATCTCCGGAAAATTCTCTACCCAACTAAGTTGGTCTTAAAAGGAAGCCTTTTGGGATTTTTTCCTAAAGAGACACCTCCCCAGCAGTTTGTCAAATATTCTCTTCAATAGGGTTTATTTCCCCAACAAACGGCAAAATATCCCAGCTTAAGTTTGCCTCTTAGACTTTTACAAATTAAAGGAACACAACCTCTAATCCCCAGCGAAGTTGCCAACAGAGTCGTTACTATCCCCAAAAGTTACTATGAAGCCTGGACCCGACCAGATAGTAGTTTAACTTCCTCAAATCATTGTGAAATCTGGACCCGACCAAATAACATTTTGAGTTGTTGCAAAGCCTGGATTCTGACCAAATAACGGTTAGTTTTATTGTCCCCAGCAAGTTACAGCCAAGCCTGGATTTCGACCAGATAACAACTAACTTTTAAATCCCCAGTAGAGTAATGGACAACTAAAACTCCTGAAATCTTTCCGCCAAGCAGAAATCAACACTCTCTATAGAGTTTCCCTCAAATTAAAGTGAATGTTCCCCAACGGAGTTTTCCTCAAACAACAAAACAGGAATCCCCGGCGGAAACACCCTAAACAAAGTTTGAAGACACACATACTCTTCAACAACAGTCTGGGATTTAAAAACTCCACTGCATTTGTCAAGGATTTATTTTCCAAGACAAAGATACATTTCAACAATATTAAACACTCATACATGATATTACATACATGATAAATGCATACAGCATAATCTCGTTTATTTTGAGAACATCATCAAGCCATGCACACATCTGTATACAACTAACCCTCTTCCTTGTAGGAAAAGTCAATCAACAAAATGAAAGTCCTCTTCTGGTTAGATTCACCTCTTCCAGTTAATAATAGGTGAATCAAAGTACTCTTCTGGATAGATTCACTTCTTCCAGTTAATGATAGGTGAATCCAAGAGCTCTTCTGGATAGATTTACCTCTTCCAATTAAAGACAGACGAAGAAAAGACCTCTTCTGCTATCAACAAACAAATACCACCAACATTTCTCAAATAGGTCAGAGATTAATTCTTGAAACAAGCCAGGGCAATTGTCTCTACAACCAACAAAAGGCGGGTTCCAGATTAATACCTGAAACAAGACAGGACAACTATCTGTGAAAAACTAATTATAGATTAATACTTGAAATAAGACATGACAACTATCTGTATGAGCAGATTGAAGATTAACTCCCAAAACAAGACAGGGAAACCATCTTTCTTTCTCTTAGGTCAGAGATTAATTCCTGAAACAAGCCAGGGAAACTGTATCTATGACTAACAAAAGACGGGTTTCGGATTAATACCTGAAACAAGACAAGACAACTATCTGTGAACAACTGATTATAGATTAATACCTGAAACAAGACAGGACAACTATCTGCATGAGAAAATTGAAGATTAACTCCTGAAACAAGACGAGGAAACTATCTTTCTTTCTCTTAGGTTAGAGATTAATTCCTGAAACAAGCCAGGGCAACTATCTCTATGACCAACAAAAGGCGGGTTCTGGATTAATACCTGAAACAAGACAGGACAACTATCTGTGAACAAAATAATTGTAGATTAATACCTAAAATAAGGCAGGACAACTATCTACATGAGCATATTGAAGATTAACTCCCGAAACAAGACGGGGAAACTATCTTTCTTTCTCTTAGGTAAGAGATTAATTCCTGAAACAAGTCAGGGCAACTATCTCTACGACCAACAAAAGGCAGGTTCTGGATTAATACCTGAAACAAGACAGGACAACTATCTGTGAACAAACTAATTGTAGATTAATACCTAAAATAAGACAAGACAACTATCTACATGAGCAAATTGAAGATTAACTCCTGAAACAAGACGGGGAAACTATCTTTCTTTCTCTTTGGTTAGATAAAGATCAATTCCCGAAACAGGACGGGGCGACTATCTTTATCACCAATGATATGAACTCCTGAAACAGGACAGCTTTACCAACAAGTTGATTGTATATAAATTCCTAAAACAAGACAGGCGACTATCTACATGACAAACACTTCCTTCAAGACATCTGTTGTTTCAATTTAAATCAACCATTGATTTATCCTGATTTCGTTTGGTTATACACTTTCCCTGGTTCAGATAAATCATTCCAAAGATGTATACTGATTCGTTATCCAATGAAATATTATTCAAGATATTTGTTGTTTCATTATAAATCGACCAAAGATTTAATTTGATATTTCTTCCAATCTTTATCAACAACCACTTTGGATGGCATCTATAAGCCCATCTCCGATAACTCTCTATCACTTTTGGATGGCATCTATAAGCCCATCTCTGAAAATATTCCGTTATTCTCCAAATGGCATCTATAATCCCATTCCCAAATTAATAAAACATCGAGAGCAAATTTCTAGGCACTTTAGTGTTCAATCATCTTTCACCTTCAAGTCACGAAAGGAGGATCCGCCAATCTCACTATTCAGGTTCAAGAAGATTGAACAAGGGAAGCTACTATACCCCAAAATTTTCCCTCTTAATTTCTCAAAGATTCTCTCACAAGATCTCCATTGATTCAAGACTGCACAAAAATTGATCAGCTCAAGATACCTCCCCAAACACTGATGACTCAAAATTAGGTTTTGAGTTTGTATAAGGACAATTGTAGCTTTAATGCTTCATATGATTTTCATAAATAATTTTGAACTCCCAAGATTGCTCATGTCATTATTCAGGCCTTGGATTACATTTTTGCTCAGTTAATTGATCAGTTGACCTAAAATTAACTATATTGGGGGGAAAAGTCAACCATGGTCAATTTACAGTCAAAACTCATAATTTTTTATCCATATTAACATATTAAACTCATATGAACCATTTGGTCAAGTTTGGATCACAACTTCTTAAGAAATATGATCAGATCATCAAAAGGGCAAAATGGTCAAAATTAAGGTTTTAACTGAGAAGGTTCAATTTTTGACTTTTAGACCTAGCACATGACTTGTTGGTTTGAGACATGATATTAAGAATCCAAATGCATCATTTTTACCTATTGGCATGGTTCAAAACATTTCTCACGATCAATTGGTTGATAATTGAAATTTGGTCAACTGATGAAAAAGTCAAATTTTGACTTTTAGATCAAAATCAAGTTTCAAAAATCAAATTTCATCAAGACATTTCAAAGTATAAAGATTGTTCATCAAGAAATCAAAAGTCAATATTACTTTGAAAAAAGTCAAAGTTCTAAACACTTAGAAATTTTTCTAAGTGTTAAGAAAAATATGATAATTTCATAACTCTGTGCCAGATTTTCACTATGATGCAAGATGATTCAAGAAAAACTTCCAACATGGAAGTTGTAGATCTCAATGAAATCAGAAACATTGTAGGGAAGAACTTCTTCTAGAAATCCTTGTATCACAAGTTATATATCCATGAAGACATGTCCATAAAACTAAAACACTTAGTAAAATTATGGGCATTTTAAGCTAGAATTTTGACAAAACTTTTGGGCCAAGTTTCATACAGTTACAATGGGAGTTTGCAAAATTGATTCAAAGTGGGATTGCAGAGCATGTTACAAGCTTTATAAAAAGTCCAATAAGTCTTTCAGATCATGCTGGAGTAGGGAGAATCGAAGATCAGAAGTTGGACATTCATTCTTAAATTATGAGTGTTTTCATGATGAACATCTGATCTAATTCCAAGCAATACTGCATAATACCATTTTTCAGGCCCTCTAACGTGTGTATCTATCCTTAATCAGAAGATTACACGAGCTTTTGAGCTATGAACCTATTTATTTAAGCTTTTTCCAATACACCTTTCCATTTAAGGAAGAAAGTTCACACTTCCATTCTGGAAAAGTGACTTTGATCACAAAGTCCACTCTCCTTGAGCTTTGTGTTTGTTCTTTCTGCACAAGCATCCCCTACAAAATCAGAACATGTGTGTTTAAAGTTGCTAGCCACCCTACCCTGCCTTGAAACCATGTTTGTCTAAGTTTGCTTTGAAAAACAAGTTAAAATTCAAAACATGTGATTTTGTACTTCTGACTTCACCAAGCTTCCAAACCCTTTGCCTATAAATTAAACCTCCATTTGCAAGCTGAAAAGGATTTGGACGAGCCCTGAAACTCACAAAAACTCCCTAGAACCAAAAATTGCAACACAAGCATAAAAACTTGTCATTTCTGATTTTTGAATCCAATCTCCAAATCCTCTCGTGCATTTCTTGGCCAAACCATCCACAAAGTTCCTGATACACATATAGAAGCTATCCAAACCTCTACTTTCAGATTGTAATATCATGTTCACAAACCTCCATTTTCAAAAACAGAGGATTACATATTGACTTCTCCAGAACATTCCAGCCATCCATAGCTCAAGCTAACCATTGCATTAGCTTCCTGGGAACTTGAGAAAGCTAACCAGATTATCACAATAATTTAAATCAAGATTTAATTCAAAACATGATCTCCAGCTGCAAGGTAAGTTCTTCTGATTTTCATCTCATTATTTAGGCATTGTTAGGCTTTCATTTTCAAAGACAAAATGTAGATATCACTGCTATGAAACTGTACATATTCATAGACTTCATTTATATGGCCTGAGTAGAGAGAATTTTGGATCATAACTTCTTGAAAAATTAGGTTTCAAATTAGGGCTATCAAAATTCATGTTTGTTTCTGATTTATAGTTTTAATGCTTTATAGTTTTTGAACCATGATGAAATTTTACATAACTTTCACGTTTACATTTTCCATTTTGGTTGAGAAATGAATGAGTTGCAGATGCTCTTGCTGGCACAAGGAAGAAGATGAAGTTCACCATCAGAAATGATTTTGTAATATATCTTTATGGTTTTGTTTATAATACCGGATGTATAGCCACCCAGTGGTAGAGAGCGCGCGCGTAAGGCATTAGTGTTAAGGGTCCTGAGTTCTCGCCCCATGAGCACCTTTTGTTTTTATTTCTTAACATTTTACCCCATGTATTTGTTAACAGCACGCTTGGACCAGAACTTCTAGGCTGTCTCATTTTTTCTTCTAGCATCACCCCCCACCCTATTTACTTGTTAACAGCATGCATGGGCCAGAACTTCTAGGTTGTCTCATTTTTGCTTCTAGCATCACCCCCCCTCCCCTCATTTACCTGTTAATAACACGCCTGGGCTAGAACTTCTAGGCTGTCTCACTTTTGCTTCTAGCATCACCCCCATCTACCTGTTAACAACATGCATGGGCCAGAACTTCTAGTCTGTCTCATTTTTGCTTCCAGCATCACCTCTCATGTACTTATTAGCAACACGCCTAGGCCAAAACTTCTGGGTTTTCTCATGGTGCTTCCAACAACACCCCCCATCCATTTTTTCATCACACAACCCAGCATAACCTTTTTATTTTCTTTCTGATTCTGATCACAAAAATACATTTGGGCCTAAACCAAACATAAATCTGTTTTATTTGCAAACATCCTTTCCACTTTCTAAACACCGCTCTGACTTTAAATTCATATTTATATTTTATTTTATTTTCTTTCTATTATTATTTTTAGTATTATTATTATTATTATTATTTTTTATTAATCAAAAACACGAAAAATATTATATTAAATATTTAAATTATTTAGTTTATTTTTATTTAACTTGTTAAAATAAAAAAGATCAAAAACATTTTCCTATTTAATTTCTTTTCTTTAACTTAATATTAAACTTAGATTTAGTTCATTTTCTTTGTTTAAATTAAAATTAACTTAGTTTAATTTTCTTACTTCTAACTATTTATCTTCGTTTAGAAAATTAGGTTAAAATATTTTCTTAAACAAAATCAAAACAAATTCATTTTCTTTTCATCTATTTCTTGTACATCATATAAATTTCAATTCTTGTACATTATTCAAGTTCAATATAGTTGTAATTGATAATTAGTTTTAATTTCTTTCAATCCCCATTTGTACATTTGTATCCCCCATTCCCCAAAAATGATGTAATAGCATAGAATTTACATTCCCGCAATTTATTGTTTTTCATATAATTGTTAGTAATTAGGGTTTGTATGGCAAGACTAAAATCAATCCTTAGATAAACCTAATCCAAGACAAAACAATGCATGAAATCAAAACACTTTTCACACTTTGCACCTCTAGGGTTTACTCCACTTTTTTGCCTTAAAAATGGTCATGTTACACATGTGAGACATCTTAGTAAAAACAAATAATATACAAGATCAAAGTCTCTCAATGACGCTACGAATGTTGCCTTATAAATCATCTTAGCCCCTTAAGGACAATACTAATATATCTCACAACATTGCTATCCATGACTATACGATGACCCATGCCCGTCCCTTTACATCCAAAGATAAGGCTACTTACCAATCAATGGTGAGATAGAAATATCAAAGGAATAAATAAATGAACAAAAGACTTTTGAGTAGGTAGAACATTCTTAGTTTCTTGCTCACAATCCATCTTAAAAAACAAACATCTTTTCAAACACACTAAACACTTTCAAAAACATGAAATATTTTCAAAAGTCCAACACTTTGTATGCATTCTTATAGAGACGAGAATCATTACAAAGTTTGCCTAAATGAAGGCGCCTTTCAAAAATACTTTCAAAATCCACCACAAACACATTTCAAACAAAGAAATTTCAAAAGTGATCTAACAAGCAACTAAGAGCCCGTAGATAACTACGGATGAAAAGGGTGCTAACACCTTCCTTTTTCATAACCTACCCCCCGAACTCAGGAAAAATTCTCAAAGGTCTTTCCTGTTATTTTCACTCTTTCCTTTATTGGATAAAATAAAAGTCGGTGGCGACTATTTCTATCTGCAACAATTGCAATCAAACACAAAACACCCAAGTCATTTCTCCCATCGTATTACACATAACATGAAAGGTGATCTAAAATAAGTGTGGACCTATGTGAATAAGTAAATTTACTTCTCTGTTGTCAGACTTCCTCGAACCATCAAATGCTTTCACTATGATGCCACTTGGGCGCATGGGAGCTCCCTGGTACTAAAGCTTCATGAGTGTACTTCTTGGTATGACACTCAAAGCAGACCCATTATCAATCATCATATTGGATAAAGCGTCATTCTTATAATTCATGGAAATATGGAGAGCCAGGTTATGGTTTCTTCCTTCATCAGGCCAATCATCATCACAAAAGCTCATATTATTACACGATATAATATTCTCCACAACACTCCTAAACTGATCCAGAGACTTGTCACTCTCAACAAAATCCTAATCCAACACTCCCATCAGAGATTCCCGATGAGAAGAAGAGTTTATAAGCAAGGCTAGAATGGAAATCTTAGATTGAGTTTACAACAACTGATCTACAATCTTGTAGTCACTCATCTTGATGATTTTCAACAGATCATCAACATGTTTTTCCAAGGAAGCACCACAACAAATTTTTTTTACCGCCTTGCCACATTTTTACACAAAAATTCTCACTATACCATCCTCTTCAATCAATATTCCCATACTACCATCTTTTCAAACAAATTTTATTTTTTTCATAAAGCATCCTCCAAGTGAATGGCCGGAGCTGTTGAATATTTCTGGCATCCGCAAAAGTAATGGGCGGAAGCGTTGTAAATTTAAGAGGGTCCTCCCATTGGATGGGCGGAAGAGTGTTAACGTGAATTTTTTTCTTTTTTAAATTAACTTACTTGAGTTATATATATATATATATATATATATATATATATATATATATATATATATATATATATATATAATTTTAATTATATTTAAATTATATAATTCCACTATAATTAAAATAACGAAAGTCTCTGCCCATTGCAGTGGTGGAGCCATATTTAAATAATAAAATAACGAAAGCTTCTTCCCATTGCAGTGGCGGAGCCGTATTTAAATAATAAAATAACGAAAGTCTCCGCCCATTGCAGTGACGGAGCCATACTTAAATAATAAAATAACAAAAGCCTCCGCTCATTGTAGTGGCGGAACCATACTTAAATAATAGTATAACGAAAGTCTCCGCCCATTGTAGTGGCGGAGTCGTATTTAATAATTTATGTTTATTTTTTATTTTCATTTAGACAAATTTTATTTATTTTAGTATTTATTTATTAATATGATTAACATTTATTTTAATTTAAATTTATTTCTAAATATTAATTTTAATATTAATTTTTATTTTAATTTATTTTTAAATTTTAATTTTAATTTTAATTTATCTTTAATATTATATTAATAAAAAAACGACATTTAAACAGCTCCGTCAGCCCAATGGACGAGAGTTGTATAACATATAGAGCATCCGCCAATCTAATGGGCGGAGCCTCTTACTTCAATTTTTTTGTTTGAAAACATGGTATATTGGGAATATGTATGGAAGTGTATGGTAGTATGGTAATTTAATAGTAAAAAGGTGGTATGTAGGTAAACAATTCCCACTAGACTCTCCCACCACTTTCTTAAGTTCAACATTCTCAAACGTCTTCTTTCATGAATCAACATCTTCTTGAAAAGTAGGGGCGAAGACCCGACCACTGCGAGTTACCCAACTGGATTTAGCAATATTCTCAACATGGGAAAAAGGTTGGATAGGAATTTCCACACCATATTCCAAGATAGTTGCATTGTATTTATATCGCACAACTTTATCTGATTCATATGGAACAGGACCAGGCATACAAATAACTACGACAGTGGCAACAAGCTTACTATTGTATTCAATCTCTACAGGAGTTGGAACGCCAAAACAAGGCACAACGACATTCACTCCTTCTTCCTCAAGAGACTTGGAATCATTGTCAAACAAAACATCATCATTCTCCGACTCTGACTCATCAGAAGAAAAGAACTCATCAGCAGAAGTGTACTCATCATCAGACACGACCTCAACAGAGTAGTTTTCAATCATATTAACTACATAATATCTCTATTTCTTGTGATTCTGATGGTACCATAGTCTAGAAACAATTGAATACCTCTCTTTACCACGGAACAACCACGGGAATCCCTACAACAGATCCGATAAGACCCAGAATTATGCACCTCCTGACCCTCCATGTGACAAAATATGGCATGCAACTGCACCAGATCATCATTCATGTAATTCACATCAAAAATCGGGAATTCTATGGGGTAACCATAAACCATATTCACTTATTCTTCATATTCAGCCCTTGGTCTGATTATGTGGGTAAGACCTTCATGCATCATTTCTTGAAGATCAACCCTCACTTTATCACATCCATGGATACATGAACTACAAATACTACAACCAACATGGTCATGTGTATAATAAATGAAATCACAGAGATCATCATGCATCTTTACCAAATCACCTCTGACCAGGTTGATGTCAAAGATTTGGAAATCCTCAGGATAACCAGCAACCATATTTACAACACTTCCACCTTCATGCTTGGGCAGTGGATTATCTTTCACATTGGGACCAACATCTTTAAAAGACAGGAGATGGGATCTTACCATCTCCTATACTTCATAATTCAATAGATATATATTTTCAATATTATGCCTAGAGGCTCCTTGATGAAAAGCACAAGTATTACCGCCTTATAATATCATGGCAAAGGATAAGGTATATCAGGAGGAGGCTTAGTATGTACCAACTTCTTTTGAATCAAAGCCAGAAACATTTCTGCATAACTCATAGGTATTGGATCAAAAGCTTCTCTCTTCTTCCCTTGCCATTGATTACTTTGAGGAGGTCCTCTCTGATAAGCAATAGCAGTTGGGGCTACACTGACATCTGGAGTCATAGAAGCAACTTGTTGCTGGTACTGATAACGTCTTCTCAAAGGTCGAACCTTTATCTCCTCAACGACAAAATTTGTTTGACTTTATTTCTTTGAAAACCTAAATGATGGTTTCCTTATTCCACTAGAACCTTAGTCTTTTGTCACCCGTCCTTCTCTGACAGCTTCTTCTAGATGAACACCCATACTTGCCATTTCAGTAAAATCACTCGGTGCACTTGCCACCATCCATTCATAATAGAATGAACCAAGGGTTTTTAGGAAGACCTTGGTTATTTCTTGTTCACCCATCGGGGGTACCACTTGGGCAGCAACTTTGCACCAATGTTGTGCATACTCTTTAAATGACTCTTTATCCTTCTGAGCCATCGCCCTCAACTGGTCGCGGTCAGGTTCCATAAAAATGTTGTACTTGTACTACTTGACGAAAGCTTCACCCAAGTCATTGAAGGTGCGAATGTTACTACTATCCAATCCCATTTACCATTTTAAAGTAGAATCGGTTAACCTATCTTAGAAGAAATGAATAAGCAAGCGTCGTTTTCAGTATGGGTGGACATCCTTCTGATATATATCACCAGGTGGTCACGGAGACAAGAGTTTCCCTTATAATTCTCAAATTATGGCACCTTAAACTTTGCTGGCACTTTTACATTAGGGACCAAACATAGGTCACTAAGATTTTGTCTGAATAACGCTTTTCCTCGGAGAGCTTTCACTTCTTTTTGCATCTCATTAAATTGATCCTGAAAGTCATGCAATCGGTCATAGAAACCCAAACTTTCACTTGGTGGGGGCGAAGGATAATAAACCTCATTATTAATAACAGGAGAATTCACTAAAGGAGGTGCAATATAATGAATATCATTTTTAGCAACAGGAGTAACGTGAACCACAGGAGGTGAAGGAACAACAACAGTTTGAGAAAATGGAGCAACTTAAGCATCAGGACTGTAACCCTCAGGCATGAATTCTCACGCATTCCCCATAGGTAACCGCAAGGCATGCGATATTGAGCAACATTAATTGGAGTAAGATAAATGGGAACTGACTGAACCTCTAAAATAACAGTCATCTGTTGTGGCTGAGAAGTGTTGTACCCCAAAATTTGCCCTCCCATATTCTTCAAGAAATTGCCTAGTCAAGCTTCAAAATCTCCCCAAGGGTTGCACAGTTCAAGGGCCTCCCTAACAGTCAAAATTAGGGTTTTGGTTCTGGCCAAGTAAATGAAGCTTCCAAGGGTCCAATCAAGTCTCACATGCCTATAAATATGGTCAAGCATCCTCATACCAAGTTTCAAAACTTACAGCTCAAAATTGCACAGTCAAAAACCCTAATTGCACTACAGTCAACTGTAGGGGCAAAATGGTCATTTGACAGTCAAAAGTCCAAATTTTTGGTCAACATCTCATTTTGAAGCCAAAAACATCATTTGATCAATGCTTGATCATGATTCTCAAAGCTTGGCTCAAAAATCATCAAGATGCAAAAGTTTCCATATTTGGACAGTTGAAAAAGTCAACTGTAAATTGACCAGGGCATAACTTCCACATGGATTATCAGAAAAATTCCATCCAAAGCTAATTTTGAAGAGAAAGACATTTCCTACAACTCCTCTTCATACTTCAAGTCCAAGAAATGCTCTCACAAAAAGTTATCAATTTCAACATTATAGGTCATTTTCAAAAGTCAACAAAAAGGGACTTTAAGTCAAAGGCCATAACTTGATATTGGTAAATCAAAATGATATGGGACCAAAGGCATTGGTTAGAGGACTCAAAGACCTTTCCAATATGTCCAAGAACATGAGCAAAGCTTAAAAATTGAGCAAGTTATGCCTTGTAGAAGTTGGGAAATGTTTGGATATTTTGAAAAGTCAACATTGTTTCAAATGACCTAAAATTGCTAATGGGCCTCTTTTTCTTCCACAATTCATTATCCAAGGCATGTGCACGACCATTTGGCCCAAAGGGAAGTTTTTTATCATTTTTATTTATTTATTTGGATTTTTAATTATTAATAATTCATTTAATTAAATTAAATATGTGAAAAATACTAAACCTAATTTGTTGAATCTTTTTGTGCATGAAATAATTTCAAGATATTGTGTATAATCAGATTTGGAAAGAATCTTGATAATTGGTCATGATTTGGTAGAAGTTTGCATGAAAAGATTAGAAAATATTTTGCCTTGAAAACCAAATATTATTCAATCAATGCAAAGGTTTTTTGGATCAAATTTTAACCCTAATTGATTCCATGCATAAGCTTGATCAAGACCTAATGCCTGGTAACCTCCAAGCTGCGCAGAAAGACAAAAGAGAACTTTACAACTTTGATCAAAAAATTCAAAACTGAAATCGTGATTCCCAAGCATTTCAAGGCAAAGTAATCAATCCATTGCCTTCCTAAGACATTAGGGAAACTTCCTGGATCAAAAGCACGACCTCTAACGCCAAGAATTGGTAGAGCGACTGAGCCCTGTTCTTGATTTTTTCCATACTCACTTATCATAATTCTTGCATTATTCTTGATTTTTAATATTTGGTTTGCATTATTTGACTCATTCTGAAGCTAACCATGTAGTTGGATTGAGTTTTTGTGTCTCATACGCGAAATCGCCATTAAAGCACCCTAGGTTTTCAGACTTGCAAAATTAGGGATTCTCTTATCCAGAAAAATTGGAGCACAAGACCCAGACCATCAAAATCAGGACCTTCATACAAACTCAGTGATGGGGTCACGCTCAATTTATGAGCCACCCTGAGCTAATCGCTATTTTTTATAATAGTGTCTGAGGGAACGGTTCAAAACCGTTGCCAATGTTTTTTGTGTTTCAGGAAATAAACATGCCATGGAGAAGACGATGCAGTGGCAAGCGTTGATTGGTTCGTTCAAAAATTCGCGCCAGAAATCCATTAGTTATTATATTCGCTTATGTTATTTGTTTGTTATGTAATATACAAAGCAATCAAGTGGATCAGTTGGCAAAGCTAGGTATTGGTAATCTCTAGGACCTGGGTTCGAGCCCCAGGTCCTCACCCTTTCCATATTATTTTGCAATTAACGTTCCTATGCAATTTCAGCTTCAAGGACCACCATGCGTCCACAATTTCTGGCGTGCCACTTGGCCAATAATGCCAATCCAAGGGACCAGATCTGATGGACACCATAGGCACTAGTCAACGGAGCTACATGCTAGCCACGAAAGTCAATCAGGCCATGAATTTAAATGGGCCAGAAATGCTAATAAACCCTCCACTTTGGGGACAGAACCCCCTAGGTTTGCAAACCTTTTTTACATTCTTTGTTTTTTTTCATTATTTTTACTTTCTTTCAATTATTGTTTTTTTAATTAATTTAATATTTTCACAAATAATATAAAAAACACAAAAATCAGAAAAAGGACAAAAATTAAATATATTTATTTAATTAATATTTTTTTTTTGTAAATAAATTGCATTAATTAACTTTAGTTATTAAATTAGGTTTAATTGTAATATTTTCCTTAATAAAAATCTAAAATTGGTAGAATTAGGGTTTATAATCATTTTTATCCCTTTTTCTTTTCTTTCATAATAATTAAATATTTCCTATTATTTATTTTTGTAATTTGCATGTAAAATAATTAGGTTTAATTTTAGGTTAAAGTTTAATACTTTCTTAACAAATAAAAAAATTAGAATTAGGGTTAGTTTCTCAATTTCATTTAATTCATTTTTCCATTAAAACCTTAAAATACCAAAAACAAATTTCTTTTCATTTTAATTTTATTAATTTAATAATCGTTTAATTTAATTTAATTAAAAAGGGTCCAACGCCGTCGTTTCAATTTAAAATCTCAATGCGCGTATTTATTTCTTTTTTTCTTTTAATATTTATGTATCTCTCCCAAAGCCGTGTAATTAATTTCTCGCACTTTACCTTTATCTTATTTCTTTATTTATTTTCTGTCAAATCGTGTTCTGGAAATTTTGGCGATGTGGACCCGCGCCTTTTGTAATAGTTTAGAACTTTACATTTCTCGCAACTTTTTAACTGTTAACAAATGCATGCAAGAATGAATGGCCTAAAATAAAAACAAACGCATAGATCACTTTGACATGACAAGACAAAATAAATGAAAACGACACACAAATCACACACCATCCCTAGGGTACGCCTCACTGTTGCCTTGCCTCGAAAGGTGATCGTCGAGTAGAGGATGTCTTAGTAAGTCCTCATGATCCGGGAACCTGGCATGAGGGTAGCTTCTAAGGTGTCTTCCCATTGCTCTGGTGATCACCATGTCCCGAACCTCGAATTGACCCGAACACCTCCAACGGTGGTGCTACCTACCTCTCAATGGTGGGATGGCACTACTTTAAAGGACATTTACACAGACGAATTCCTTAGGGTAGGTAGACGACTCGTGGATACTTGCTCTAATTCAAAACAAAACAAATCAAAAATACTTTTCACACCGACACCTTTTCAAAAAGCTTTCGAAAGCAACTTTTCAAACACTCTTGAGGACCGATACAAGAGTCGAACTGAAATTTTCAAAGAAACTTTTTTAAAACCCACAGTTGAAAAGCAAACAAACCATTTTTGAAAACACAAATGAGCAAGTATCTAAGAGCCCATGGATAACCATGGATAGAAAGGGTGCTAACACCTTCCCTTTCTATAATCTACCTCCCGAACCGAGAGCAATCTCTTTAAGGAATTTTTCTGTGCTTTTGTCCTTTCCATTTGGAGAAAATAAAACACGGTGGCGACTCTTGCTTCCGCGACATTTCGCGAACCAGCGTTAAACAGCCAGTTCCAGATCCACCGATCACAGAACTGGCGACTCTGCTGGGGACTCTTTATAAAGTGAGGTGTACCTTAGGGATAGTTCATAACTGTGTTTTCAATTATATTTACTTGTCTGCTTTAAATTTGTGGGTTGCATGGGAGTTACATAGATCCTAACCCGGATCTGGGGATACCCTGTTTAGGTAGCATAAGCTGTGAGGGACCTGTCCGGCGTAGACCGACACGGGTGAAACAGTGGCTACGTTGGTGTGGCACCTTGGTCTGTACCGATATCCCTTGTGTCGCAACAAGGAGAATATGGGTCTTCTAAGGAGTCATTAAGCACCAACAACCTTAGAACCTTAAATGACACAACTTGGCCATTAGAACAGTAGCAGTATGCTACGCCCATTGAGGCTAAACTCTCGTGATGGTTCTGGCCGCAAGAAAAGATTGCGATGCTGGAGTTATGACCGATTGAGGGTAGTCGATGATATTGGGATCCTCTAAGAACCCGGTTACTTTGATAGGACAGGTATGAACCAACAAACTGAAAGAGGGTAGTACCTAGACCTCATGCTGGCCTAAACTCTAAGGGCTTGCCTTGTGTGACTTGTGTGCCTTACCATGTTTGCCTTTGTATCTATTTGTGGTGTGCTTTATCATAACATCATAACATCATGAGCATTGCATGCATCCTGCATAAGGACTGACCATTTCAAAGACAAGAGGGTTTCACCTTTGCTCTATTTTGTAGGACATCATGATGCCTGTGCGAAGGAATACTATCCGGTTCAACTTTGTTCGTTCACCTGAGTTGCTTGATGAGTTGGTTAGCAGAATTCCAAATACCACTTCCTTCATCCAGAGGCATGGCTCTCTTCTCAGTTTAGTCACTGCAAAGCGGGATCAACAGTTGATGAGCGTTCTGACCCAGTTCTATGACCCTCTGTACCAGTGCTTCACCTTTTAAGACTTCCAGCTGGTCCCTACCCTGGAAGAGTTCTCTGATTTGCTTGGTATCCCTATCTTGGATCAGACTCCCTTTACTGGTTGGGAAAAGACCCTCAGGCTTGAGGATGTTGCTGCAGCTCTTCCCTTGACACATCAAGAGGTAATGGACAACTGGGTGACTAGAAGCGGAGTTAAGGGTTTCTTGGCCAAGTTTCTGATCGGTAAAGCTAATAGTTTCTGGAATGACCTGGACTTTAGGGCATATGAAGACATCTTGGCTCTCTTAATCTATGGGTTAGTCTTGTTTCCTAATCCTGATAACTTCATTAATGTCACTGCCATAAGGATCTTTATGTCTCAGAATCCTGTGCCCACTCTCTTGGGTGACATCTTGCAACAACTTCATGCCCGTACTACCCGAAGACGAGGAACCCTATGGTGTTGTATCCCTTTGTTGGTGAGGTGGTTTATTTCGCACCTCCCCAAGTTCGTACTGAAGAATCAAGAAGGAAGAGGTTGGGCTCATAGGTTAATGTCTCTCATCGATAAAGACATCATTTGGACTTGCAGAGGTTTGGATGAGATAGCTGTCATTGATCGATGCGGGGAATACCCTAATGTTCCTCTGATTGGTACCCAAGGAGGGATCTCTTACAATCCATGTCTAGCGCTCCGTCAATTTGGAAGAGCAAGAAGAGCAGGCCCCCATGAGATGTTGGTGCCTCATATCAGTTTTGAGTTTCAGGTGGATAGTGACGAGCTGCGTCGTAGGTTCATCAAGGCTTGGGACAAAGTTCATAAAGCTGACCCATAAGAGTTGGGGCCAAAGACTTCTTTACCTATGGAAGCCTACTACAAATGGGTTCGCATCCGTGCTCAGAAGTTAGGTATGCCGTATGAAGCCGTCAGACCCGTCATTCTTGAGTGTCCTGACAAAGATGGTGTTCCTCCAACTGTCCTTCCTCCTCAGATACCTACTGATTATGAGACATTGAAGAGATCTTGGTCGCAACTGCGAGAAGAGCGGGATTCTTACCGGGAAAAGTTCAACGAGCAGGAATTAAAGATCCAGAAGCTGACAAAGCAGTTGGAGAATGAGAGAGCTCTGAATGCCTACATCCGTACTGAGAAGAGGAGACCATGGGATCAATAAGGAGCTCCGGATGTTCTTTTACAGTTTTATTTCCCTTTTCAGTATTTCCTTTCATGTAACGCCTAAGGGCAACCTGTTGAATAAATTCAGTTTCAAAGTTGAATCTAACGAAGTGTGTTCCTTTTTGTTTACAAAGTTGATTCCCGATTGTCTTTGAAAACATAAATCATACGCATTCCATCCATCATGTGCATAACAGGTTTTCCTCTTTTCAGGTTGCTTACCGTTCTTCGCTGTTTATTTCAGCATCATGAACCCTGACTCATCCTCAACTGAGATGTCCATCAAAGCTCTTCAGGCGTAGAATGCGCAATTTCAGGAACTAATCATGGGTTTGGCTCAGGGCCAAGAAGAGCTGAAGGCTCTGCTCTTGAAGAAGGAAAAGAAGAAGAAGAGAAGAACTGTTCTGTTCAGCTCGGGCCGAAGGTTTGGCAATACTCTGCAAAATGAAGAGGCTGGTTCTTCCATTGGCAAGAGTACTCCTCAAGCGGAAAAAGGTCCTAGTCTGGTAGTCTCCGACAACGAGACTGATTTTGATGAAGAGCAATATCCTCCTGCAGAAGACAGATACAAACAGTTGGAAGATAGGTTGAATGCTATGGAGATACAACAGGTACCTGGGCTGGATTTCGGAGATTTGGGTTTGTCTACTGGTGTGATTATTCCTCGGAAGTTCAAAGCCCCATCTTTCACTAAGTACAACGGGGCGTCTTGTCCCAAGTTACATCTCAGGTCCTATGTTCGGAAGATTCAACCGTACTTAGCAGATAAGAATTTGTGGATCCACTTCTTCCAGGAGAGTCTTTCAGGGACTCATCTCGAATGGTTCTATCAGCTGGATGGGACCAAGGTTCGTAACTGGGAGGAGTTGGCTACTGCTTTCTATAAGCAGTATCAATATAATGCCGACCTTGCCCATACACGTACCCAACTCCAGGGTATGTCGTTAGGTTCAAGTGAAGGTTTTAAAGAGTACGCTCAGAAGTGGAGGGATCTGGCTGGCAGAGTGCAGCCTCCGTTGACTGATCGGGAGTTGGTAGACATGTTCTTGGGGACCCTATCTGGGCCATTTTTCAACCATCTTATCGGGAATTCGTCTGCAGGGTTCACTGATCTGATTCTGACTGGAGAGAGAATTGAGGCTGGGTTGAAGTCTGGAAAGATTCCGAAGGGTGCATCGTCTAGTTCTGAGAAAAAACCCTTCAAAAAGGAGGCTAGTGCTGTATATGGTTCCAGGAGACAGGAAAAATCTGAGCGCCGCCAATCCGTCAGTGCGGTGATGATTGCCAAGCCTGCTGCCGCTCCTTGGCCAACCAATCCTCAAAGGGCTGAAAGACCCCGGAGAGAGTTTACCCGTTTGAGCATGACCCTATCCCAAATCTTGCCGCAGTTGCTATCCACCAACCTAGTGACTGTCAGAGAGGCCCCCAAAGGTGTAAACATTGCCTCTCCGAAATACAACCCAAATGCCCACTGTGCGTACCATTCTGATAGCCCGGGGCATTCCACTGATGACTGTTGGGCATTAAGGAATAAGGTGAAAGACCTTATTGACGCGAAAGAGATACAATTCGAAGCGCCTGAGAGGCTAAATGTGGTAACTGCTCCTATGCCTCAACATGGAGTAAATGTTGTTGATGAAGATGTTTACGCTGTTTCTGTGGATGATCTAGCTACTCCCCTGAAGACTGTCAAGAGGAACCTGCTGCTGGCCGGTTTATTTCCGGGTTGCAGTGAAGGTTGCCTGTTCTGTGCTGTTTCCCTATCTGGTTGCCCCTTACTAAAGTTAGGCATCCAAAGCCTGATGGACAGTAAGGAGATTCTGTTCAAGAAGTCTGTTGTTCAGTTGGTTCCGGTAGAAGAAGTTTCTGTGGTTACCATCTTCAATAATCCAATCAAGGCTCTCCCGAAGAAGCCTGTTCAAATCATGATTGTTGCACCTGTGGTTATTACTGTTCCGGGGCCTCTTCCCTACGTATCTGATAAAGCTGTCCCCTGGCACTATGGGGCAGATGTGTATGTGAACGGAATTAAACAAGAGTTCAACACTGGCGCCAGTATCTGTGATATCACTGGCCCAACCAAGGTTACCCGCAGTGGCAGGCTCTTCTCGCCTGACATTGCACCGCCCGCTGCTCGAAGACCCCTCCTCATAACACCTACAAGTGTACCTGTTCCTGTTACTGACCAAGTTGTTTCCCCTGCTGCCGAGTCATCCAATGCTCGAGGCAAAGGAATTGAAGATGAGCCTGCCCAGATGGAGGCACCGATACCTATAAATGCTGAGGCCTCCCAACAAGATATGGAGGAGATTCTAAAAATAATAAAGAAGAGTGACTTTAATGTTGTGGAACAGCTGGGGCACACGCCCTCCAAGATCTCCATGCTCTCCTTATTGCTATGCTCTGAGGCCCATGCTAAGGCCCTAATCTCATTTCTCAAGACGGCCCATGTGCCACAGGAAACATCTGCAGTTCAATTCACTGATTGCGTAGCAAACCTGACGGCGGACAATGGCTTCGGTTTCTCAGATGCTGACCTGACTGCAAAAGGAAGAGACCACAATGATGCCCTGCATGTCTCTATCGAATGCAGGGGCACTACTCTGGCGCATGTGTTATTGGATACTGGTTCTTCTTTGAATGTTCTACCAAAGAAGGCTTTAGACCGTTTGGATTGTGAAGGCCTGGAATTAAAACCCAGCAATATCATAGTTAGAGCTTTCGACGGTTCCAAGAGGATGGTGCATGGAGAGGTTGACATTCCTATTCGTGTGGGCTCTCAGGTGTTTGACTCTACTTTTTATGTGATGGATATTCGTCCATCGTACTCTTGTCTACTGGGTCGACCTTGGATCCATAAAGCTGGGGCAGTGACCTCTACCTTGCATCAGAAGCTGAAGTACCCCGTCAGAGGGAAGATCGTCACTGTGCAAGGAGAGGAGGAGTATATGGTGAGCCATCTGAATTCCTTCAGGTACATTGAGATGGATGGGGAGTTTATTGAAACCCCCTTTCAGCATTTTGAGGAGGTGCTTCCAATTTCAGCAGCAGCAGAAACAGCGGTCGAAGAGAATGTTCCTTTGAAGATGGCTTCCCTAAAGGATGCCCGGGCTGTAGTTCAGAAAGGTGAATGTGCTAACTGGGGCAGGCTTCCCGACTTTACACAGAAAACTGACAAATTTGGGCTGGGTTTTACTGCAAAGGGTCAGAAAGCTATGTGAAAGGCGAAGACCAGAAGACCTCCTGTGCTCATTACAAATCCAGGAGTGAATGCTGTTGGTGAGGACAATGAAGTGGACGAAGCTGAGTTCAATAGCTGGATCTACCTGACGACCGAAGGCGGATTGCCCAATTGGATTGTCAAAGACCATACTCCTGTTACTTTTGTTACGCAGTAATAAACTTCTTTGTTTTATTATTTGTAATAAACAATAAATAAACTCTATGGCCCAATGTCTTACCCGAGGCACCGTGGTTTCATTTGTGAGGGCATATAAATTGTCATTTCATATATCATAAATGAAAATCTTGGACGTTTTCTCGCATTTCAAATCTTATGCTCCTTTTCTGTCTTTCTTTCCTTTACATATTTTTCAAAACAGCTGTATTTATACACACACTCACTCATACAGGTTTCAATCCACTCTGGATCTCACTGATAACGACTCTGCTACTGCCAATTATGACTTCGAAAATCCGATCAACTTAGCCGAAGACGAAGGCGAAGATGATTGCGAAGTGCCTGGCGAGCTTGCAAGACTGTTGCTTCAGGAAGAGAGGGCAATTCAACCACATGAAGAGCCAGTGGAAATAATAAACCTGGGTACTGAAGAAGACAGGAAAGAGGTAAAGATTGGTGCCAACCTAGAGCTCAGCGTGAAGCAACGGTTGACTAAGATGCTACATGATTATGTGGAGATATTTTCCTGGTCCTACGAAGACATGCCCGGGTTGGATACCGATATTGTGGTCCATCACTTGCCTACTAAGGAAGACTACCCTCCAGTTAAGCAAAAAGTCCGCCGTATGCGTCTGGAGATGTCTGAGAAGATTAAAGCCGAGGTCATGAAACAGTTTGATGTTGGGTTCCTTGCAGTGACTTCTTACCCTCAGTGGGTTGCTAATGTGGTGTCGGTACCAAAGAAGGACAGTAAGGTCAGAATGTGTGTCGATTACAGGGATCTGAACAGGGCCAGCCCCAAAGATGACTTCCCCTACCTCACATTGATGTCCTTGTTGACAATACAGCTCAGCACAAGGTGTTCTCTTTCATGGATGGCTTTTCAGGTTATAATCAGATCAAGATGGCACCTGAAGACATGGAGAAGACTACATTTGTTACTCAGTGGGGCACCTTCTGCTACAAGGTCATGCCATTCGGACTGAAGAACGCTGGGGCAACTTACCAACGTGCCATGGTTGCTTTATTTCACGACATGATCCATCATGAGATAAAAGTATATGTTGACGACATGATTGCAAGGTCCCAAACTGAGGAAGAGCACCTAGATCATCTGCAGAAATTGTTTGACCGTCTGAAATTATACAAGCTGAGGTTGAACCCGAACAAGTGCACCTTCGGGGTAAGATCTGGGAAGTTGCTAGGCTTCGTTGTAAGTGATAAGGGTATTCAAGTGGACCCTGCCAAAGTCAAAGCTATTCAAGAGATGCCAGTTCCTAAGACAGAGAAGGAAGTCAGAGGCTTTTTAGGACGCCTGAATTACATTGCTCGCTTCATCTCACACCTGACTGCTACCTGTGAGCCAATCTTCAAGCTGCTGAAGAAAGATCAGGTAGTACGTTGGAATGATGAATGTCAGGCTGCTTTTGACAGAATCAAAGAGTATCTCCAAGAACCACCCATCCTTATGCCACCGGTTGAAGGGAGACCTCTGATATTATACCTGACGGTACTTGACAACTCAATGGGGTGTGTGCTGGGACAGCATGACGAGTTTGGCCGAAAAGAGCACGCCATTTATTACCTTAGCAAAAAGTTTACCGACTGTGAGACCCGATACTCATTGCTTGAGAAAACTTGTTGCGCTTTGGTATGGGCTGCTCGCTGGCTGAGACAGTATATGCTGACTCACACTACCTTGTTGATCTCAAAGATGGATCCTATAAAGTACATATTCGAAAAGCCTGCTCTGTCTGGGAGAATTGCAAGATGGCAAATGATCTTGACGGAATACGACATTCAGTACACGACCCAGAAAGCCATCAAGGGAAGTGTATTGGCAGACCACTTAGCACACCAGGCAGTAGACGACTATCAGTCAATGAATTTCGAGTTTCCGGACGAAAGCATCATGATAGTGACTGATTGTGAAGTACCTGGACCGGATGAAGGACCTGAGGAAGGATCACGATGGTCTATGCACTTTGACGGAGCCTTCAATGCTTTGGGAAACGGTATCGGCACTGTAATCATATCACCACAAGGCACTCATACTCCGCTCACTGCCCGGCTATGTTTCAACTGTACCAACAACATGGCGGAGTATGAGGCGTGCATCATGGGTCTTCAAGCTGCGATCGACTTAAGGATCAAGTTTCTGAGTGTCTTCGGAGATTCCGCTCTCGTGATCAAACAGATCAAAGGAGAGTGGGATACGAAACATCCGAATCTTATTCCCTACAGAGAATGTGTGTTGACCTTGATCCCCCACTTCACGGAGATAACCTTTGAACACTTTCCAAGAGAAGAGAATCAGCTGGCGGACGCGTTAGCTACAATGTCTTCTATGTTCAAAGTTAAATGGGATAATGAGGCTCCCCGGATCATCATCTGGAAACTGGACGAACCGGCATACTGTTGCGATCTCGAGACTGAATTGGTGACTGAGAAGCCTTGGTACCATGAGGTGAAGAGATATCTGGAAGCTCAGGAATACCCTGAAGGTGCATCTGTCAACGATAAGAAGTTCCTGAGAAGGTTCGCAGCAAAGTTCTTCCTTAGCAACGACATCTTGTACAAGCGAAACCATGATTCAACCTTACTGCGTTGTGTGGATAAAACTGAAGCAGAAAGGATCATGGAAGAGCTACATGAAGGGACCTTTGGTACATATTCCAGTGGACATACAATGGCAAAGAAGATCCTTCGGGCAGGGTATTACTGGTCCACAATGGAAGCTGACTGCTACCAACATTCCAGGACATGCCATAAATGCCAGATTTATGCAGACAAGGTGCATATTCCTCCAGTTCCTTTGAATGTTCTGACTGCGCCTTGGCCGTTTGCAATGTGGGGCATAGACATGATCGGTGAGATTAAACCTACGGCATCTAATGGGCATCGCTTCATCCTAGTGGCGATTGATTATTTTACAAAGTGGGTTGAAGCAGCATCCTACGCTACGGTAACTAAGACTGTTGTGGCACGGTTCATTAGGCATAATCTAATCTGTCGGCACGGCGTCCCAGAGAGGATCATTACAGACAACAGTACCAATCTGAATAATAAGATGATCACTGAGCTCTGCGAGCAGTTCAAGATACAGCACCACAATTCTTCCCCTTACAGACCGAAGATGAATGGGGTTGTAGAAGCAGCAAATAAAAATATCAAGAAAATCGTGCAGAAGATGACAGTGACTTATAAGGATTGGCACGAGATGTTACCGTTCGCTCTACATGGGTACCGTACCTCAGCCAGGACGTCAACCGGGGAAACTCCTTTCTCTTTGGTTTATGGTATGGAGGCAATCTTACCGATCGAAGTGCAAATGCCCTCTCTCCGGATAATGAAGGATGCAAATCTGAACGAAGATGATTGGATCCAGACACGACTTGATCAATTAAACCTTATTGATGAAAAAAGACTCGCTGCTATCTGTCATGGTCAGACGTATCAAAAACGGATGATCAGGGCATTTAACAAAAAGGTTAGACCACAGGAATATCAAGTTGGGGATCTGGTAATCAAGCGAATCATTCTTCCTCAGAGTGATCCAAGGGGCAAATGGACCCCTACGTACGAAGGGCCATTTGTGGTTAAACATGTGTTCTCAGGAGGAGCCATGATTCTAACCAATATGGATGGTGACGACCTTCCTCACCCCGCCAATGCAGACATAGTAAAAAGATACTACGCATGATAAAGACCCGCTAGGCTGACATGCCTAGGCAAAAATTAGGGCTTCCCGGCGAACCAAAAGGGTTCGGGCAAAATGAAGGGATGAAATGAAAAAAAACTGTACACCCGGCAAGTCGAAAACCTGAAAAGGCGGCTTGGGCAAAAATGGGTATCCCGGTGGACTGAAACCCCGAAAGGGCGGTCCAGGAAAAAGTTAGGGATAAAAGCGTAATACTATGTCTCATTGGATCACTTTGCATCCAGAATCCGGTATCTACATCAAGTTCAGACGGCATCGATCAGTCAGCTTCACCTTCAACCAAGGTCATCAAGTGATGAGACGCTCGGAGATATAATGGCAATAGCAGAGTTGAAACCCAGTGGGATCATTCATTTCACACAGCTGTTTTATTTTCTTTTGTACAAAATTTGTATAAACTCTTTTGTTCGGCGGCGTTCTCTTACTAGGACGTCAGCCTCTTGTACACAAAACGCCTATTTACAGGCCATTCAAAAATCAATACAAGTATATTTTTCAGTTGAAAGTGCCAATTGTTTTTCTTCTTCTGTTTTGTTTTGCGAAGAACGTCCAAGGTTCAATTTGTGATATATGCATTGACAATAATTTGCTAACTCATGAATATTTGCATACGAAACAAAGGGTCAATTACAGGTAACATTAGAAACAGGGGCAATAAAGAGTTGTCTAAACAATCTAATTGTTCTATCCACTAAGGTACCAAGGTAGGTTCAGCTGGAAAACATAACCAGGTATCTCAATCCCCCAGAGAGTGAGCCAGCAAGTCAGTGCACTCTCCCCAAGCGAAGCTATAGTATCAAACTTAAGGAAGTTGGGTATCCTCCAGCAGATCTCAACATTCCCCAGCAGCAATATACACATTCTTAACAAGCATCCCCGGCAGTCTTGATCTAAAGATTGTTCCCCGGCGGCATACCAACATTCAAAAGAATCACTTCCCCCGCAGTCCAAAACTTCCCCAGGAGAGTCTAATACAGTTCCCCAGGAAAGTTGGAATTTATCTCCCCAAGCAGTAAGCTTATCCCCAGTAGATTCTGGAAGCTTATCCTCACAGAGCACGAACGCGTCGTCCGGCTTTATTCAAAGAGTTATTTCCTTACCAGGATATAACTGGGTTATCCTCAGCCAAAAGCCACGGAAAGAGCGTCCTTGGAGGAGTTTTTCTTATCCCCAGCAAAGTCTAGCACAACAAGGGTATCCCTGGCAAGTTATTATCAACGCTCAGCAAAAGCATCTCTCTCCCCACAGAGTATTGCTTCCCAGCAGAATCGTTAGAGTACTTTCCTCCCCGCAGATTTATTGCATTCGCCAAGTTTATTCCCCAACGGAGTCATCTTCTCCTACCGGTATTCTTGCAATCATCGTCCCCAGCGGAAACAAAATCTATTCTCCAACATCAACCCAGGAGTGACTTCCTGGAACCCGTCAAGGATTTACTTTCCTAGACGAAAAATACATTCATAAAACATCGCACTTCCATACATCATTATAGCATGCATAGACGCATCATACAAATCTCATTTATGTTGAGAACATCATGGCTTGGTCCATATCATGCATTGCATATGACTGACCTTTACCTTTCAGGAAAGATTCAGTTAAATTCTCAATCATATTTCAAGACTCTAAGACCTTATCTGGTTCAGTTAAATTGACTCCAAAGATTTCTCTGGTTATTATCCAGTCAAAGGCCTTCTCTGGTTCGGTCAGATCGACTCCAAAGATCTCCCTGATTCTTATCCAGTTGAAGACATTCAAGACCTAGACCGGTTCAGGTAATCGACTCCAAAGATTTCTTATCCAGTCCAAGGCCTTCTCTAGTCCAGCTAAGTCGACCCCAAACAGATTTTTCTGATGAAGACTCAGTAGAAGTTATCTAAGGTTTTCTCAATAATTGCTATTGAGATTGTAATTGCCTATGGTTCTCTCCCCGATACTGCGGAGACGATAATTCCATCCAAGGTTTTCTCAATAATTGCTATTGAGATTGTAATTTCCTATGGTTCTCTCCCCGATACTGCGGAGACGATAATTCCATCCAAGGTTCTCTCAATGTTTGCTGTTGAGGTGGTAATCGCCTATGGTTCTCTCCCCGATACTGCGGAGGTGATAATTCCATCCCAGGTTTTCTCAATGATTGCTATTGAGATTGTAATCGCCTATGGTTCTCTCCCCGATACTGCGAAGATGATAATTCCATCCAAGGTTTTCTCAATGATTGCTATTGAGATTGTAATCGCCTATGGTTCTCTCCCCGATACTGCGGAGATGATAATTCCATCCAAGGTTTTCTCAATGATTGCTATTGAGATTGTAATCGCCAATGGTTCTCTCCCCGATACTGCGGAGATGATAATTCCCACCAAGGTTCTCTCAATGTTTGCTGTTGAGGTTGTAGTCGCCTATGGTTCTCTCCCCGACCCTGCGGAGTTGGTAATCCCAGATTTCGCTCAACGATTGCTGTTGAAGTTGAAGTTACCCAAGATTTTCTCAATGATTTCTGTTGAGGTTAAAGTCATCCAAGGTTCTCTCACCGTTCCTGTTGAGGTAATAACCATCCCTGGTTCATTCATCACTGTTTGAAGCTCCAGATTCAGCTCCTGTAACCCGTCAGGACACATCTATACAAAGCATCTGAAGACCAGCTCTTGCGACATGTCAGGTACTCATTTTTCTTTTGCAGGTACGCAGGTTCTCGCTAAGGAATCTCTTACGCGATTGACATCCAGATGGCATCTATAAGCCCATCCACCATCCATCATCTCTTAGCATGGCATCTATAAGCCCATCATCCTATCCATCAATCTCTAAATGGCATCTATAAGCCCATTCCACCATCACACTGCTACTATGTGAGCGCAAATTTCTGGGTACTCTAGTGTTCAATCATCTTCCACCTTCGGATTACGAAAAGCACGTCAGCCAATCTGCATCCTCAGGTCTAAGAAGATTGAACAGGGGCAACTGTTGTACCCCAAAATTTGCCCTCCCATATTCTTCAAGAAATTGCCTAGTCAAGCTTCAAAATCTCCCCAAGGGTTGCACAGTTCAAGGGCCTCCCTAACAGTCAAAATTAGGGTTTTGGTTCTGGCCAAATAAATGAAGCTTCCAAGGGTCCAATCAAGTCTCACATGCCTATAAATATGGTCAAGCATCCTCATACCAAGTTTCAAAACTTACAGCTCAAAATTGCACAGTCAAAAACCCTAATTGCACTACAGTCAACTGTAGGGGCAAAATGGTCATTTGACAGTCAAAAGTCCAAATTTTTGGTCAACATCTCATTTTGAAGCCACAAACATCATTTGATCAATGCTTGATCATGATTCTCAAAGCTTGGCTCAAAAATCATCAAGATGCAAAAGTTTCCATATTTGGACAGTTGAAAAAGTCAACTGTAAATTGACCAGGGCATAACTTCCACATGGATTATCAGAAAAATTCCATCCAAAGATCATTTTTAAGAGAAAGACATTTCCTACAACTCCTCTTCATACTTCAAGTACAAGAAATGCTCTCACAAAAAGTTATCAATTTCAACATTATAGGTCATTTTCAAAAGTCAACAAAAAGGGACTTTAAGTCAAAGGCCATAACTTGAGATTGGTAAATCAAAATGATATGGGACCAAAGGCATTGGTTAGAGGACTCAAAGAACTTTCCAAAATGTCCAAGAACATGTGCAAAGCTTAAAAATTGAGCAAGTTATGCCTTGTAGAAGTTGGGAAATTTTTGGATATTTTGAAAAGTCAACATTGTTTCAAATGACCTAAAATTGCTAATGGGCCTCTGTTTCTTCCACAATTCATTATCCAAGGCATGTGAACGACCATTTGGCCCAAATGGAAGTTTTTTATCATTTTTATTTATTTATTTGGATTTTTAATTATTAATAATTCATTTAATTAAATTAAATATGTGAAAAATACTAAACCTAATTTGTTGAATCTTTTTGTGCATGAAATAATTTCAAGATATTGTGTATAATCAGATTTGGAAAGAATCTTGCTAATTGGTCATGATTTGGTAGAAGTTTGCATGAAAAGATTAGAAAATATTTTGCCTTGAAAACCAAATATTATTCAATCAATGCAAAGGTTTTTTGGATCAAATTTTAACCCTAATTGATTCCATACATAAGCTTGATCAAGACCTAATGCCTGGTAACCTCCAAGCTGCGCAGAAAGACAAAAGAGAACTTTGCAACTTTGATCAAAAAATTCAAAACTGAAATCGTGATTCCCAAGCATTTCAAGGCAAAGTAATCAATCCATTGCCTTCCTAAGACATTAGGGAAACTTCCTGGATCAAAAGCACGACCTCTAACGCCCAGAATTGGTAGAGAGACTGAGCCCTGTTCTTGATTTTTTCCATACTCACTTATCATAATTCTTGCATTATTCTTGATTTTTAATATTTGGTTTGCATTATTTGACTCATTCTGAAGCTAACCATGTAGTTGGATTGAGTTTTTGTGTCTCATACGCGAAATCGCCATTAAAGCACCCTAGGTTTTCAGACTTGCAAAATTAGGGATTCTCTTATCCAGAAAAATTAGAGGTTAAGACCCAGACCATCAAAATCAGGACCTTCATACAAACTCAGTGATGGGGTCGCGCTCAATTTATGAGCCACCCTGAGCTAATCGCTATTTTTTATAATAGTGTCTGAGGGAACGGTTCAAAACCGTTGCCAATGTTTTTTGTGTTTCAGGAAATAAACAAGCCATGGAGAAGACGATGCAATGGCAAGCGTTGATTGGTTCGTTCAAAAATTCACGCCAGAAATCCATTAGTTATTATATTCGCTTATGTTATTTGTTTGTTATGTAATATACAAAACAATCAAGTGGATCAGTTGGCAAAGCTAGATATTGGTAATCTCTAGGACCTGGGTTCGAGCCCCAGGTCCTCACCCTTTCCATATTATTTTGCAATTAACGTTCCTACGCAATTTCAGCTTCAAGGACCACCATGCGTCCACAATTTTTGGCGTGCCACTTGGCCAATAATGCCAATCCAAGGGACTAGATCTGATGGACACCATAGGCACTAGTCAACGGAGCTACATGCTAGCCACGAAAGTCAATCAGGCCATGAATTTAAATGGGCCAGAAATGCTAATAAACCCTCCACTTTGGGGACAGAACCCCCTAGGTTTGCAAACCTATTTTACATTCTTTGTTTTTTTTCATTATTTTTACTTTCTTTCAATTATTGTTTTTTTAATTAATTTAATATTTTCACAAATAATATAAAAAACACAAAAATCAGAAAAAGGACAAAAATTAAATATATTTATTTAATTAATATTTTTTTTTGTAAATAAATTGCATTAATTAACTTTAGTTATTAAATTAGGTTTAATTGTAATATTTTCCTTAATAAAAATCTAAAATTGGTAGAATTAGGGTTTATAATCATTTTTATCCCTTTTTCTTTTCTTTCATAATAATTAAATATTTCCTATTATTTATTTTTGTAATTTGCATGTAAAATAATTAGGTTTAATTTTAGGTTAAAGTTTAATACTTTCTTAACAAATAAAAAAATTAGAATTAGGGTTAGTTTCTCAATTTCATTTAATTCATTTTTCCATTAAAACCTTAAAATACCAAAAACAAATTTCTTTTCATTTTAATTTTATTAATTTAATAATCGTTTAATTTAATTTAATTAAAAAGGGTCCAACGCCCTCGTTTCAATTTAAAATCTCAATGCGCGTATTTATTTCTTTTTTTCTTTTAATATTTATGTATCTCTCCCAAAGCCGTGTAATTAATTTCTCGCACTTTACCTTTATCTTATTTCTTTATTTATTTTCTGTCAAATCGGGTTCTGGAAATTTTGGAGATGTGGACCCGCGCCTTTTGTAATAGTTTAGAACTTTACATTTCTCGCAACTTTTTAACTGTTAACAAATGCATGCAAGAATGAATGGCCTAAAATAAAAACAAACGCATAGATCACTTTGACATGACAAGACAAAATAAATGAAAACGACACACAAATCACACACCACCCCTAGGGTACGCCTCACTGTTGCCTTGCCTCGAAAGGTGATCGTCGAGTAGAGGATGTCTTAGTAAGTCCTCATGATCCGGGAACCTGGCATGAGGGTAGCTTCTAAGGTGTCTTCCCATTTCTCTGGTGATCACTATGTCCCGAACCTCGAATTGACCCGAACACCTCCAACGGTGGTGCTACCTACCTCTCAATGGTGGGATGGCACTACTTTAAAGGAAATTTACACAGACGAATTCCTTAGGGTAGGTAGACGACTCGTGGATACTTGCTCTAATTCAAAACAAAACAAATCAAAAATACTTTTCACACCGACACCTTTTCAAAAAGCTTTCGAAAGCAACTTTTCAAACACTCTTGAGGACCGATACAAGAGTCGAACTGAAATTTTCAAAGAAACTTTTTTAAAACCCACAGTTGAAAAGCAAACAAACCATTTTTGAAAACACAAATGAGCAAGTATCTAAGAGCCCATGGATAACCATGGATAGAAAGGGTGCTAACACCTTCCCTTTCTATAATCTACCTCCCGAACCGAGAGCAATCTCTTTAAGGAATTTTTCTGTGCTTTTGTCCTTTCCATTTGGAGAAAATAAAAGACGATGGCGACTCTTGCTTCCGCGACATTTCGCGAACCAGCGTTAAACAGTCAGTTCCAGATCCACCGATCACAAGAAGCATGAGGAGACGAAGGAGGAGGAGGTGGCTGATTCTGAGCAGCCACCAATGATTCCACCAAAGCAGTCAGATTGGCCATACCATCCCTTAAAGCAGTAAATTCTTTGTGCAACTCGCAATTCTCTTGTTCAAGATTTTCCATCTTCTTCTTAGAATTAGCCCGAGTATTATAGCGATGAAACATCTTGCTGACTGAACGAAGTAGAGAAACATAGTAAGACACCTGGGTATGAACAAAAATGCAAAAATATGTGCAAAAATGTTGCATGATATATAATGCAAATGATTTATTTATCATGATTATTATTATTTCAAGGTACTCAAAGAATTCATAGACATTTCTTTGCAAGTATTACAGTACTAACACATTTTGAAACACTAAAAATTTCATTATAATAATAACTTCATAATGGATTATAACTTTTAGTACAAGTTTCAATAATCCTAAGTACAAGATAATAAATATGGAATCTAAAATCCTAAGGAGCCAAAGTTGATGAAGATCTCTCCACACACTGGCACTTTCCCATGAGTCTTGCAACTTGAGCCTTCAACTTCTTGTTCTCTACTGCATACCTGTCGGCGACTTCTTTCCAACCACTAGAGTCAGAAAGTGAGCAATTAGGTCCTGGCTAAGTTCTAAAGGAAAATAAATCCTCTTGCTTCTCCATCATCTCCATAACACGACTCTCAAGAATCTCGATCAAGTCATCCTTCTCTTTCAATTCTGTTTGGTACGACATCTCTAAAGTCTGGCACTTGTTCTTCCAAGCTTCCTTCTCTTGCTGCATCCTAACTAGGGAAAGCTAAATTTCTTCCACATTATCCAAAAGGGGATGAGTAGTCCTTAAAAACATATAAGGTATAGGTTCTTCACTAGAATATGGCATCTTCAACTAAATTTCCCTTGCTTGTACCTAACAGAGATGAGGCTCCAAGGAAACAACTCCTCTTGGTCCCAAATATTTTCTACTCCTCCTATGAATATGGAACCAAGCATTTGAAATCTCTTCCTTAGCTTCCTTATGATCATCTATTTCTTTGAGAAAGAAACCACTCAGATGAATATTGGGTGGCTTATCTCTCATCAGATATCCAAGTTGGTAACGTGCAAGAACAAAATTGTAATTAATTCCTCCCTTTGTACCAAGAAGAGGCACATTGGGGAAACTACCACAACTATCAATAATCTCCACATCATAATAAGCCTGATGATATGAAACAATGTTAGAATGAGTGATAGCCAAAATATTCGGGGCCCAACGAGGTCCCTTCTTGATATCCCAGAAAGCAACAGACTGAGGTAAGTGAGAAATAAACCACTAACATAACAACAGTGTACAACAAATGATCATCCCTCCATGATACCTAAAGATGGATGGAAAAATAAGCATCTCCTAACAGTGTAGGGATTTGATTTCCAATAAAAAATATCCTAATGGTGTTGACATCCACAAATTTGTCGATGTTAAGAAATAAGAACAACCCATAGGCAAGCAAAGAAAAGATAGCCTCAAAAGAAACTATAATCTTCATCTTAGAAAAGTAGCACGCTTTCTCCAATAAAAACTGAGCAGGTAAACCTCGGATTCCTCCTTTGGTAGTCATGTTAGCCTCAATCCCAGACTTCCCTAAATGTGTCATTGTAGTAATCTCATGAGATTTAGGCTCTCCCTCCAAGCCAGTGAAAGGAACACAACCATAATAGGTAAACCAAGTAAGTAAGAATACTCCTCCAATATGGGCATCAGTTGATAATTAAGGATAGTAAAACACTAGCATAACAGATCATAAAACTGGACTAATGTAGAAAGAATACCCTCCTTCATCTTGATCTTCATAAGAGACACAATGGATCCATACTTCTTCAGAAAATCTGTAGAGCTCTCAATCTCGAGAATCAAACTCATCAATTCCTCTATCTTAGGATCCTTGAAGCTTTACTTTCGAGTCTTTCTTTTTCCAGAATCCAAGGTCAAAAAGTACCTGAGATATTTAAAAAGTCAACCTTAAGTCCCTTGAAACATTTTTTTAATGAATACTCATGGGTGCATGAATGCATGATGTAACAATCACACACAAGATCACAAACATGAGGGTTCATAGGTTCGACGTCACGAGCATGAAGTCAAAGGTACTACCCACAAGGTAAGGACTAATGGTTCATCACATGCCGAACAAGGTTCTAAAATGTTCCCAGAGTCTATATCCTTCCTCCGAATATTACCAACATCCCGATTAACTCGGTAATTAGTAATATTCTCAGGAAAAAATCGTCTGAGTGTAGTATCGCATGAAAACCATTTCCAAATTACTTCTTCATAGTTTCTTCACTATGCCTAAAAGGCCAAGTTAAGTTAAGGGTTCTACGGTCCTTAACTTCAACAAACTCCCAGGTCGAAAGCAGCACGTTTTTCCGATTACTCAGTAAACAAATACTACAGTCAAAGGGGCCTCCACTGAGTGGGGGATCTCGTGTATCCTTTTTTGTGATTACTCCCTCAAAGTTAACATGACTATACCGCCCGCCCTTTCTTAAGTTTTCCCATGTCCGGATAGAGAACTTCTGATAAATCACCGAGCACCCTGAAAACCAAGAAAATCCAGACAAACATATATAAATCATATAATATACAAAAAATAATAACAAATACACAAATAAACAAAGATATGCTCAACCCACTTAGAGATGGACCATCATTTGGTCGATCTTTCCCCAGTGAAGTCGCCAATTTTCTACAGCGGTAGAAATGTTGAGACTAAGCCATTGGATTGACTTAACTCGCACAGATCAAAATAAAAACCGCCACCGCGCTTTATGGTTTCCAGAGGAATTGTAAAAGAGAAAATAACTAAAATAGAGGGGGAGAGAATCTAGGTACGGGGGTTGGTTACGCAAAAGGGAAGGTATTAGCACCCTAAACATCTATAGTACTCCGCAGGAACCTCTTTGAAAATATGTGTATTTTGGCTATAAAAAGTGTATATAAAAATAGATGGTGGAGATGAGAAAAGAAGTGTTTTTTTAACAATTTTGCACCCGCCGTGGTTGCGAACCTTTAGTGCCTACGTACCACCTTTCGTGTAATAATGAATCAGGGTACTCGTAGTTCACCTCAAACATTTTAAAACATAATGTGTGTTGGTCAATTTTAAGAGAAAAGACATCATCATCATATCCGAGTGGAAAACATAATTACTACCCACGATTATGAGAGAGGAGAATCTGCGTCATCTCAAAGTGGAGGATATAACTTAGATTTAAAAACAACAAAACCTCCCTCAACACCCAATTGGAAATTATCTCACTTTACTACATATCGTAGAAGTATAGTAGCTCGCATCACTACAAGAATCGACAAGAGTCTAATCTTTTGAGAAAAGTTTTAAAGTAAAAAGCCAAAGTGGAAAAATGATTTGAATGAGGTCAATTGACGTTTAGTCTTCTCACAAAAAATGTCAAAGTATGATTAAGTTGGTTAATGTTTAATTAAGAAAATATTTTGAAAATGCATGGACCTAAGTCCAAGTTTATTATGAAAGTGATTCAAGTTATAAAATAAGAAGAGTTTTGAGAAGGAGGGTGGAGATTTTTGAAATTAAAGAATATGGGAGGAGACGAAGGGACTATCCTATGTACACAAGGTAAAAGCTAGGGAAAAGAACCGTCTAACCAACAAGAAGAAAACACTTGACATATGAAGTCAATGTAGAATTCCCATCCTTTGGATTGAAACCAGGCAAGAAAAGATACTAAACCTCTTAAGAATACCAAGCTTCACATGCATTAAGTCTTCACAAAAATCGGGCAAAGTAACAGTTGTATATAGAGGAACTCTCAATCACAAACAAAGCACATAATCAGAATAACCCGCACACAAAGAAAAATAACCCAATGTTTTGGGGTAAACCCCAAGAACTCCAAAAAAAATAACAATCAGAGTCACAAGGTCCCAAGGGTATCAAAGGCTTCTAATCCTAAGTTCGAGAAGTCCACAACTCCATTATGCCAAGGACAGTAACCAAATAGTCCATGTAAACTTAAGGTTTTTTATTGTTTAAGTTGATTATTAAGTGTCTTCGGAAAAAAATGAAAGCTCAAGTGAGAAAAGATGAAGAAAGCATAAAAAAGTAAATGTTAAGGTAAATGGTTCATAAAAGTAAAAGCATAAAGTAAAGGGGCATAAAAGTAATAACTCAAAGTAAAAGTCAATTGTTACTGAATTAGAAATTAGAGGTTAGTTGAATGACCATCTTGAAACTTGCATTTGAAAACCCATTAGAAGATTAATAGAAATAAAGCTTCTCAACAACAAGTTTCATTTGCTTTTTGTTAAGTATATTATTCATTTCAAATTCTCGAGGCGACAACATATAATCAACGGTGTTTTAAATGATTCACTTAGACCAAAATTTATGAAGGTTCATTAGATGATTGGTAAGACCAAAGCCTCCTAACAACGAACCTCAAGGTTGTTGGATCAAAGGTTTCAAATTAAACATACCCGGGCTTGCAAATATAGGTTTGGGCCACGAATGATCATTTTTCGAATCGGAACAAAATTTAGCGCTATGTTAAGCAATCGTAAATGGACTTATATATAAGTTACACCTATTTTGATGTCGGTCAATAGAAATATATGTGCCATATATATATATATATATATATATATATATATATATATATATATATATATATATATATATATATATATATATATATATATATATATATATATATATATATATATATATATATATATATATATATATATCATTCTCTAACAACATGTAACACAAGTATGAAAGGGATAAGATGAAGAGGGAAGGGATGCATTAGATAAAATTAGGGTTTCAAATATCATCAACATCATTCATCCATTTTGGTGGATTTGATTTTTCAACCTATAAACACCCAAGATCCAATGAGATTGAGGAATTTGTCCCAAAATAACTCCCGAGCCAGTAGCATATCCCATACCAAAATTTAAATAAAAACTATGCACAAAAGTTCTTAAGCACAAACTTTTATCAAAGCAAAACCCTAAGTATACTCCTAAGTCAAAATTAGGTTAAAAAATAGGAAAATAACTTGTAAAAATATGTCAATTAAATTATAATTCCCTAAATACTTCTAAAAGTTAGAGACATAGTCAAAGGTTCCTGAAAAGAAGAGGAAGTATGTTTTTGAAACTCAAACATTAAAACTAGTTAGTCAAAGACTAAAACTAGGCATGCTTTACAAAATATTTTCAATAAAATGGAAGATCATACTTAAAAAATTAGTAAAAAATGTTTAAATGATCTTGACTCATCCAGGAACTTTGAACATATTTTCTTTGATTTTTAGAAATGAGGGAAGTTTGAGAATTAATTACTTATTTATGCTTAAGTAAGAAAAGACCTCAAAAACATCAATTAACTTCAAAAATCTTGAAAAATAAGCAAACTGACATGTAAACCCAATTAAAAATAAAAATAAAAATATATTTCAATACCTAAGAGTCAGTGAGTATATTTTCTTGAATTTTATCTCAAAAGGAAGAATTAAACAAAAAATATTTACACAACATATAAAAAAAAAGGTGATATAACCAATTAATTGATTTAATTGGCATCCCACGAATTTTGTAAAATTGGACAAATAATATTTCCAATAATAGGACTCAGAGGGAAGCTTAAAAACATTTTTTATGATTTTTTGATTTAGTAGAAATAGGAAAATAAAATTCTAAAACCTATTGAATTATTAAAACCCTAATTAAACTACTTGAATTTATTTAATCATTAAAAAAATAAAACTAAAATAAAAATAAAAAAAATGAAAAAATATTGAAAATGGAGTTTAAAATATTTTTGTGGTGATTTTTGAATTAAGAAAAGTATTTAAACAAAATTAGAGAAAAAAAAAGAAAATTTAAATATATTGAAAGCCTATTACATCTGTTATTAGCAGAAAGCGCTGTAAAAGAAATTAAGATCATGTTCAATTAAAACGCAACACGTCATCATCTCTACCAAAACATTCATCCCTAATGTTTTTCTGTAGTTTTAAAACAAGACATCCAAATCATGATATTTCACGCGTTTCTCCATGAAAATCCAAGATGTAAACATCAAACTTCAAGATTAAAATGCGTAGAACACAATAGGATAAATGTTTTTCTTCTGAAATTATGAAAGATTCATAGAGAAATTAGGGCACGAAGGTTGCTGCATGAACATGACTTTGAGTTAAGCAAATCAACAAACAATTTTCTGACTTAATTTTCTCAATCGATTCTCAAAATGATGCAAGATCTGAACATAAACCGAGCATAAAAGCAATAGCATAAACAAAACTTTGAGCAACTTTGTGGAACAAGGATCAAACAACAAATGCACACATAATTATACTTCAGATGTATGATCTGGCCAGCTAAAACCAATATGAACAAACTCTAATGCATGATTCGAGCTAGCATGAGAGGAAGTCGGATTTGAAAGTTTACCTCAATGATTGAAAAATAAATTCAGTCAATGCCTCTGTTTTGAAGTAGAAAATCGATGCAGCTTCTTCTTCAAACTTCAAGATAGAAGAATGAGCAAGAGGAAGGATTTGAGCAAGAGACTCTTGAAAAAATGAAAAAGAAAACTGAGTTTGAAGAGAGAGAAGAGTTTCATAATCTTTTTGTGTGTTCTCTTATACTGAATGAGACTTATTTTTAGAGAGAGAGAAAAAGAGAGTGAGGGTATAAGTGGAAAACAAAGATGAGAGTGAGGTGGTGAGGTGTTTTTGCGTTTTGCTTCTGTTTTGATCTCTTGGAGGTCGTTTTGGATAAGTGAAAATAATATGGGGCGTGAGCTGGTAGGCTGTTGCGTTTGTTGACATAAATCCCATGCATTTCCATGCAGGCTTGGCCAATATCATGATCACATATTCAACTTATTGTATCTCTCTCCATAGTGCATGAAATGAAACAAAATTTGAATCAAGATTGAAGAGGGCATAACATGCTCCAACTTTCATGTTCAAATTTTTTCAAAACAAGGTTTAAATCAATGAGATAAATGGCTATGAATGTATTCACATCACGTGTTTGGTGAAATGTCTTCCTAGTATGCACGTGGGACATGCCTTGTTACTGGGAAAAACTCAGTTTGCATGTCACCCACTTCCCATAATCATATCTTGAAATGTAGGAACTATTTTTGAGAAAACTTCTGAAACAAAGTTATTCATAACACATAGAGCTTGATCTTTGATATTAGACATTTTTCAAAATAATCAATATTTCAAAGATAAAAATGATTATGATTGTGTGTCTATGAACTGTTTGATAAAATGGTTGGCCTGGCACACGCGTGACTGGGTAAGATGACACCTCAAGGCTCCAAATCCTAAGCATTGTATCTCTCTATACACTTGACCATTTGAGATGATTCTTGAATAAAAAATGAAGAGAAAATTACAAACTCCAACTTTAATGTTGAAAATTTTTTTATTTGAGCTCAAATGGACATTCAAAATTAGCCATGAAGAAATCAGGCTTTTGCACATATTAAAAAATTTCACTAAGTGTCCAAAATTTTGAAGCTCAAGAACTTTTTCTCCCTTCACTTTTTGGGCTTGAGCCCTCAACGACATAGTTGAAGAACTTTGTATCCTCTTTCCAAAAATGTAAAGTTTTCATTTTTCCAATAGTAAATAAAGGAGTTATGATCATCCAAAGATTAGTACAAGGAACACTTAGAAAATTTCAAAAGTTCAAATAAATTCTTTGGCAAGTTATCTCTAATTCAACACTTCCTCTTGATTTTATGCCACCATTAACCCATAAATGTGAAAATAGGGACATTGAATTAATGGTTGACCAAAAGTCCACTTGGTCAATAGTTGACTTTGGTTAACTTTTGATAAATTGATCATTTTACCCCTTTTGATCAATTGAACCTTTTCAAATCAAAATTGATGATCAAACTTTCAATCATAGATGCTCATGATCCTGTAGAGAAGCATGGAATCAAGTCTTGCCCATAAAGTCAGAGATTTCGTGATTAAATTCAAAACCTTAGTTTTGACCCTCTATGCTAGGAGATGGTGAGATGCATGTAATTATGCCATTACCTACAATTTGAACATCCAAAGAGGCATATACACTTGTTTTGATGTTAGTTGAAAGAACATATATATAAGATACACAGTTTAAGGTTCTTGGTGATCCCTCAAGAGCAAACTTAAATATGGGATAAAGTAGAAATAGAGAACCAACCCTAATTTGTGATCTTGGTGTATTGATGATATGAGATGATGAGAAATCTTAGGGGGGAAAATTGGGGTCTAACACATTCCTTATTTTTTATTACAAACCAGGATCATTCACTTATATTCAACGGCATACCTGCGTAGAGTATGCTTAAGATGGTGCTGACTACTAAAATAAACTACTTAAGGATTTATTTAGAGATGAGAATTCAAAGTTATGTCATAATAATTATGCAGACCGATTTCTATAATCAAGAGATTTACGGTGTTAAGATGAAATCATTTTTTTTAGGAATTTTCCAAAGTCTTTTCAACCTGTCCTCTACTTGTCTAATAGCCTAAATTTTTTCTCAAAATGTCGAAATTTTCCGATATGGCTCTAGAAAAGGGAAATGTTCAACAAAATAGCAAAAACGATGCATACAGACTCAACAACACATGTAATGACTCAACATGTAGAATCCTAAGGGCGTGAAATAAACTAGAAAGTAATAAATCTACTTAGAAAAGCAATAAAAGAAATAAAAGAAAAACCATAAAGTTCCTCTCCCACACTTAAACTAAATATTGTCCTCAATGTTTCAATAAAAGGTGAAAAAGGAAAGAAAGAACCTTGATAATGCTATTACTGGCCCCTGTGGCCATCTCCTCCCCGATCTGGGTCTTGGTGGTCACGTATCTAATGACGGCTTGTGCTTTGGGATGTCTGAGCTAAAGTCATTTACCTCACCTGTTTTGTTAATGCAACATTTGAATCCCTCAAGTGACATATGTTACTAAGCATGGATGCCTGGTTAGCATGCATAAGGTTGAATTTCTTCATTAGGCGACCATATGCAGGTTATTGGCGTTGCATATGAGCCATTTGTGTGAATTAGGCGTCTAAAACTGATTAGAAGAGTTGTTGTATCTGGGTACGAGATGCTTGCATAAAATCTACCACATCCTGTTAATGCTCATACATAGCATACAACAGGTCATCCCACTCTTCAAAAGTGGTATTTCTTCATGCTTATCACAGAGAAGTTCTTCATCAATAGCTCTTCTTGTGCCCATCTTTTTGCGAAGTTTTTCATACTGACCGCCTCTAGGTGAAGTACCTGCAAAAGTGTTAGGAAAATTTGGTGCATTGTGTGCAGGTGAAATAGGAATATAAGGTGAGTCATTGCCACAAACCTCCTCCACATAGATTCTTTTCGAAGTCGGTTTTACAGGAGAGTTGTGTGCATGAGAACCCCGCTTTCTATGGTCATACTCATCATCTGTATCACCACTAGTATTGACATTCTAAGGAATATCCATATGTGTTGCATTGTTAGCTAGTGGAGCACGCAAATCATAGGTCCAATTAGCCCTTTCACGTACGTCGGTACGATCTAGGCGTGGCAAGATAACACCTTCAATAGCTAAGTTATGGACCATGAGGCAATATCCCCCTTCTTTTATGGCTCTAACTAGCTGCATATGCCTAACATCATCAAGAGTAAGGACTAGGGGTGGTAAAGGATTAAGTGTGGCAAGCTCTTGGTTAAGTCATGTAGCACGAGCGAGGGAGGAAATTAGACCTCCAAAAGAGATAGATCATTTTTAGTGGTAGCAGCGCTCATGTGGGCCATCATAAATGGGGCCAACTTTATTGGTATTTTTATTTTCGACAACTCAAACAAAAAAAAGAAAACATTAAATTAAAAACTTGTGGGTTGCCTCCCTTGCAATGCTTTGTTTAACGTCGATAGCTCGGTGGTTGAGGAGTGTAAGCACTCACAGTGGATATCTCGAGAATGGTTCCTCGATAAAACTATCAATAATCTTTGGTTTCCATGGCCAGTTATCAAGCCATATCTCATATCCCTCAAAATTTATTTTCTTCATTTTGTGGGGTGATTTATGCTTTTGAGCTTGTGGGGGTGGTTCAGGCTCTATCCTGAGTATCAACGTTTCAGGTTTGGGTTTATTTCCTTCATCCATCGCCTCAAAGGTTAACATTCCCCTCTTAACACTAATGATTTCTCTAGTTTTATGTTCATCTAATTTTCTCTTTTTATGCAGGACCTGAGATAAAGGTGCATTAGTGTGGATATTTTCCAATACCTCCATATACCTTTTGGTTTAGGAGTCTACCTCAGCTTCCACAAATATTTGTAGCATAGAAATAGGTGGGTTATAAGGAGGAGGAACAACATAAGGTGTTTCCTTCTCTACCTCTTTGATAACCTCCCTTTCGGGTGGTGTCGGTGGATCTTTCTTAATCTATAATCTTTTCTCACCAGAACTTTCCTCAACCTCATTATCTCTCTCCCTAGGATTTTTGATTTGTTCTTCACTATTGGTTGTTAAAACATCCACTTGTCTCTCAGGAAAGGGTCCTAGAGGTTTCTGTGCAAGTAGGGAGATTTGAGTCTCCAATGCCTTGTTGCTAGACGCGAGGGACTCGACCATAGTGTTCAGCTGCCTAATGGTTTCATTTTTACAAAGTCTTTGCTTTCTAAGTTCTTCATTCTGGAGAGTTTGTGTTTCCACAAACCTTCTCGTCATATATTCCAGCCTATAGACAATTTGTGTCAATGAAATTCTCCATTATCATTTTGAGGTCAGCTTTATGGGAATGTTGTCGTTCTTCAAAATACTGGGAGTGGTAATTATAGAGAAAATTTGGTGATACATAGTAATAGAGACAAGAGTGCCTTAATCTATACGGTGCAACAACAAAGTTATGATATTTAACGTAATTGGTCCCTTGCAACAGCGTCAAAAACTTTATGGGGTATTTCGTAAGTGCACAAAAAGTATCAGAGTAATATAAAGAGTTTCGAATCCATATAGACCTAATAGTAAAGCTATTGTTTTCTATCGTTACAGTGTTTATTTAAGGCTAATAAAGTAAAGATTGGAGTTGTGCAAATAAAGTAAATGAAAGACTTGAATTAATATCAGAAATGCAATGTTGGAAAATAGATCTCATTAAATCATTGATACTCTTGTTGTTCATGAATTTAATTTCCATGGGACAATATTTCCTACTTTTAAAATAAGTAATTGAACAGGAACCGTCACTTTCGCTTATTCAGAACCAGGTTTTATTCTCTAAGTTATACCATCCATTGTCACGGTGGAAGGCGTTGTTCACGTTAAAGAAATAAAATATATTTTAAGAAATTAGATTCTTTACGCAGATGAAAAGTAACCTTGATTGGAAAGTTTAACTTAAAAGGGTTCCAAGCTTTCACTCAGGTAACCAGATCCTAAATATATAAATACGTGCTTTTATAAATAGTTCTAAAATCACTCTAGAAATATTAGACTCTCTTAATTAATTAATAAAGTGTTTTCACAGTTTTTATTAATTAATTACTAGACAACTTTATTCTTTGGTACCAGACGAATTTCGATCTTACCCGGCATATAAATGGTTCTACTTTCATAGTAACCGACAAATTAAGTTTAGAAAAGTTATGATTAAAACAAAAACAGCCCCAATAGGATTTATCAAAGAACAATAATTTAGAGTACCATCGAATCGAAGATCCTCACATTCTAACACTTATAAATTTAGCTAAACATGATTATAACATAAACTAAATTGATTGACTCGTTCATGAGATAAAACGTAGTAGACATATAAGCTTTAAATGTGAAATTAAAAGAAAGGTAGAAGAAGAACGTGCGATAAAATTAACGTGAAAAGAAAAGTAAAACATATAGAACATAAATAATAGTGAATTAAATAAGAACCTGCTCCAACCGGAGGCTTGAATTTGATACAACGGAAATAAACTTTGATGAAATATAAATGCGGAAATTAACTTCGAGAGAATTTAAATGCGGGAAGATAAATAACTTCAAATTAAATGATCCAAACTTTATAGCAAGAACAATTGCCATAACCCTCCGATGTGAGTGATTATAGCTTTCAAATGGTGAAGTATATGGCTTAGAATTGTACTAAGTTTGGATTCTTCAAATGTGAAGTGAATGGGGGGTATTTATAGGTTTCTAAAACCCTAAAAGTCACCAAACATATTTCAAAGGTCGTGGAGAAAATGTAGGAGCAATTTGGGAAGACTTGGAGACTAAGCAAAGCCCATTTCCAACTATTTGCATGTCTCAATGTGTGGCGATCACCATACCTCCATGGAAAACACCATGGAGTCAAAAGGGGCAAGGCTTGGTCTTGTAACCCTTGGATTGTGGACCACTCATGGCCACCTCTATGATGAATCCCATGGTGGTCGCCTTGAGTGTAAAATGTCCCATTTTTCTCTGTTTTCCGTCCCTTTTGATTCTTTCTTCGCATTTGACTCTTGAATTGCTAAATGCCTGAAAACAAACAAAATACCAGCATAATAGTGGAAATGTATGGCAAAATAACAATAAATCATGCACAAATCGAGTCAATTAAACGGTGAAATATGGTGTCATCAATGCCAAGCCACGAATCATAATGTGGTACTCTTGCTACAAGAGTTTGACCTGGAGATTATAGATAAAAAGGGAGTTGAAAATTTGGTTGCTGAAAATTTGTCAAGATTACCAGAGGAAGTCCAAGATAAAAGTGGTAGAGAAATTCAGGAGAATTTTCATGATGAGAGCATGCGTGACTCCATGGTATGTTGACATTGTCAACTACCTGGTCAACATATTTTTTCCACCTGAGTTCAATTCTCAACAAAGGAAAAAGGTTATTCCATATGACCAGAATTCACTTTTGGGATGAACCATTCCTTTACAAAAATTGCGTTGATCAATTACTAAGAAGATGTGTGGATCAACTAGAGGCACGACATATCCTGTTTTCCTGTCATGAAGCTCCTTATGGAGGAAATTTTAGAGGAACCATAATTTATGTCAAAGTTTTACAATGAGGTTATTTCTGGCCTTCTCTTTTTAAAGATGTTCATGAACAGGTTAGGAAATGTGATAGGTGCCAAAGAGTGGGAAATATCTCCATGAGGCAAGAAATGCCTCTTATCGACATCTTAGAAATTGAAATTTTTTATGTATGGGGCATTGACTTCATGGAGCCATTTCATCAAACTTTTGGAAACTTGAACATATTGGTATTTGTGGTTTATGTTTCTAAGTGGGTAGAGGCATTAGCAACCCCAACTAATAATTCTAGGGTGGTGACCATATTTTTGGTGAAAAATGTTTTTTCTAGACATGACACCCCTAGGGCAATCATTAGTGATGGAAGAACTCACTTTTGCAATAAATTTTTGAAATTTAATGGAAAAGTATGGAGTGAAGCACAAGGTTTCTACAACCTAGCATCCCCAATGTAGTGGGAAAACTAAAATCTCTAATAGGGAGATAAAAATAATTTTGGAAAAAGTTGTTAACACCGCTAAAAATTACTAGTCTAAGCTGATTCTTTATGGGCATATAGAAGGGCTTTTAAGACCCCCCCCCCATAGGCATGTTTCCTTACAGACTTGTCTATGGGAAGGCATGTAATTTCCAAATTCAGTTAGAGCACGAGGCTTTTGGATAGCCAAAACACTTATTTGGAATTGTCCAGGGTTTGCCCAACTAGAATGCTTCAACTTAATGAGTTGGAGAAGCATAGGTTATTCTCTTATCAGAATGTTGAATTAATCTTGAATTGTACAAAGAAAAGACCAAGAGGTCGCACTATAGGAAGTTCCTGAAGAGGGAATTAATTGAAGGTCAACTTGTTATTTTATTCAATTCTAGATTAAAGCTTTTCCTTGAAAAACTTAAGTCTAGATGGTCTGGTCCCTTAAAATTAATTAAGATTTATCCTCATGGGGATGTGGATTTGTTGAATGAAAAAACAGGTGATACATTCAAAGTGAATGGACAAAGAGTGAAAACCTACTGTTGTACCCCAAAATTTTCTCTCTCATTTCCGAAGATATTTCCCATTAGATCAATAGTTCAAACTTGAACAAGGGCTGACTAGCTCAAGACACCTCCTCAACACTGATACCTCAAATTAGGGTTTGAGTTTTCATAAAGGCAGTTGAACTTTTAATGCCTCAAATTACTTTCATGGATCATTATGGACCTTTAAGATTGCTCATGTCAAGTTTTAAGCCTTGCAGTTCAAGTTTGCTCAGTCAATTGATCAGATGACCTAAAATCAACTATACTGGATAAAAAGTCAAGTGGCCAAATTACAGTCAAACTTTAATATTTTTGGCCCATATCAACATTCGGAATTCATATGTATCAAATGATCAAGTTTGGATCACAATTCCCCAAGAATATTGATCAAACCACCAAAAGGGCAAAATGGTCAAAATTAGGGTTTTGACTGAGAAGGCTTGACTTTTGACTTTTGACTAAATACATGACTTATTGGATTGAGACATGATATCAAGGATTAAAATACATAATCTTGACCTAATGTCATGGTTCAAATCACTTCTCAAGATCACTTGATTGATAATTGAAATTTGGTCAACTGATGAAAAAAATCAGTTGTACACTGAAAAGTCAAACTTTGACTTTTTTGATAAAAGTCAAGTTCCAAAAATCATATTTCATCAAGACATGTTAAAATATGAAGATTGTTCATCAAGAAATAAAAAAGTCAAAATTCACTTTGAAAAGTCAAAAATTCTAAGACTTAGATATTTTTCTAAGTGTTGGAAAATTTACTTTTTTTCATAACTTCATGCCAACTTTGCACCAAGATGCAAGATGATTCAAAGAAAACTTCCAACATGAAAGTTTTATATATTGATGAAACCTACAACTTTTCTTCACAAATAAAATTCTATAGATGCTTGTATTTTGAGTTATAAATTCATAAAGACATGTACATGAAGAAAAAATACTTAGTGAAATTTTGACCTAGTTTAGGCAAATTTTTAACCTAACTTCTTGGACAAGTTTCACATAGTTCCAATTTGATTTTGCAAAAATGATCAAAATATAATTTGTAGAGGATGTTTAAATATTTCCAAAATGTCCAAGAACTCATTGATGTCATGTGTGAGTTAAGAGAATCGAAGCCATGAAGTTAGGGTTTCAAACTTGTTTTGCAAGGCAAATTTTGTGATGAACATGAACCAAATCCATAGCCATGCTGCATAATATTCACTTTTCATGCCTCAAACTTATTTATAAATCCATAATTAATGGTTTACACAACTGAGTGTGCCCTTATCTAAGTGTTTCAAGCTTTATCCAAACCAATTTGCCTTTTTTGGAAGAAAGTAACATATCCATTCTTGAAAAGTGACTTTAATCACAAAGTCAACTTGTCTTGAGCCTCTCACTTGTTGTAATGATCAAACTCAACATCTACAAATAATAACATCTATGTTTAAAGTGTCAACCACTCTACAATAGCATGATACAAGCTTTGGGAAGATGTTTGTCATGGTTTCTTCAAAAACAAGTAAAGGTCATACAACTTGATAATTCAAATTCTGACTTGTTGTAGCATACAAAACCTCTGGCCTATAAATACATACACCATTTTCAACCCAACACACGAAATTAGAAGCCCTCAAACTTGCTAAAACACAGAATCATCAAAAATACCTCAAAACTTGTCATTTATGAGTTTTGAATCCAATCTCCAAATCCACTCGTCGTTTCTTGGCCAAATCTTTTCCAAAGCTTCTAATTCACATATAGAAGTTATCCAAACACCTGCAACACAACGGTAACACCATTTACACCACCCTCAAAATAGAGCTTTTCACTTGGACTTCTCCAGCACGATTCAAGCACTCTCAACACCAAGTAAGAGTTGCATTAGCTTCCTAAGGACTTGAGGAAGCTAACCTGATCATCACCATAACTTGAATCAAGCTCAAACTCATTTCATGATTTCCAGTTTTGAAGGTAATTTTCTGAACTTTCAACTCTTCATGCAGGCATTGTTAGGCTTTCATTTTCAAAGATAAAATGTAGACATCATTGCCCTGAAGCTAACCATGTCAATAGTTTTCATTTATATTTTCTGAGCTTTTGAGTTTGAAATTTCTGGAAAAATTAGGGTTCATATTAGGGCCAACAGAATTATTTCTCTTCTTTGATTTATAGTCTAAGTTATTTACATTCCTGGAATCGTGAGGAAAAGTGGAGTAACTTTCATGTTTACAGTTTTAATTTTTGTTGAGAAAGTTACAAATTCAAACATGGCGCGAGGAAGTAGATGAAGTGTAGGCCTGGGAAGGATTTTCAAATATATATTTATGATTTTGTATAAGTAAACGGATGGATAGCCACCCCAGTGGTAGAGCGCTCCATATTATTGCTAAGGGTCTGGGTTCGAGCCCTAGCGCTGCACTTTTTCCAAGTTTTCATTGTTTTTCTTCTTTTTCTGTCATAAGCCAGCGCGCTTGGGTCTAAGGTCTTTGGACCTTGTTTTTTTTACTCAGAGTCACCCTATGTTTACTCATAACATGTAGGTCCCTTTAATTTTTTATTTTCATTTTCTGAGTAAACAAAACAGGCCTTGGGCCTCTAACACACAAAAACTGTTTTTCTCACACTGCCTATATTATTTTTTACACCTTACTAACTTCAATATTTATTTTATTTTATTTATTATTTTATTATTATTAATATTATAATTACTTTTATTAATAAAAATCCGAAAATATTTTATTATTTTATTAACATATATTGGTATACTCTTATTTTTATTTCTTTTAAGACCAAAAGACCAAAAAACATTTTCTTTTTAAATTTAATTTCTTTTCATAAATTAAATAATTATACTTAAGTTTATTTAATTTTATTTTCTTTCTTAATTAAAATTAAATTTATAACTTAGGACTTTTAATTAATTAATTTTTTACACTGGTTTAATTAAATTAAAATTATTTTCTATAAAACCCTAAAAAACTTGTTTCTTTAATCAAATTAATTTCTTTTCTTAATTAACTTAGGTTTAATTTTCCTCATTCTAATTGATTATTCTACTTTTAGTTAATTACATCAATAATCATTTTCTTAACAAAATCCATACAAAAATCCATTTCTTTTCCATTTATATCCTTGTACGTTATTAATTTCATTTCTTGTACATTTCGTCAAATTCAATATGATTGTAATAGATAATTAGGATTAAATTTCTTGCACTACCCATTTGTAAATTTGTACACCCCATCCCTAAATGATGTAATAGCGTAGAAATTTACTTTCCGCATTGTATTGCTTTCGAATATAAATGCTAGTAATTAGGGTTTATATGGAAAGACTAAAATCAACAAATAGCAAACCCTAAATCCAAGATAAATCAAGCATGAAATACAAGACACTTGCAAACTTACACCTCTAGGGTTAATTCCACTTTGTTTCCTTAAAAATGGTCATGTTATGCATATGAGACACTTTAGAAAAAACGATAAAAAATACAAGATCATACTCCCTCGATGACGCTTCGAATGTTGCCTTACAAATGATCTTAGACCCTTAAGAAAATTTCTAAGGTATCTCACTACATTGCTATCTATGACTATAGGATGACCCACACTTGTCCATTCACATCCAAAGATAAGGCTTCTCAGTATGCCAAACAAGACTTTAGACAACACTTTTTGGCTTTAGACGGCGCTTTAAAGCGCTGTCTATTCGAGCACTGTGGTAGGAAAAGACAGCGCTTTGTTAAAAGTAAAAGCACTGGCTAAAAGGGGTCTTTAACAATGCTTTTACCTTTAAAGCACTGCTAAAGTGGGCCTTTAGCAGCACTTTTACTTTTAAAGTGCTGCTAAAGACCCCTTTTAGCCAGCGCTTTAAAGGTAAAAGTGCTGCTAAAGGCCCCCTTTAGCTAGCGTTTTTTCTGAAACAAAAAAAAAATAAAAATAACCCTTTTAGGCAGAGCTTTTAATGTTAAAGCGTTGTCTAAAGCCTCCTTTAGGCAACGCTTTTTTTTAAAGCGCTGCTAAAGGCTCCCTTTAGGCAACGCTTTTTCTGAAACAAAAAAATTTAAAAAAAGATTCCCTTTAGACATCGCTTTTACGTAAAAGCGATGTCTAATGTCAACGAAATTTTTTATATAATCTTTTTGAAAAAAAAGCGCTATTTGATATATACAATTTTATATGCACAAATTTTAACCATATTTGCACCAGGTTTTCACCATATTTTGCATCTGTATATACCATTATAAATTTCACCAGATTTTCACTAATATTGGAGCTTTAATCCAATGAAAAATAATACCAAAAGATACTATCATACTTTTACAAATTACATATTACCCTAAACCTTTACAAATTACTATGATACTATGATACAAATACATACCAAAGATACTATGATACTTGTATATACCATTACAAATTACAAATTTTGCACCTGTATATACTTTTACAAAAAAACAACACCAAAACAACACCATTATATACCATTACAAAATCTATTCATCCTTATCTTCTACATATGCACATATAACCTGAAACAACACCAAAATATATATAATTTACCACATGACAAATAACAACAAAATTGCAACACTTGAATATATATACTCAAAATTCTCAACAATTAAAGTAAGATTATAATATACCTTATATAACTTTCGTCTCAATAATGTATTGACACCAATCCTCCTTAAGTTCATCCAACTGAGAACTTGAGTAATATGCACACTTGAATTCATCAAAGTACTACATAATAATATTACATAGTATGTTTAAGTTAAAACTATTTAATTATATGAGAAATATGTGTTAAATATTAAAATAACTCCTAAGTTAGAAATCCATACCTTATATGGAATCTTTATTCGATCCAAAAGAAGGATTTCTCTCATAAACCTCAACATGTAAAAACCGCAATCTACTTCATTACGCTGCCGAGGACACTACACATGAAAAGAAAATATGGATAAGGCCTAAGTTTTATCAAGTATCATCACTATTAATATAATCAAAATTGTGATAATTAATTAATATACCTCCACTATAATCCATGTAATGTTGTTGGATTTACTCTTTGGTACTTGAACACATCTTTGTGCTCGAAAAACATGTATAATGCTAATAAAACATAAACGCATATTTAGAACAATTCACATAAATAAATAAATAAGTATACACACGAATATTTAGAACAATCTCACTTACTTATCAACCATATTCTTCATATCTTGGTATGTACTTGGATCATTGCTTAAAGAATCCAGATAATATACAACTTCTCTGATAGGATTAATCGCGACCAACAACCAATGTCCTCTGTAAGATTAAACAAATGTGAGATGAAGACTTTCTACACAACTTCAAAATATGAAAAATTATAATAGATGAATTTAGAATGAAAATCTAATTCGTTGCCGGTATTAAGCGGTAAAAAAAATAACTTTTCGGTATCTTTGTCGGCCATAAAGCGCTCGAGTACATACACCATGACTTCATATGGTTTATGAATGATTAACCCTAAGTTGGTATTGAAAGGAGATAAGAAAGCGAATCTTTACTCCATTCCACTCGGGCACATCAATTTTTCATACAAAAACCTTAAATAAAAGACCTCATTAACATTTGAAATGAGTAAATGAATTGATCAATTAATTAGACAAAGTAGATCGGATATACCTTATGTATGTATTAACAACACCAAGGCCTAATTGCATATGTTTTAAAACTTGATCAAAATCCTCCATACCAATTATTTCAGAATATTCAAAACCAAAATAACCAAACTCCATAGGTAGAAGACGAGTATTTCCTTCCGGAATATCATACATTTCTAAAAATGTCCCAAGGCACGACCTAAACTTGGAAGTAGGTTTTTTTTAGCTGCGGTCTTCTTAGCAACAACTTTTTTTTGTGTTGAAATGTTGCTAATTTCAGGATTCTTACCCCTACTGACATCTTCATTCTCTTTATCATGAATCTAAAGATCATATAATTAGTTATGTGAAGTATAAGATCACGAATTAACATTTAATTAGTTACATGCATAAATATCATATAATTGTGATGTACCTCTTTTATTGATGCCACTGACTCGGTTTGTCGCGGAACCTACTTGTCTTTTGCTTTGAATTTTTTGGAATCTAATTAACATAACAATGTAAAAACAAATGTACGTAAAATGTGCGTAAAAACTTTGATTACTCAAAGGTTCATATATATGGTTTTAAGAATACATCATTATCTACACTAATGAGGCTTGATGGCCATGCAACAAACGAATCGATTGCATCTCCCACAAGTGTGGCATCTGAAACATCGTCAGGATGTGGTAATAACGCATCCTTCTCCAAAGCAATGTCAACCGATACTTTCAAACAGTCAGTAGGGAGCAATTTAGTGTGAAGTAATTCTCCCAAAGTGTTATGCACTTTTCCCTTGCCAACCATCTGATTAGTCGGTGATGATAAGTAGAGATGACAAGGTGAAATGCCCTAAAAGAAATAATAAATTTCAAATTGTTATTGTGTATATATTTCAATTAAATAAATTAAGCTACTTTAATTTCATAATGATATATATAATTACCTCTGTAAGATTCAGTTGAAAATTACAACTGATACTACCTTTGTGTCATACCCCAATTTTTTAACTAAGATCCCATTTTTATTGTTTGCATTTTTATACAAAAGTCAAGGTCACGAAGGACGGTCGATTTTAACTTCTCACCTTCGAGCATTGACTATGCAGAAATTGTCAAGTATTTTGGACATTCTTAGCCTGTGTATCACTAACTTCTAATCAAGCACGAAGTGTGTGTTTTTCGTTTCTTTGATTTCATTTGCAGGAAACAGATCTGAATCAAGAGCATTAGGCATCACACCTCGATTAGGGTTCAGAATCTCTCAAGCCATAAGTACAGTTGATCGTTGATTCTTGAAGACTGATTCATCAGGGGAATCGTGTGTTTATTTCCAAGCCTTGTTCGACAAGTGGTCTTAAGCTTCTCCACAACTTTCTCAGAGCATAAACAAGATTTCATCATCACGGGTTCACATGTGTATCAAGATGCTTTGGAATGCGAAGAAAGATCAAGTTTGCTTCCATCCAATTCCAAGCCTTGAACTGCAATTTTTCAAGAAAGTCATCCGCAAGGGCAAAATGGTCAAAAGCACACTGAAAAGTCAAACTTTGACTTTCAGATCAAATCAAGTTTCAACAATTTTATTTCATCAAGACATGAGATTGGTTCATCAAAAAATCAGGAATCAGAAGTTACTTTGGAAAAATCAAATTTTCTAAACATTTAGAAAATTTTATAAGTGTTAAGAGTATGTGATACTTCAAAACTTCTGAGCCGGCCTCCATGCAAGTGCAGTCAGAAGTTGCAAATTTGGTTCAGAACATAGCCTTCAATCAGAACTTTTGATCCAGCCTCCATGCAAGTGCAGTCAGAACTTGCAAACGTGGTTCAGAATACAATCTTCCATCAAAACGTGACTCTTCAGCACATAGAGGTTACGCTTCTGATCTTTTGTGATCAGAACATCACCAAATCCTAAAACATCATTTGAGAAGCCTGTTGCACTGCTATAGCACAGTCCTACAACTAGCTACCACAATGCTCCAAAGTGCTGCTGATCCATCCCACGCCTGCACTTTCTCAAACCCCATATTTGCATCAAATTGGCATACGAAAACTGTGATTAAAAAGCAATGGAACAATATACCAAAAAGGTTTTAATCCCATTTTTTTCCCCCCAAAACCACAACAAACCCATCTATAAATACTTTGCTCTATCACACGTTCAAGGGGCTGGTTTTTAGAGAGAGGCTGGCGTTTAGAGAGAGAGAGAATCATCAAAAGAGAGAGAAACCTGTAAAACCTCTCATAAAAGATCTAGAAATCCCAAACAGAAAACCAAACCTTTGTTCTTCCTTTTGAATCAAAGAGCTTGGAACTTCCTCTTCTGTTACTCTTGCTGATTCCAGAACATCCAAAGGCAACAACTCAAAGCTCCAAGCACGCTCTAGGTTCAAGGTAAGTCTTTCTGACTTTGCTTGTTTTTCATTCGGAACATCATTAACATGTAAATGTCATAGTATTAATGTTTGTCTATATCATTGCATGAATAGAAAAACGGTGGATCAGAGTTTCTTGATTAGGGCTAGACTCAGGATTAGGATTAGAACTTCTATAAGATATTGTGCTATTATCCTTCTTATTTGTTGTTTATTAAGAACTGAATAAATTGCTGATGTGCTGATTAAGAGTTGAAATATAGCATAGAACTTCTGATTTTCTCACTGTTTAAGCACGCAGAACTTCTGAGTTCTCTTCACTGTTTTAACACACAGAATTTCTATGATTTTTCTCACTGTTGACTCACGCTGAACTTCTGATGTTCACTCACTATTCTAACACAGCAAAAAACTTCTGAGTTCTCCTTACATGTCAAGTACACTGAACTTCTGATGTTTTCACTCCTTGTTTTAACACTTAGAACTTCTGACTTTTATGCACGGATAACACGCTAAACTGTTGATTGTTCATTTACTGTCATAGCATCATACAGAACTTCTGAGTTCTTCCTACTGTTTTGACATGCACAAAGCTTCTAAGGTTTTCTCACTGTTCTAACATTCAGAAGTTCAACACATAGCAATCCAGAACTTCTGTATTTTCCCTCTAACGTTTTTTTTGCAAGACTTCAGAGTGTACCAATCCAGAACCTCTGTTCCCTTTTCCTGACATTTCTTACAGGATCTCAGAGTGTACGAATCCAGAACTTCTGATTCCGCTGACGTTCCCTTCTGAGTCATCACGCGCCTGGCTTTAGAACTTCTGATCCTTGTTGTTTTTCCTTGCAGTAGCACGTTGTTTTCTATTTTTTCATTTATTTTCCTTTTCGTCATTTTTAATATTAAAAAGACATAAAAATATTTTCCTTTTAATTTATTCCTTTTTTTAATTCTTTAAGACAAAAAACTCAATTTTTAAACTCACACCTTTTAAGTCAAAACTTCGATATTAGGTCGTCGTATCTTCAAAATCTCGTCCACACCCATTTTTAGCAAAACAAACCTTTTTAATCAAACAAACAATTTTAATAAAGCAAATATTTCAAAAGGTTCCTTTAGGATACTATAGATGCATTGGGTGATAATACCTTCCCATTGCATAACCAACCCCCAGACTCTAGATCTCTTTCAAAAAATTCATTGTACTTTCATTACTTTTAAGTATTATTTTACATTGCATATTTTAGGGTTTTATTTCGCTCTTTTCCCTTTTCCCTTGGAAATAATAAAGTACGGTGGTGACTCTTTCTATTTGCGAGTCAAGTTAATTAATAGCTTGATCTCCTATTTTCATCGCTACAGAATTGGCGACTCTGCTGGGGACAGATTGACCTCTTACTAGTCCATCCCTAAGTGGGTTAAGCCTAATTTGTATTATATGTTTTTGTTATTATTACTTGTTTGTTTGAATATATGTGATATATTGTGATTATTTGGGTGTTGATAATATTTACAAAGGACAAGTCCTATACCCGGACTAAGTTACACTTAGGAATAAGACGGTCGGTATAGTCATGTTAACTTTGAGGGAGTAATCCCGAAGTAGGAGGCATGAAATCCCCCACTCAGTGGAAGCCCTTTTGAACGTAGTACTTATTTACCGAGTAATCGGGAAGACATTATTGCTTTCGACCTGGGAGCCAGAGAAGCTGAGAACCGTAGAACCCTAACCCATCTTGGCCTCTTAGGTGTAGCACGGAGACTATAACAGAGTAATCCGGAAGTAGTTGTCACATGATGCTGCACTCAGACGAGTTTCTCTTGAAAATATTGCTAATTACCGAGTAATCGGGACGTTGGTAATATCCGAAGGAGGAATGTAGACTCTGGGAACTTTTAGAACCTTGTTTTACAGGTGTGATTAAATCTTTAGTACATACCTTAGGGATGGTCTTTACCTTTGACTCCATGCTCGTGACGTTGAACCTTTCGACTTTGTTTATGACTTTGCTTGTGGTTGTTGCATAGCCATGCCTTCATGCATCCATAAAACCCTTTTCACTCAAATTTCAAGGAATTTGGAAATCTTTCTTTGTAAACATCACAAGTTTCGTCAAGCTCAATGGATCTTGGGTGTTGATGGGGTGAAAACCCTAATACACCAAAATGGATGATTGATCTTGATGACAACTTGATCAACGCTTTGATCCAATTTAAAATTCATCTTATATCTTCATACTTTGATGTTTACAACTTAATATCTTGAGTTCCTTGAAAGTCAAATAAAAACTCTCTTTTGCATATCATGCATCATTCTACATTTTTGTGTCACTACAAAAGGTCTTGTTCCAAGTCTTATTTTTTTTCCTTTGGTCTCACCAGTACAACACTCGCGCTAAGAGAACAATGGAGAATATCAAGCAAGAGGTTTCTGAACTCCATAGAGAGATGACTGATTTGAAAGCTATTATGGAGCACTTAACTGTTTTGGTTGAAATTTTGGTTGGCGCCCAAGTCCATCCTTATAGGAAGGAAGAAGCGATGGTAAAAGTCTTCACTAAAACTCTAAAGTCTTTCATGAGAAGGTGATGGTTAATGCACATAATGACTTTTCTGACAAGGTGAATGTAGGAGTGTGTCTAGAATAAGATGCTCTAAAGGGATGTTTATATGAAGATGGTAGCTCAACTAGTGGTGTGAAGAAGTTTGATAATAACTTTATAAGAAGATGGTCAGAGGTGGTATTTCATCATTTAAAGACGACAGTCTTAACATTCAAGTCAACCCCTTTGCTAAAGCATGAGTGAATCTTTGTTGATTTTGGCCTTGAAGTTTAGGAGAGGTCTCCTTCAGCATAAGTCTAGATGGAAAGCCTTCCCAGATTATTAACTCATTTCTGCTTTTGTAATTTTTCTTGTTTATCAAAACATTTTTTGCATGTAAGAACTTGTTTGCATTTGAATGATTATCTTAATACAATGAGTATGTTTGTATTGAAGAAATTCATTCGTCTCACTCGTATTTGTTTTCAAATTTTAAATTTCTTTTTGCGTTATGATACCAACTTGTTGCCCATTCTCTTTCCTAGGCAGAGATTGAAGGGAGGATGATGATCTAAAAAACACAAATTCTCTGGTTGTATGCTTTCTTGAATAAAATCTTGTTGACGATGTACAGACATTGTTTCAAATCCCTAAACACCGGAGATATAAGGAAGATAATCCCTTGCTAACCCCTTTTGAGCCTTGAAGTAGGAGTTTCTTTTCTATACGAAAAACCCTCGAATTTTAACCTGGGGCAGGATAGTTTTCAGTTAATCTGACTGAGTGTTCAAAATTCATAAGGAAGATATTTCTGAAGAGAAAATGCAAGGGCTATCCTTCATGTATAATGAAGCCAGAAGATGTGGAACCACAATGTTATCCCTCATTCATCAAGAAACGAGGAAGTCACAATCCTCTCAACAAGTAAAGACAAGCTAATGTCACACGCTTTGTTCAAAAAATCAAAAATCAAGAAAAAAGAAAAAGCCTGCTAAGTCAAAAACTGGAAAAAAACGTGCGGCTTAGGCAAAAATTAGGGCATCCCGCTGGACTATCAATTCAAAAGAATTAGTTCAGGCAAAAGTTAGGGAAAATAAAAAATTGCAAAGAAAGGAATACAAAGAAAAATCCTCAGCAAATAACAAATTGGAGACTACAAACGCGAAGACATAAGGGTGGTTGCTACTCCGAAAGCCTCTTCGTTTCCTTAACCGTCACAAAATACTTTTGAGATGAACACTCATGTTGAATTAACTGAACATAGGGTTGGAGAACATCACGAAGAATGGGTGGGCACCTATAAATTTTTAGCCTTAAAAATCTTTTTTCTAAAAAAACCATGAACCAGGCCACGTTACAACCTTCAAAAGTCCTAATTGAAGTAAAGTTATTTTGAAAGCATACTTCAATGAGATAGTGTTCCTGACTCCCATGAATGTTTGCTAAATAATTATGTTGCTATCATATGCTTTTGCTATACAAAAATAAATGGTGCTCTAACTCGGGAAATTTGTGCGATATCTTTTCAAAATCATCAAGACTTACATAACTGTTGCATTAGAATTTTCATTCTCATAATAAACTTTTTCTAATTGCAAAACATTTGTTTGACATCAAGGAAGCTCACATATAAGCACTAGCGATGCGTTTATTCTTTTAAGGCCTAAAAATATATTGAGTAATTGGCGAATAATTTCAAGAAAATCATATCCAGGGGCATGTCACATGAAGACCTTAAGCACAGACATGTTACTTCTCCTAGTTAATGCTTTCCCAATTTGTTTACTCTTTTGAGGCAAATTTTGAAGACTTTGTTATGCCAAGTACAGTCAATCTGGGGAAATCACGTCAAGATTCGACGAATCTCTCTAAGAGTTTGAAGACACTAGAGCATTGAGGATTCCAGGTCTTTTGTAAAATACTCTTGATATGATTTCTTGGGACATTTTAGAAGTGAAGTTATTCGCAAGAATTGTCGTGCATCACGCAGCTTTTCAGCAGTAAACTTGGGGCATACAAAATTAGTTCCAGGGGCAATCCAGATTTGTCAAGATATGTGATATGTTTTGTACACATTATCAAATGGCAGTGTTCCCAGTATCTCCAGCTAAGCAATACTCTTTCCAGCTGAAGCATTGTTCGTGTTGTTATCCTTTTAATGGATTGTTGACGATAGAAGACTGGACTTTGGGTTTTCTATCGAAAAATACCTTCCTCTCCGGAGATATTTAAGCCTTGTAAAAGGACTTTACTCCAATGATGGCTTTTGTTCTATCTCTAGTAATGTTCCTATCTTGTTGAGATTAGCCGAGTGTCGAGTTGTACTGTGATGTCTTATCATCTCCAGTTTATCTTTTCTATCTGTTTTGTCAATCATATACATGACATTCATTTATTCATCCACACTTGCATCATGCACGCACATTTGTATTTGCCGATGTTATTGGGTTCGTATACCTTGGTTATGTCTATTCAAATAGTGTATTTGCTCTTTCCAAATAGAGTGTCAACTTAAGAAGAAAGTGCGCCTCCTTTCTAATTCCCTACTGAGCTAATCCTCATGGAAGAATTTTGCTTAGCCTTCCTTGTCCATCTCTGGATAGGATGAATTACCAATTGAGTTATTTCCTCATTGGGTGGAGTCTTGTTTGATTGTTTTCTCTCTGTTTTATTCCTGGATTGAGCTTTGTCTCTTGCATAGGATACCCCGTGGTGTTCTCTAGGCTGTGAAACCTGGATGAAGAGCGCATTTATTTTGCATATTAATATACTTGGTATCCTCAGGAAGGACATATTCATGGTTCCCTTTGAAGAAGAACTTTTTTCCCTAGTAGTGTTACCACAACATCCTTTTGGAATATCGACAAAACAGCAAGCGACGGTCTCTTCATGAGCAACTTGTATGTTATGGATATTTTTGAAAAAAACAACAAGTGGCAGTCTCTTCATGAGCAACTTGAATTTTATTGATACCTTTGAAGAAAACAGCAAGCGGCGGTCTCTTCATGAGCAACTTGAATGTTATTGATACCTTTGAAAAAAATAACAAGCGGAGGTCTCTTTATGAGCAACTTGTGTGTTATTGATACCTTTGAAAAAAACAGCAAGCGGCGGTCTCTTCATGAACAACTTGTGTGTTATTGATACCTTTGAAAAACAGCAAGCGGTGGTATCTTCATGAGCAAGTTGCGTGTTATTGATACCTTTGAAAAACAGCAAGCGACGGTCTCTTCATGAGAAACTTGTGTGTTAGTGATACCTTTGAAAAACAGCAAGCGGCGGTCTCTTCATGAGCAACTTGTGTGTTATTGATACCTTTGAAAAAACAACAAGCGGCGGTCTCTTCATGAGCAACTTGTGTGTTATTGATACCTTTGAAAAAATAGCAAGCAGAGGTCTCTTCATGAGCAACTTGTATGTTATTGTTACCTTTGAAAAAACAGCAAGCGGCGGCCTCTTTATGAGCAACTTGTATGTTATTGATACCTTTGAAAAACAACAAGTGACGGTCTCTTCATGAGCAACTTGTGTGTTATTGATACCTTTGAAAAACAGCAAGCGACAATCTCTTCATCAGCAAATTGTGTGTTATTGATACCTTTGAGAGAAAAAAAAAAGCGGCGGTCTCTTCATGAGCAACTTGTATGTTATTGATACCTTTGAAAAAACAGCAAGCGTCGGTCTCTTCATGAGCAACTTGTGTGTTATTGTTACTTTGGAAAAAACAGCAAGCGGCGGTCTCTTCATGAGCAACTTGTGTGTTATTGATACCTTTGAAAAACAGCAAGCGGCGGTCTCTTCATGAGCAACTAGTGTGTTATTGATACCTTTGAAAAAAAACAAGCGGCGGTCTCTTCATGAGCAACTTGTATGTTATTGATACCTTTGAAAAAACAGCAAGCGGTGGTCTCTTCATGAGCAACTTGTGTGTTATTGTTACCTTTTAAAAACAAAAAGAGGCGGTCTCTTCATGAGCAACTTGTATGTTATCTGCACCTTTGAAAGACAGCAAGTGGCGGCTTCTTTATTTGAGCAGCTTGTGTATCCCCAGCAATAATTTTTACTCAGCAAATGGCATCTCCTCGGAAAAATTCCATGGGGAAGTTTGTATTTTATCCTTTTCAAGCGATATCTTGGTTAAAGAAGGAATGTGTTACTGTTCTTGGTAAAATTCAGAAGTCAGAGATGTTTATTTCCAGTCTCGGTACTGATGCCAATCATTTTCCAGTCTTAGTGCTGATGTCAATCATTTCCCTTCTCCAGTCACAGTGTTGATGTCAATCATTTCTTTTCCAGTCTCAATACTGATGTAAATCATTCATTTCTTCCCTCAAAGTTATTCTCTAAATAAGAGTCTCTCATTTAAAGTCTATGACTCTGTTTCCCCAGTGGAGTTATAATCTCTTCCCCTATGGGATTACTGTATAAGGTGCTTGGTTTCTCCAGCAGTAGTTTGTCTCATGCGTTATCATTCCTCATTAAAATTCAAAATATTACATTAATATCATATCATAAACATAATTGCGGTATCTTAAGGCCAAAAATTGTGTATTCTATATTTAAGTCCCTTCAATCTCGTCGAAATGAAGATTCTAATCTTCATATCTCCAGATAGAAGAAACTTAAATAGGGGCAGCTGTCATACCCCAATTTTTGACCTAAGATCCCATTTTTATTGTTTGCATTTTTATACAAAAGTCAAGGTCACGAAGGACGGTCGATTTTAACTTCTCACCTTCTAGCATTGACTATGCAGAAATTGTCAAGTATTTTGAATATTCTTAGTCTGTGTATCACTAACTTCTAATCAAGCATGAAGTATGTGTTTTTCATTTATTTGATTTCATTTGCAGGAAATAGATTTGAATCAAGAGCATTAGGCGTCACGCCTTGATAAGGGTTCAGAATCTCTCAAGCCAGAAGTACAATTGATCGTTGATTCTTGAAGACTGATTCATCAGGGGAATCATGTGTTTATTTCCATGCCTTGTTCGACAAGTGGTCTCAAGATTCTCCACAACTTTCTCAGAGCATAAACAAGATTTCATCATCACGGGTTCACATGTGCATCAAGATGCTTTGGAATGCGAAGAAATATCAAGTTTGCTTCCATCTAATTCCAAGTCTTGAACTGCAATTTTTCAAGAAAGTCATCCGCAAGGGCAAAATGGTCAAAAGCACACTGAAAAGTCAAACTTTTACTTTCAGATCAAATCAAGTTTCAAGAATTTTATTTCATCAAGACATGAGATTGGTTCATCAAAAAATCAGGAGTCAGAAGTTACTTTGGAAAAATCTAATTTTCTAAACATTTAGAAAATTTTCTAAGTGTTAAGAGTATGTGATACTTCATAACTTTTGAGCCAGCCTCCATACAAGTGCAGTCAGAAGTTGCAAATTTGGTTTAGAACATAGCCTTCAATTAGAACTTCTGAGCCAGCCTCCATGCAAGTGCAGTCAGAAGTTGTAAACGTGGTTCAGAACACAATCTTCCATCAGAACGTGATTCTTCAGCACGTAGAGGTTACGCTTCTGATCTTCTGTGATCAGAACATCACCAAATCCCAAAACATCGTTTGAGAATCCTGTTGCACTACTATAGCATAGTCCTGCAACCAGCTGCCACAACGCTCCAAAGTGTTGTTGATCCAGTCCACGCCTGCACTTTCTCAAACCCCATATTTGCATCAAATTGGCATACGAAAATTGTGATTAAAAAGCATTCGAACAGTATACCAAAAAGGTTTGAATCCCATTTGTTTTCCCCCCCAAAACCACAACAAACCCATCTATAAATACTTTGCTCCATCACACGTTCAAGGGGATGGTTTTTAGAGAGAGGCTGGCTTTTAGAGAGAGATAATCATCAAAAGAGAGAGACACCTGTGAAACCTCTCATAAAAAATCCAGAAATCCCAAACAGAAAACCAAACCTTTTTTCTTCCTTTTGAATCAAAGAGCTTGGCACTTCCTCTTCCGTTACTCTTGCTAATTCCAGAACATCCAAAGGCAGCAACTCAAAGCTCCAAGCACGCTCCAGATTCAATGTAAGTCTTTCTGACTTTGCTTGTTTTTCATTCTGAACATCATTAACATGTAAATATCATTGTATTAATGTTTGTCTATATCATTTCATGAATAGAAAAACAGTGGATCAGAGTTTCTTGATTAGGGCAAGACTCAGGATTAGGATTAGAACTTCTATAAGCTGTTATGCTATTATCCTTCTGATTTGCTGTTTATTAAGAACTGGATAAATTGCTGATGTGCTGATTAAAAGTTGAAATATAGCATAGAACTTTTGATTTTCTCACTATTTAAGCCCGCAAAACTTCTGAGTTCTCTTCACTGTTTTAACACATAGAACTTCTATGATTTTTCTCAGTGTTGACCCATACTGAACTTCTGATGTTCACTCACTGTTCTAACACAACACAAAACTTCTGAGTTCTCCTTACATGTCAAGTACACTGAACTTCTGTTGTTTTCACTCCCTGTTTTAAGACTTAGAACTTCTGATTTTTATGCACGGATAACACGTTGAACTGTTGATTGTTCGTTCACTGTCATAGCATCATACAAAACTTTTGAGTTCTTCCTACTGTTTTGACACGCACAAAGCTTCTAAGGTTTTCTCACTGTTCTAACATTCAGAAGTTTAACACATAGTAATCCAGAACTTATGTGTTTTCCCTCTAACGTTTTTTTTGCAGGACTTCAGAGTGTACCAATCCAGAATCTCTGTTTCCTTTCCCTCTGACATTTCTTGCAGGATCTCAGAGTGTACGAATCCAGAACTTCTGATTCCACTGAAGTTCCCTTCTGAATCATCATGCGCCTGGCTTCAGAACTTCTGATCCGTGTTGTTTTTCCTTGCAGTAGCACGCTGTTTTCTATTTTTTCATTTATTTTCCTTTTCGTCATTTATAATATTAAAAAGACATAAAAATATTTTCCTTTTAATTTATTCCTTTTTTTTTAATTCATTAAGACAAAAAACTCAATTTTCAAACTCACACCTTTTAAGTCAAAATTTCGATATTAGGTCGTCGTATCTTAAAAATCTCGTCCACACCCATTTTTAGCCAAACAAACCTTTTTAATCAAACAAACAATTTTAATAAACAAATATTTCAAAAGGTTCCTATAAGATACTATAGATGCATTGTGTGATGCGGTGGGAGAAATGACTTGAGGTTTTGCGTTTGTTTTCGCAAATGTTTCGGTTGAGCAAGAGTCGCCACCGACTTTTTATTTTATCCTAAGGAAAGGTTTAAAAAGCACAGCAAAAACCTTTGAGATGTTTTCTTGGGTTCGGGGAGTAGATTATAGAAAGGGAAGGTATTAGCACCCTTTCTATCCATGGTTATCCATGGGCTCTTAGTTACTTGCTTAGATCACTTGCCTTGCATTTTCAATTGTTTGAAATGGTGCTTTCGATTGTTTGAAATGGTGCTTTGTGTGTGGATTTGAAAATGTTTGAAAAGAGGCCATTTGTTGTGGCAACCTTTGTAATGATCCATGTTTGAATGTATACAAAGGTATATGTCTTTTTAAAAGGTTTTCAATGTTTTTGAAAGTTGTTTTGAAAATGTGTTTGTGTTGTGTGTTTTGGAAAATAGGCAAGTGTTTTTGCAAGTTTGATTCAAGTAACTAAGAGTTCTTCTACCCTAAATTTCTCAAAGATCTTTGCTATGCTTTAACCCTTTTAACAATTTTGTTCCACCATTGTATTTGGTGGACAATCTTGTGTTAGGATGTTAACGGGACGGGCGCGGGTCATCGTTTAGACCATGATTGCAATAGTGCCAAGTATCTTTGGGCAATTTTTCCTTTAAGGGACTTGATCATTTTAGGCAACTTTCGAAAGCGTCATCGAGGGACTATGATCATTTGAATTTGTTTTGTTTCTGCCCAAAGATTCCTAACATGCAATATGGCCCATTATTGAAGGCAACAAGTGGAATACCCTAGGGGTGCAAGTGTGATGAGTGTTGTCCATTTTCATGCTTGTTTATCTTGAAATTAGGTCAAACTATTTTTTGGTTAATTTCTGCATACAAAACCCTAATTCTAACATGGCATATTTAGAAAGCTTAAAAATGCGAAAAATAAAGTTCCTAAGTTATTACAACACAATATATGGGAAGGGGGGGTACAAATGTCCAAATGGGGATGTTTTGACAAGGAATTTAAACCTAACTATTACATCAAAATTGAATCTACAAATTATACAATAATTAAATAAAATAAAATAAAATATGCAAGATGAAAAAATGATTTTTCATGTGACAAATAAACAAAAATAAAAAGGACAATTTTTGAGTATTTTTCATGTTTAGGGCAAAACCCTAATTTTACAAATAAAAGGTATTTATTATTTAATATATGCAATGTTCATTAATTATATACAAAAAATAAATAAAAAGGAAGTATATTGTAAAAAAGTAATTTTTAAGTTAAATATTAGTAAAATAAAAATGTATTATTTTATTATGTTTTTAACCTAAATGTATTAATGAATACATGAATATTTATAATATTCACTAAATACTAAATATATAATAATATTTAATATTTACAAAAAAAGATTATTTATGTATTATTTATATGTACAAATATCAATTTAAACAAATAAATGCCTAATAAATACAAAAATGGTTTAAAAAATATTTTTTATATTTTTAATATCATGAGAAAAAATAAATAAGTCAAAACAAAAAAGAAAAAGTCAAAAAATCATAAAAATAAGCTCAATGGGCCAAGGGGGTGCACGTGGACAATGAGGGTGTAAACAGAAAAGCAAAATTCAGGCCCAGCCCAAATCTATCTTCTTCAACCTCCAACCAGTTTTGTTTGAAAACGCGCGCCTCTTTGCTTCAACAACAAGATCCTGATTCTTTGATTTTTAATGAAAACTCACAACACAAAAAATGTAAAGCATCATGTCACGAGTTCATACATATAAAGAACATGATCTAACTCTTAGAAATGAGAGAGAATTTCTTCTCCCCCAATTTCTGACCTAAATTTTGTCCAATGTTCAGACCTTAAATTCTCACAGCACATGTAAAATAAATGGAAAGTAAATATATGTGCAGTTTCAGGGCCATGAATAGAACATTTTTCATTCACAAACTTAAAGCTAACAATGCCTGGATAGGGAGATAGAAGTTCAAGAACTTACCTGTTCAGCTTGAATCGTATCTGGCAATGGAGGTACTTTCAGTGCAAGGTGATGATTGATATAGCTTGCTTGAAGTTCAGGGATGCTTCTCCAACCTTTAGTTTGCTTTGAATCTTGCTAAATCGAGCTATAGAACTCCACCTGCAAAACAGAAAAATGAAAATGGTGATGATGGTTAGAGGTGTTACAGTCTGTTTCCAATGCTTTGGACAGTTTGTATGGATGGTAGGGAAAGTGTTTGAACTAGTTTGGATGAAAGTGCACGATAGAAATGAGCCGTGGGATTCAAACTGCAACCTATGCCCTGTTTTTGCAGTTTTATGGTGTTTTGAGGTTTGATGATGTTTGGAACTTGGTTGGCTCGTGTTTCAGCTTTGGTTTGGTGTTTAGAATGTGTACAATAACTTTGCTTAGGCTTATGGTTGCTGGAATGAGAGTTGGTTTTCAGTTTGCCATGTTTCTTGGTTTTGAAGCAAACAAGTTCAAGTTATCATAACAGCCAGTACAATGCCTCAATCTATGCTGCAAGTTTGGCTCTTGGTAACTGGAATGTGCAGGTTTGATTTGGCTCCAAGATTTGGCTCCATGCCTCCAAGATTAGGAATTTGACATAAAGTGCAACTTTATCAAAATGGCATATTTACTTTTTCTACTTAAGGATTGATTTTGCATGTAATAACCAAATGGACAAAATAACACTCTAACACAAAGGATATGCATTAAATTATTGAGTGAGAATGGGATTAGAGGCCTGTAATGTAGCTTGCACATGCTGAGTTTGAAAATGCATAAGTTATGGACATGTGAATTGGTCAAGAACAAAGTGAGTTTTTCCCAACTTGCCAAATTTGATTCTCCCTAACCATGAGGTTGTTTGATGAGTTCTTGGACATTTTGGAAAGCTTGGAATGAGTACTACAATCCATATTTGTAATGCAAATTGAAATTCCAAGTGGAAGTATGTGAGAAGTGGTCTTGAAGTTAGGCAAAAATCCTGCCTAAAAGAGGTCAAAATTTTTCTAAGTTAAGAATGGTTTGGTACCCTTAATCCAAAAATTGTAACTTGAGCTACAAGCCTCTTTTGAAGAAACTTTGTGAATCAAAGTTGTAGATTTTGCAATGGACTACAACTTTCATGTTTTGACTTTTCCTTGAATCCAAATGAATCTTGGTGAGAAAGTGGGACAAAGTTAGGAAAAAATTAGGGTTTTTCATAACTTAGAAAAATTCTAAGTTATGAAAAATCTTCATTTAAAACCCTAATTTGTGATTTTTGATTTCTTGATGAACAAGTTTCATGATTTGACATGTTTTGATGAAAAATGAATCTTGACACTTGATTTTGACTAAAAAGTCAAAGCTTGACTTTTCAGTATACAGTAAAAAATTGATCAATTGACTAGAAAATTCAACTGTCAATCTTGTGCACTTGGGGTCTTTTGAACTTGTTGGGTATGTCAAGACAATTCCATGGGGTCCTTGAGTCCATATGGGAGCTTGGTTTTCCATTGGCTAGGTCAAACAGTCAAAAATTGCCTTTGTGCAATCAAAACCCTAAAAATGACCATTTTGCCCTTTTGGTGATCTGATCAAATTTCTTGTGGAATTGTGATCCAAAATTGATCAAATGGTCCAAATGAGTTCAATATGTTGAGATGGGTCAAAAATCATGAGGTTTGACTGTCAATTGACCATAGTTGACTTTTTCCCCAATACAGCTGATTTTTAGGTCAACTGTCCAATTGACTGGGCAAAGATTAGAATTAAGGCTTGAAACTTGGTATGGAAAAACTTGTGAGTCCAATATGAAGCATGAAAGCCATCTTAGGCATTTTGGGTCAAAACTTCTTTGTGCAAACACAAACCCTAATTTTGAGTCAACAGTGAAAGGAGAAATCTTGAGCAGAGGAAACCCTAACTTGTTCTTGAGTTCAAGGGTCTTGGGATGGGAAAATGTTGATAAAAAGAGAGGGCAAATTTTGGGATACAACAGTTTCCCCTGTTCAATCTTCTTGCACCTGAACAGTTAGATTGGCAGGTTTGCCTTTCGCATCTCGAAGGTAAAAGAAGATTGGACACTAGAGTGCCCACAAATTTGCACTCGTCAGAAAAATGGATGTGGGAATGGGCTTAGAGATGCCATTTGGAGATGGGCTTAAAGATGCCATCTGGAAGGGTGACAGAATCTTGTCGGGGATGGGCTTAAAGATGCCATCTGGAAATGTGACAGAATCTTGTCGGGGATGGGCTTAAAGATGCCATCTGGAAATGTTGTTGAACTGTAATGTGATAGGTCAGAAGAATGAGGATCAAAATGGTATCCGTGTTTGGAATGCATTTGAACTGTATCTGAGGACTGAGTCTGTATGAGCAGAAGAATGACCTCCGTGTCTGGGGTGTATCTGAGCTGTAACTAGGCTTGAAGAATGAATATCAGAATGACTGCCATGTCTGGAGTGCATCTGTATTGTATCTAGGTAACAGAGGAACATCTGTATGGAGCAACTGCGTGCTGGAGACAAATTCTGAATGAGTGACAGAATGGCAACCGTGTTTGGAGCTTATCTGGACTGTATCTGAAGTTGAAAGTTGTATGAGTAACAGAATGACAACCGTGTTTGGAGTGTATCTGAAACTGTAACTGGGACTGAGATCCATATGAGTAATAGAATGACTTCTGTGTTTGAAGTGTATCTGAAACTGTAACTGGGATCTAAATAGATGACAGAATGACTTCCGTGGCGAACGCACTGGGGAGGATCAAACTGTTGCTGTAAGGTCAGAATGGTATCCGTGTTTGGAATGCATTGAACCTCGAGGTGGATAAGTGAATCTGAATAAGAGATAGAGTGGCTACCGTGTCTGGAGCGTATCTAGTCTGTATCTGATTGCTGTAGTCTGAATGAGTAATAGAATAACCGCCGTGTCTGGGGTGTATCCATACCGTATTTGACTTGAAATTCTTAATGAGTAATAGAATGACCGCTGTGTCTGGGGTGTATCCATACTGTATCTGAACAACTGTTAATGATAGCTTTTTAATCTTATCCTGAAAAGGGCGAAATGTTAGCTAAAACACAAAATTATGTTTCATGATATGTATGATGCAAAATATGCTATATCGATGATATGAATGTAAATGAATACGCATGTAAGCTGAAGAGTTGTCCTTGCTGAGGATAGAAGAATCCTGAGGATAAAGAAACTTTGAATGCTGCAGGGGAAAGTGAGTCCTTGACTGCTGCAGAGGATTGCAAGATTTATGAAAGCTTGAGGATAGAACATCCTGGCTGAGAATTGCTGGAGAGTTAGGAGCTTGGGTTATACCAATCTTCTGGGGATTCTTGTCCTGAGGGGATATTTACTGGAGAACATCTGATTATCCTGTGAGGAACTGAGCCTTCAATCTGCTTGGGGAGATGCAGGACCTTCAATTGTTGAGGGATCTTTAGGATCACTGCCGGGGAGTCAGCATTCCTGGGTGACTTGCGGGGAATGGGAAATTCTGAAGATCTCTACCGCGGAGTCAAGAATCTGATAGACTCAAGCTGGAGAGGTAGGGCTGAAAATCTTCAACTTGGAGGGAAGTATCTCTGCGGGGAAAAAGACTGTTAGTCTGGTACCACTGGGGGTTGATGGTTGGAAATTTTAGCTCCGTTGGGGATTGGATTTTCAGATTTATGAAGCTCCACTGGGGATAAAGAAACTAAGGTCCACAAAGTTCCGCTGGGGATTCTGAAACTTGACTTTGAGGGGAGTTAGCTCCTGGAAGACTCTCTGGCTGGGGAAATCTGTGTCGGGAAGGCTTTCTCTGATGAGGATCCTGAATTTTAACTCTGTTTGGGGAATTAAATTCAGGGTCGAGGGGTTTGGAGTTTAGATCCGCTGGAGATTTCCTTTGAAAAGGGCATCGGGACATCTATCTGCACTTTCAGCCTATTAGTAACCATCTTTCCTGATTCACAAGAGAATGATTATACTCAAATGCATATGCCTATTTAACAAAACATTGGACGTTTCTCAAAATAAAACATAAGTGCAAAAGAAAAAGGTAAAGGAAGATAACGCAAATTTCTGTATTCGGAGAAGTATTTGTATTAATTTTCTATGAGTATATTTGTACAAAGGAAACAGTCATCCTAGTAAGAGGATGCCGTTGCAAATATTGAAAAATTTATACAAAAGAAAAGATGTCTATGTGAAACAATTCCATGGGATTCCATTCTGCTATAGCCTTCACAACTCTGAGTGTCCGTCCATTCAATGCTTCGCCCGCTGATGAATGGATTGATCAGAATCTTGGAGTTCGTTGATGAAGAGATTATCCTTAAAGTGATCCGACGAGACATAGTCATACGCTTTAATTCCCTAACTTTTTCCTGAATCGCCCTTTCAGGTTTTCGATCCACCGGGAAACCCCTTTTTTGCCCAAGCCGCCCTTTCGGGTTTTCGACTTGCCGGGTATACAAATTTTTTTTGTTTTATCCCTAATTTTTGCCTGAACCACCCTTTCGGGTTTTCGGTTCACCGGGATGCCCATTTTTGCCCAAGCCGCCCTTTCGGGTTTTCGACTTGTCGGGTTATTCATGCGTAGTATCTTTTGACTATGTCTGTGTTCGCAGGGTGCGGCAGATCGTCGCCGTCCATAGTGGTCAGGATCATTGCACCACCTGAAAATATATTCTTGATCACAAATGGTCCTTCGTACGTAGGAGTCCATTTGCCCCTGGGATCACTTTGCGGCAGGATAATCCGTTTGATCACGAGATCTCCGACTCGATACTCTTATTGTCTGACCTTCTTGTTAAATGCTCTGATCATCCATTTTTGATACGTCTGACCATGACAAGTAGCAGTAAGTCTCTTCTTGTCAATTAGGTTTAACTGATCAAGCCGAGTCTGGATCCAGTCATCTTCATTTAAACCTGCATCTTTCATTATCCGGAGAGAGGGTATCTGGACCTCAATAGGCAAGACTGCCTCCATGCCATAGACCTAGGAAAAGGGAGTTGCCCCTGTCGACGTCCGTACTGAGGTACGGTACCCATGAAGAGCAAACGGTAACATTTCGTGCCAATCTTTGTAGGTCACTGTCATCTTCTGCACAATCTTTTTGATATTCTTATTGGCTGCTTCTACAGCCCCATTCATCTTCGGCCGGTAGGGAGAAGAGTTGTGGTGCTGTATCTTGAATTGTTCGCAGAGCTCAGTGATCATCTTATTGTTAAGATTGGTACCATTATCCGTAATGATCCTCTCAGGTACACCGTAGCGGCAGATCAAGTTATGTCGAATGAACCGTGCCACGACACTCTATGTTACCGTAGCGTAGGAAGCTGCTTCAACCCATTTTGTGAAGTAATCAATTGCTACTAGGATGAAGCGATGCCCGTTGGATGCCGTAGGTCCGATTTCGCCGATCATATCAATTCCCCACATGGCAAAAGGCCAAGGTGCCGCCAAGACGTTCAGGGGAACCAGAGGAATGTGCACCTTATCTTCATGGATCTGGCATTTATGACAAGTCCGAGAGTGTTGGTAACAGTCGGCTTCCATTGTGGACCAGAAATATCCTGCCCGAAGGATTTTCTTTGCCATGGTATGTCCACTGGAATGTGTGCCAAAGGTACCCTCGTGTAGCTCTGTCATGATCCTTTCTGCTTCAGTCCTATCCACACAACGCAGTAAGGTTGAATCATGGTTTCGCTTGTAGAGAATGTCGTTGCTGAGGAAGAATTTCGCCGCAAACCTTCTCAGGAACTTCTTGTCATTAACAGATGCGCCCTCAGGGTATTCTTGGGCTTCTAGATACTTCTTCACTTCATGATACCAGGGTTTTTCTGTTACCTCTTCGATCTCGAGATCGCAATAATATGCAGGTTCATCCTTCTTCCAAATAATGATCTGAGGCGCCTCATTGTCCCACTTGACTCTGAACATAGAGGACATTGTAGACAATGCGTCTGCTAATTGATTCTCCTCTCTTGGGAAATGTTCAAAGGTTGTCTCCTCGAAATGGGGAAGCAGAGTCAGCACACACTCCTTGTAAGGAATAAGATTCGAGTGTTTCGTATCCCACTCGCCTTTGATCTGATTGATCACGAGAGCGGAATCTCCGAAGACACTTAGAAACTTGATCCTTAAGTCAACTGCAGCTTGGAGACCCATGATACATGCTTCATACTCTGCCATGTTGTTAGTGCAGTGGAAACATAGCCGGGCGGTGAGTGGAGTATGAGTGCCTTTAGGGGATATGATCACGGCGCTGATACCATTACCCAAAGCATTGGAGGCTACATCAAAGTGCATAGACCATCGAGATCCTGGCTCGGGTCCTTCATCTGGCCAAGGTACTTCACAATCAGTTACTACCATAATATCCTCGTCCGGAAATTCAAAGTTCATTGGCTGGTAATCGTCCACTGCTTGGTGAGCCAAATGATCAGCCAATACACTTCCCTTGATTGCTTTTTGAGTCGTGCATTGGATGTCATATTCCGTCAAGATCATCTGCCATCTTGCTATCCTTCCATACAGAGCAGGCTTTTCGAATATGTACTTGACTGGATCCATTTTCGAGATCAATAAAGTGGTGTGAGTCAGCATATACTGTCTCAGCCGGCGAGCAGCCCATACCAAAGCGCAGCAAGTTTTCTCAAGTAGTGAGTATCGAGTCTCACAGTCGGTAAACTTTTTGCTAAGGTAATAAATAGCGTGCTCTTTTCGGCCAGACTCATCATGCTGCCCCAGCACGCACCCCATTGAATTGTCAAGTACTGTCAAGTATAATATCATAGGTCTCCCTTCAACCGGCGGCATAAGAATGGGTGGTTCTTGGAGATACTCTTTGATTCTTTCGAAAGCGGCCTGGCATTCATCGTTCCAACGTACTACTTGATCTTTCTTAAGCAACTTGAAGATTGGTTCACAGGTAGCAGTTAGATGCGAGATGAATCGAGCAATGTAGTTTAGCCTTCCTAGAAAGCCTTTGACTTCTTTCTCTGTCTTGGGAGCCGGAATCTCTTGTATGGCCTTCACCTTGGCAGGGTCTACCTGAATACCTTTGTCACTGACAATGAAGCCTAGCAATTTCCCCGATCTCACCCCAAAGGTGCACTTATTTGGGTTCAACCTCAGTTTGTACAATTTCAGGCGGTCAAACAGCTTTTGTAAATGGTCAAGATGTTCCTCCTCAGTTTGGGATCTTGCGATCATATCGTCGACGTATACCTCAATTTCATGATGGATCATATCATGGAATAAAGCAACCATGGCACGTTGGTAGGTTGCCCCAGCATTTTTCAACCCAAAAGGCATGACCTTGTAGCAAAAGGTGCCCCACTGAGTAACAAAAGTGGTCTTCTCCATGTCTTCAGGAGCCATCTTGATCTGGTTATAGCCAGAGAAACCGTCCATGAAAGAGAAGACCTTATGCTGAGCGGTGTTGTCAACCAGAACGTCGATATGAGGTAGAGGGAAATCATCCTTTGGGCTGGCCCTATTCAAATCCCTGTAATCGACACACATCCAGACTTTACCATCCTTTTTCGGCACTGGGACCACGTTGGCAACCCATTGAGGATAAGAAGTCACTGCTAGAAATCCGGCATCAAACTGTTTCATGACCTCGACTTTGATCTTTTCGGACATGTCGGGCCTCATTCGCGGACCTTCTGCTTCACCAGAGGACAATCTTCCTTGGTAGGTAGGTGATGAACTACTATGTCGGTATCCAACCCAGGCATGTCTTCGTAAGACCAGGCGAAGATTTCAACATATTCATTTAACAGCCGTACCAGACGCTCCTTGACACTCGGTTCCAGATTGGCACCCACTTGCACTTCCTTCCGGTCTTCCTCGGTTCCTAAGTTGATAGTTTCCAACAATTCTTCGTGAGGCAAAATGGCCTTTTCTTCTTGCTGTAGAAGTCTGGCTAATTCCCCTGGTACTTCACAACCCTCGTTATCTTCGTACTCAGCTTGATTGACCAGATCTTTAGAGCTATTGAAGGACATAGCAGAATGGTCACCCATAGAATCCAGAGTGGATGGGTACCTGCATTTGTGAGTGTGGGTGTGTGTAAGGGATAGCCATCCTTAAACAAAAAATGCAAAAGGAAAGAAAATGAACACAACAGTTTATCAATGAAAAACGTCCAATGAATCATTAAACATGGCATATGGATATGAAGATAATCAAAACCCTTACAAATGGACCTACATGCCCCGGGCAAGGCATGAGGTGAAAAAGTAGTGTGCAGATTGTTTAAAAGTAATTATTACAGACCAACAGGAAATGTTCGAAAGGTAAAAATTACTGATTAATAAAAGTAATGGGGACAAAGTCCTTTGGCTCCTAGTTGCGTAGTCCCCCTTCGGCAGTTGGGAAGATCCACTCTTCAAAGTTACCCTCTTCGTCTTCGTCTTCCAAAGCATTGATTCTGTGAGGAGAAATCTTGACAGGTGTCTTCTCAATCTTTGAGCGGCGCATAGCTTTCTGCCCCGCAGCGGTGAACCCTAAACCAAATTTATCTGTCTTGTGAGGGATATCTGGAAACTGCCCCCATGTTGAGTTCTTTCCTTCTTTCAATGTAGCCTTCGCGTCTTTCAGAGATGCCATCCTGGCCACCTGCTTCGGTACCTCGGCTACCACTACCTCTTCTTCAGGAGAGACTTCCTCGAAGTGCTGGAATGGTGTCTCAATAAACTCACCCTCTACCTCTATGTATCGAAAGGAGTTCAAGTGACTGATCATGTATTCTTCTTCACCGTGCACAGTGATGATCTTTCCTTTGACAGGGTATTTCAACATTTGATGTAATGAAGAGGTGACTGCCCCGGCATTATGTATCCACGGTCTTCCCAATAAGCAAGAATATGAGGGACGAATGTCCATCACATAGAAAGTTGAGGGGAAAACCTCTGTACCAACCTTAATGGGAATGTCTACCTCCCCATGTACCATTCTTTTTGACCCGTCAAACGCCCTTACGATGATATTACTTGGTCTTAGCTCCAAGCCTTCATAGTCCAATCGGTCGAGAGCCTTCTTAGGTAGCACGTTCAGAGAAGAACCCGTGTTGACCAAAACATGGGCCAGAGTAGTTCCTTGGCACTCTACCGACACATGTAATGCGTCGTTGTGTTTTCTTCCTTTTGAGGTCAGGTCAGCATCAGAGAAACCTAAACCATTGTCTGCTGTAAGACTGGCTACACAGTTTTGGAATTGGTCGGCTGAAGTTTCCTGGGGTACATGGGCTGTTTTTAGGAATTTTATCAAATGTTTGGCGTGCGCCTCAGAACAAAGTAGTAATGCTAACATGGAGATCTTCGAGGGGGTTTGCCCCAATTGCTCTACCACATCATAATCACTCTTTTTAATTATTTTCAAGATCTCCTCTATCTCTTCCATAGAGGTTTCTGGGATGACCAAAGGCTGAGCCCTCGTCCTGACGAGCTCATCTTGGATCCCTTTCCCCTTATCAGCAATGGTAGGAGAGTCAACAGCAGGAATAACAACTTCTTCAATCAGCGGAGTTCTAGCGGAAAGTTTTATTGGTGCAGGAATAACTTTGGCAGCAGATGAGGGTCCAAAGATTGCCTTTGGGGGGGCAATCTCTGGAGAAAATAATCTCCCACTTCGGGTGATCTTGCTTGTGCCGGCAATATTTCCAATGTTGGCATCCTCTTCATCAGAGCTTCCTTCGGTTACTTCAACTTGCTTAATACCATGATAATAGATCTCCCCACCGTAATTCCATGGTATTGATTTTTCAGAACTGTAGGGTACAGGCTCTGGCATGGTTATCTTCAGAGGAACAAACTTTGTAACAGATGTAATCTTAACAGGCTTTTTGACGGCCTTGGAAAGATTGGCGTGAATGGTGATAATTGAGACATCTTCAGTAGGGGTTGGAATAGCAGGAACTTTTTCAAACAGAATTTGTCGATTGTCCATCAGGCCTTGGATGCCTTCCTTCAGTAACGGGCAGTCAATGGGTAGAGAGTAACAACAGTAACAGTCTTCTTTGCATCCCGGAAAAATCCCGGCCCTTAGCAGATTCAACTTGATGGTTAACAGCGGAGTTATTAGGTCATTGACATCAGAAACATACAAATCTTCCTCAATAGCATGGACATTTCGACCGTGCTTCGGCATCGGAGCTGATATCACATTTGGCTTCTCGGGAGCATCGAACTCCACCTCTTTCGCATCTATCAGATCTTGAATTTTATTTTTTAACGCCCAACAATTGTTTGTATCATGTCCGACGCTATCGGAATGGTAGGCGCACTTGGCATTGGCATTGTAAGCGGGTGAGGTTGTATTCACATTTTTCGGCGCTTCTTTGATATTTGTGAGATTCAGCTTCAACAAGTGTGGCAGAACTTGCGCGGGCGTCATATTAATGCGGGTGAACTGCCGTGGTGGCCGTTCTCCCCATTGTTGTTTAGGTCTGGACTGGTTATAGCAAGACTGATCATTTGATGGATTTTGGATCATCACGGCCCCCACAGTCGGCCGGCGCTCACCCCTTACTGTTCCCCTCTGAGCATATACAGCAGCTGTTTCCTTCTTCATCAGAAATGATTTCTTAGCAACGGTAGATGCAGAGGCATCCTTCTGAATCTTCCCATTCTTGATACCGGCTTCTACCCGCTCGCCAGTCAGAATTAATTCAGTAAACCCCGCGGAGGAGCTGCCGATCAGATGGTTAAAAAACGGACCTGATAGGGTCCCTAGGAACATATCAACAAGCTCTCTATCAGACAGAGGCGGCTGCACTCTTCCGGCCAGATCGCGCCACTTCTGGGCGTACTCCTTAAATCCCTCACCTGAGGCCATTCCCATACTCTGTAGTTGAGTACGGGTTGGTGCTAGGTCAGATTTATACTGATATAGGCGATAAAAAGCAGCCTCCAGATCCTCCCAACTGTGTATCTCTGATCTTTCCAACTTGTAAAACCAATCAAGCTGATTTCTGGACAAGCTATCTTGAAAGAAATGCACCCAAAGATTCCTGTCGGAAGTGTGAGGTTGGATTCTTTGGACATACGATCTTAAATGCATTTTCGGGCAAGACAACCCATCATACCTTGCAAAAAGTGGCACTTTGAACTTCGGGGGAATCACAATTCCAGCAATTAAACCCAAGTCTTCGAAATCTAAACCGGGAACTCTCTGCAGCTCCATGGCTGCCAATCTGTCTTCCAAGCTTTTATACTTATCATCGGCGGGTGGATATTGTTGATCCGAGTAATCTTCTTCCTCCTGAACCTCCTCTTCTTCAGCTTCGGATTCAGAAAGTGCCGCGGGCCCTTTTCCTTTACTGGTTCCCTCCTCAGAAGTAGGAGGAAATTCAAGAACTCTTCGGGCATCACCCTTAAACCTTCTTCCCAGGGTAGCCACCCCGATCCTCTTTTTCTTCTTTTTCACTTGGTCTTTGTTCCCAAGCAGGGTCTTCAAATCCTCTTGCCCCTTGGCCAGGGCCACCAAGAGATCCTGAAACTGTGCGTTCTGAGATTGCAAGTCCTTGACCGTCTGTTCGAGATCCATGTTACTGAAATAAACAGTAGAAAGATAAGGAAACCTGGTGTAGAGACCTGCTTATGCACATGATGAATGGTATGCTTATTTATGCAATGCATTCAAGGATTTAGAAAGTTCAAAATTGTTGCAAACAAAAAGAACACACGTCATATTAATAAGAAGAAATCTTGTCAGTACATAGATGCCCCATGGGCTAAATATTACAAAAAACTTCTCAAGATAAAAAGACGTTGTGCATCCTCTTTGGTGCGATGTAGGTGTTGAGGGTCTCTTCCTCATGGAGTCGGCGGGTGAGTTCTAAAACCTTCTTCTCACTGGCGTAGAAGCTGGCTTCAAAAGTGTTCCGTTCCTCCTTGAGTTGGATCCAACTCTTCTGCATCTCCTCCCATGATGTAGGCATGTCAGGATATAGGATGGTGTAGGGAGCCTCTCCTTCCTTAACGGGCTCTTTAATCACAGGGAGAACATGAGGATAAGGCATCATCAGACTCTGGGCTCGAGTTCGTACCCACTTGAGATAAGGCTCAAGAGGGATGGAATTCTTGTGCCCCAGTGTCTTGGTATCCACCTTGTTGGGCATCCTCCAAGCTCTGATGAATCTTTGGCGAAGTCCTTGTGCATCATTGTCGAAGTCAAAAACTAGGTCAGGAATCAACATGTCGTGAGGGCCATCCCTCCGTGCATATCCAAATTGTCTCAAAGCTAGACAAGGGTTATAAGTGATACCTCCTCTAATGCCAAGTAAAGGAACATTAGGGAACTCTCCACAATGATCGACGATGATGACATTTTCTCTGGACCGAGAACACCAATGTACATCAGAGTGAGTGAGGGTCATCAACCGTTGTGACCACTTTAAGCCTTGGTCATTCTTCAAAACAGATTCTGGAAGGTGAGAAATAAACCACCTTGCTAGGAGAGGAGTACAGCACATGAGAACACCCCTCTTTCTCATTGTTCGTGTGTAAAATGAGTGAAGAATGTCCCCAAGCACTGTTGGTATTAGATTTCTGGATAAGAAGACTTTGACGGTGTTGACATCTACAAGCTGGTCAGGATTTGGGAACAAGACCAACCCATAGATAAGAAGTGCTACAATTTCTTCAAAGGCTTGTAGGTCCAATGAATTCCAACACTCTTGTGCCTTCTCGACCAAGAATTTTGCTAAGAAGCCTTTGACACCGCTTCTAGTTTCCCAATGCCCTTTGATGTCAGATGTTTGTAGATGTAATGCTCGAGCAACATCTTCAGGCTTTGGTTCCTTTTCCGTACCGTTGAAATGTAGTTGATTAAGGATAGGAATTCTCAGGAGTTGAGAAAATTCCTCCAAAGTGGGCACCAACAGGTAGTCGGGGAAAGTGAAACAGTGGTGAAGGGGATCAAAGAACTGAAACAAAACCTTCATCATATCCTCTTCAATGTTGGTGTTGACTAGGCTGAGCAGTCTACCATGTCTTTCACTGAAGGGAGAGTTTTCAGGAATTCTGGATGTGAGCTCCTTGAGTTGAGGAGAGATTCTCACAAGGTTGACCTGGATAGTTTTGCTGCGAGGAATTTCCATGACCTACAAAACAAGAACAAAGATGAAGATCTAAACCCTTGAAATGGTTAGTATGTGCATATGATGTTTTATGATGTTCATGATGTATGCAGAAACATATGTACAGGCAAATCAAACAAAACCCTAGTTTTAGGCTTGCATGAGGTCTCATAGGTAAGTACCCTCTTGAGTGTAGTTGGCTTAAAAAACCTGTCCTATAAATAGTAACCGGGTTCTAAGGAGCTCAATATCACTGGATTGTTTTCATTGTTCATCGTTTTGGTTTAGCCACTTAACTAGCGACCAAAATATTCCAAGAAAACAACCCTCAATGAGTGTAGTATCGAGTATCTACCAACTTCGGACTGCACCAAAGCCGGTCATCTCACCACCCCTAACGAAAGGCCAAGATGGTCAAGTAAGGTTCTAGGTCATTAGTGCTTGGTGACATCACTCAGCGGCCCCGTACTCTCCTTGATTGAACTCAAGGGTTACCGGTACTCACAAATATGTCGCACTAATATAGCTATTGCTTCAACCGTGTCGGTATACCCCGCACAGTTTCCACAACGTATTGCTATCTATGAAATGTTTCCCAAATTCGGGTTTAGGATGTCAAGCCCAAAACAAGAGAACCAAAAAGATAAAGCAAACAATTAGTCATGCAAAAGGGTGATCTAAGCCCTAAGGTTACTCCACTTTAAAGTTCTTCCCAGCAGAGTCGCCAGTTCTGTGATGCGGTGGGAGAACTGACTTGAGGTTTTGCGTTTGTTTTCGCAGATGTTTCGGTTGAGCAAGAGTCGCCACCGACTTTTTATTTTATCCTAAGGAAAGGTTTAAAAAGCACAGCAAAAACCTTTGAGATGTTTTCTTGGGTTCGGGGAGTAGATTATAGAAAGGGAAGGTATTAGCACCCTTTCTATCCATGGTTATCCATGGGCTCTTAGTTACTTGCTTAAATCACTTGCCTTGCATTTTCAATTGTTTGAAATGGTGCTTTCGATTGTTTGAAATGGTGCTTTGTGTGTGGATTTGAAAATGTTTGAAAAGAGGCCATTTGTTGTGGCAACCTTTGTAATGATCCATGTTTGAATGTATACAAAGGTATATGTCTTTTTAAAAGGTTTTCAATATTTTTGAAAGTTGTTTTGAAAATGTGTTTGTGTTGTGTGTTTTGGAAAATAGGCAAGTGTTTTTGCAAGTTTGATTCAAGTAACTAAGAGTTCTTCTACCCTAAATTTCTCAAAGATCTTTGCTATGCTTTAACCCTTTTAACAATTTTGTTCCACCATTGTATTTGGTGGACAATCTTGTGTTAGGATGTTAACGGGACGGGCGCGGGTCATCGTTTAGACCATGATTGCAATAGTGCCAAGTATCTTTGGGCAATTTTTCCTTTAAGGGACTTGATCATTTTAGGCAACTTTCGAAAGCGTCATCGAGGGACTATGATCATTTGAATTTGTTTTGTTTCTGCCCAAAGATTCCTAACATGCAATATGGCCCATTATTGAAGGCAACAAGTGGAATACCCTAGGGGTGCAAGTGTGATGAGTGTTGTCCATTTTCATGCTTGTTTATCTTGAAATTAGGTCAAACTATTTTTTGGTTAATTTCTGCATACAAAACCCTAATTCTAACATGGCATATTTAGAAAGCTTAAAAATGCGAAAAATAAAGTTCCTAAGTTATTACAACACAATATATGGGAAGGGGGGTACAAATGTCCAAATGGGGATGTTTTGACAAGGAATTTAAACCTAACTATTACATCAAAATTGAATCTACAAATTATACAATAATTAAATAAAATAAAATAAAATATGCAAGATGCAAAAATGATTTTTATATGTATGTAAAAGGGTTTTTCATGTGACAAATAAACAAAAATAAAAAGGACAATTTTTGAGTATTTTTCATGTTTAGGGCAAAACCCTAATTTTGCAAATAAAAGGTATTTATTATTTAATATATGCAATATTCATTAATTATATACAAAAAATAAATAAAAAGGAAGTATATTGTAAAAAAGTAATTTTTAAGTTAAATATTAGTAAAATAAAAATGTATTATTTTATTATATTTTTAACCTAAATGTATTAATGAATACATGAATATTTATAATATTCACTAAATACTAAATATATAATAATATTTAATATTTACAAAAAAATGTATTTTTTTATAAAAGTTTTTTTAGGGTAAAATAAAACAAAAGTCAGAAAATAAAAAGTATTTGTATTATTTTAGTATTTTAAATAAAAGAGTATTTATGTATTATTTATATGTACAAATATCAATTTAAACAAATAAATGCCTAATAAATACAAAAATGGTTTGAAAAATATTTTTAATATTTTTAATATCATGAGAAAAAATAAATAAGTCAGAAAAAAAAAGAAAAAGTCAAAAAATCATAAAAATAAGCTCAATGGGCCAAGGGGGTGCACGTGGAAAATGAGGGTGTAAACAGAAAAGCAAAATTCAAGCCCAGCCCAAATCTATCTTCTTCAACCTCCAACAAGTTTTGTTTGAAAACGCGCGCCTCTTTGCTTCAACAACAAGATCCTGATTCTTTGATTTTTAATGAAAACTCACAACACAAAAAATGTAAAGCATCATGTCACGAGTTCATACATATAAAGAACATGATCTAACTCTCAGAAATGAGAGAGAATTTCTTCTCCCCCAATTTCTGACCTAAATTTTGTCCAATGTTCAGACCTTAAATTCTCACAGCACATGTAAAATAAATGGAAAGTAAAGATATGTACAGTTTCAGGGCCATGAATAGAACATTTTTCATTCACAAACTTAAAGCTAACAATGCCTGGATAGGGAGATAGAAGTTCAAGAACTTACCTGTTCAGCTTGAATCGTATCTGGCAATGGAGGTACTTTCAGTGCAAGGTGATGATTGATATAGCTTGCTTGAAGTTCAGGGATGCTTCTCCAACCTTTAGTTTGCTTTGAATCTTGCTAAATCGAGCTATAGAACTCCACCTGCAAAACAGAAAAATGAAAATGGTGATGATGGTTAGAGGTGTTACAGTCTGTTTCCAATGCTTTGGACAGTTTGTATGGATGGTAGGGAAAGTGTTTGAACTAGTTTGGATGAAAGTGCACGATAAAAATGAGCCGTGGGATTCAAACTGCAACCTATGCCCTGTTTTTGCAGTTTTATGGTGTTTTGAGGTTTGATGATGTTTGGAACTTGGTTGGCTCGTGTTTCAGCTTTGGTTTGGTGTTTAGAATGTGTACAATAACTTTGCTTAGGCTTATGGTTGCTGGAATGAGAGTTGGTTTTCAGTTTGCCATGTTTCTTGGTTTTGAAGCAAACAAGTTCAAGTTATCATAACAGCCAGTACAATGCCTCAATCTATGCTGCAAGTTTGGCTCTTGGTAACTGGAATGTGCAGGTTTGATTTGGCTCCAAGATTTGGCCCCATGCCTCCAAGATTAGGAATTTGACATAAAGTGCAACTTTATCAAAATGGCATATTTACTTTTTCTACTTAAGGATTGATTTTGCATGTAATAACCAAATGGACAAAATAACACTCTAACACAAAGTATATGCATTAAATTATTGAGTGAGAATGGGATTAGAGGCCTGTAATGTAGCTTGCACATGCTGAGTTTGAAAATGCACAAGTTATGGACATGTGAATTGGTCAAGAACAAAGTGAGTTTTTCCCAACTTGCCAAATTTGATTCTCCCTAACCATGAGGTTTTTTGATGAGTTCTTGGACATTTTGGAAAGCTTGGAATGAGTACTACAATCCATATTTGTAATGAAAATTGAAATTCCAAGTGGAAGTATGTGAAAAGTGGTCTTGAAGTTAGGCAAAAATCCTGCCTAAAAGAGGTCAAAATTTTTCTAAGTTAAGAATGGTTTGGTACCCTTAATCCAAAAATTGTAACTTGAGCTACAAGCCTCTTTTGAAGAAACTTTGTGAATCAAAGTTGTAGATTTTGCAATGGACTACAACTTTCATGTTTTGACTTTTCCTTGAATCCAAATGAATCTTGGTGAGAAAGTGGGACAAAGTTAGGAAAAAATTAGGGTTTTTCATAACTTAGAAAAATTCTAAGTTATGAAAAATCTTCATTTAAAACCCTAATTTGTGATTTTTGATTTCTTGATGAACAAGTTTCATGATTTGACATGTTTTGATGAAAAATGAATCTTGACACTTGATTTTGACTAAAAAGTCAAAGCTTGACTTTTCAGTATACAGTCAAAAATTGATCAATTGACTGGAAAATTCAACTGTCAATCTTGTGCACTTGGGGTCTTTTGAACTTGTTGGGTATGTCAAGACAATTCCATGGGGTCCTTGAGTCCATATGGGAGCTTGGTTTTCCATTGGCTAGGTCAAACAGTCAAAAATTGCCTTTGTGCAGTCAAAACCCTAAAAATGACCATTTTGCCCTTTTGGTGATCTGATCAAATTTCTTGTGGAATTGTGATCCAAAATTGATCAAATGGTCCAAATGAGTTCAATATGTTGAGATGGGTCAAAAATCATGAGGTTTGACTGTCAATTGACCATAGTTGACTTTTTCCCCAATACAGCTGATTTTTAGGTCAACTGTCCAATTGACTGGGCAAAGATTAGAATTAAGGCTTGAAACTTGGTATGGAAAAACTTGTGAGTCCAATATGAAGCATGAAAGCCATCTTAGGCATTTTGGGTCAAAACTTCTTTGTGCAAACACAAACCCTAATTTTGAGTCAACAGTGCAAGGAGAAATCTTGAGCAGAGGAAACCCTAACTTGTTCTTGAGTTCAAGGGTCTTGGGATGGGAAAATGTTGATAAAAAGAGAGGGCAAATTTTGGGATACAACAGTTTCCCCTGTTCAATCTTCTTGCACCTGAAGAGTTAGATTGGCAGGTTTGCCTTTTGCATCTCGAAGGTAAAAGAAGATTGGACACTAGAGTGCCCACAAATTTGCACTCGTCAGAACAATGGATGTGGGAATGGGCTTAGAGATGCCATTTGGAGATGGGCTTAAAGATGCCATCTGGAAGGGTGACAGAATCTTGTCGGGGATGGGCTTAAAGATGCCATCTGGAAATGTGACAGAATCTTGTCGGGGATGGGCTTAAAGATGCCATCTGGAAATGTTGTTGAACTGTAATGTGATAGGTCAGAAGAATGAGGATCAAAATGGTATCCGTGTTTGGAATGCATTTGAACTGTATCTGAGGACTGAGTCTGTATGAGCAGAAGAATGACCTCCGTGTCTGGGGTGTATCTGAGCTGTAACTAGGCTTGAAGAATGAATATCAGAATGACTGCCATGTCTGGAGTGCATCTGTATTGTATCTAGGTAACAGAGGAACATCTGTATGGAGCAACTGCGTGCTGGAGACAAATTCTGAATGAGTGACAGAATGGCAACCGTGTTTGGAGCTTATCTGGACTGTATCTGAAGTTGAAAGTTGTATGAGTAACAGAATGACAACCGTGTTTGGAGTGTATCTGAAACTGTAACTGGGACTGAGATCCATATGAGTAATAGAATGACTTCTGTGTTTGAAGTGTATCTGAAACTGTAACTAGGATCTAAATAGATGACAGAATGACTTCCGTGGCGAACGCACTGGGGAGGATCAAACTGTTGCTGTAAGGTCAGAATGGTATCCGTGTTTGGAATGCATTGAACCTCGAGGTGGATAAGTGAATCTGAATAAGAGATAGAATGGCTACCGTGTCTGGAGCGTATCTAGTCTGTATCTGATTGTTGTAGTCTGAATGAGTAATAGAATAACCGCCGTGTCTGGGGTGTATCCATACCGTATTTGACTTGAAATTCTTAATGAGTAATAGAATGACTGCTGTGTCTGGGGTGTATCCATACTGTATCTGAACAACTGTTAATGATAACTTTTTAATCTTATCCTGAAAAGGGCGAAATGTTAGCTAAAACACAAAATTATGTTTCATGATATGTATGATGCAAAATATGCTATATCGATGATATGAATGTAAATGAATACGCATGTAAGCTGAAGAGTTGTCCTTGCTGAGGATAGAAGAATCCTGAGGATAAAGAAACTTTGAATGCTGCAGGGGAAAGTGAGTCCTTGACTGCTGCAGGGGATTGCAAGATTTCTGAAAGCTTGAGGATAGAACATCCTGGCTGAGAATTGCTGGAGAGTTAGGAGCTTGGGTTATACCAATCTTCTGGGGATTCTTGTCCTGAGGGGATCTTTACTGGAGAACATCTGATTATCCTGTGAGGAACTGAGCCTTCAATCTGCTTGGGGAGATGTAGGACCTTCAATTGTTGAGGGATCTTTAGGATCACTGCCGGGGAGTCAGCATTCCTGGGTGACTTGCGGGGAATGGGAAATTCTGAAGATCTCTACCGCGGAGTCAAGAATCTGATAGACTCAAGATGGAGAGGTAGGGCTGAAAATCTTCAACTTGGAGGGAAGTATCTCTGCGGGGAAAAAGACTGTTAGTCTGGTACCACTGGGGGTTGATGGTTGGAAATTTTAGCTCCGTTGGGGATTGGATTTTCAGATTTATGAAGCTCCACTGGGGATAAAGAAACTAAGGTCCACAAAGTTCCGTTGGGGATTCTGAAACTTGACTTTGAGGGGAGTTAGCTCCTGGAAGACTCTCTGGCTGGGGAAATCTGTGTCGGGAAGGCTTTCTCTGATGAGGATCCTGAATTTTAACTCTGTTTGGGGAATTAAATTCAGGGTCGAGGGGTTTGGAGTTTAGATCCGCTGGAGATTTCCTTTGAAAAGGGCATCGGGACATCTATCTGCACTTTCAGCCTATTAGTAACCATCTTTCCTGATTCACAAGAGAATGATTATACTCAAATGCATATGCCTATTTAACAAAACATTGGACGTTTCTCAAAATAAAACATAAGTGCAAAAGAAAAAGGTAAAGGAAGATAACGCAAATTTCTGTATTCGGAGAAGTATTTGTATTAATTTTCTATGAGTATATTTGTACAAAGGAAACAGTCATCCTAGTAAGAGGATGCCGTTGCAAATATTGAAAAATTTATACAAAAGAAAAGATGGCTATGTGAAACAATTCCATGGGATTCCATTCTGCTATAGCCTTCACAACTCTGAGTGTCCGTCCATTCAATGCTTCGCCCGCTGATGACTGGATTGATCAGAATCTTGGAGTTCGTTGATGAAGAGATTATCCTTAAAGTGATCCGACGAGACATAGTCATACGCTTTAATTCCCTAACTTTTTCCTGAATCGCCCTTTCAGGTTTTCGATCCACCGGGAAACCCCTTTTTTGCCCAAGCCGCCCTTTCGGGTTTTCGACTTGCCGGGTATACAGATTTTTTTTGTTTTATCCCTAATTTTTGCCTGAACCACCCTTTCGGGTTTTCGGTTCACCGGGATGCCCATTTTTGCCCAAGCCGCCCTTTCGGGTTTTCGACTTGTCGGGTTATTCATGCGTAGTATCTTTTGACTATGTCTGTGTTCGCAGGGTGCGGCAGATCGTCGCCGTCCATGGTGGTCAGGATCATTGCACCACCTGAAAATATATTCTTGATCACAAATGGTCCTTCGTACGTAGGAGTCCATTTGCCCCTGGGATCACTTTGCGGCAGGATAATCCGTTTGATCACGAGATCTCCGACTCGATACTCTTATTGTCTGACCTTCTTGTTAAATGCTCTGATCATCCATTATTGATATGTCTAACCATGAAAAATAGCAGTAAGTCTCTTCTTGTCAATTAGGTTTAACTGATCAAGCCGAGTCTGGATCCAGTCATCTTCATTCAAACCTGCATCTTTCATTATCCGGAGAGAGGGTATATGGACCTCAATAGGCAAGACTGCATCCATGCCATAGACCAAGGAAAAGGGAGTTGCCCCTATCGACGTCCGTACTGAGGTACGGTACCCATGAAGAGCAAACGGTAACATTTCGTGCCAATCTTTCTAGGTCACTGTCATCTTCTGCACAATCTTTTTGATATTCTTATTGGCTGCTTCTACAGCCCCATTCATCTTCGGCCGGTAGGGAGAAGAGTTGTGGTGCTGTATCTTGAATTGTTCGCAGAGCTCAGTGATCATCTTATTGTTAAGATTGGTACCATTATCCGTAATGATCCTCTCAGGTACACCGTAGCGGCAGATCAAGTTATGTCGAATGAACCGTGCCACGACACTCTTGGTTACCGTAGCGTAGGAAGCTGCTTCAACCCATTTTGTGAAGTAATCAATTGCTACTAGGATGAAGCGATGCCCGTTGGATGCCGTAGGTCCGATTTCGCCGATCATATCAATTCCCCACATGGCAAAAGGCCAAGGTGCCGCCAAGACGTTCAGGGGAACCAGAGGAATGTGCACCTTATCTGCATGGATCTGGCATTTATGACAAGTCCGAGAGTGTTGGTAACAGTCGGCTTCCATTGTGGACCAGAAATATCCTGCCCGAAGGATTTTCTTTGCCATGGTATGTCCGCTGGAATGTGTGCCAAAGGTACCCTCGTGTAGCTCTGTCATGATCCTTTCTGCTTCAGTCCTATCCACACAATGCAGTAAGGTTGAATCATGGTTTCGCTTGTAGAGAATGCTGTTGCTGAGGAAGAATTTTGCCGCAAACCTTCTCAGGAACTTCTTGTCATTAACAGATGCACCCTCAGGGTATTCTTGGGCTTCAAGATACTTCTTCACTTCATGATACCAGGGTTTTTCTGTTACCTCTTCGATCTCGAGATCGCAACAATATGCAGGTTCATCCTTCTTCCAAATAATGATCCGAGGCACCTCATTGTCCCACTTGACTCTGAACATAGAGGACATTGTAGACAATGCGTCTGCTAATTGATTCTCCTCTCTTGGGAAATGTTCAAAGGTTATCTCCTCGAAATGGGGAAGCAGAGTCAGCACACACTCCTTGTAAGGAATAAGATTCGGGTGTTTCGTATCCCACTCGCCTTTGATCTGATTGATCACGAGAGCGGAATCTCCGAAGACACTTAGAAACTTGATCCTTAAGTCAAACTGCAGCTTGGAGACCCATGATACATGCTTCATACTCTGCCATGTTGTTAGTGTAGTGGAAACATAGCCGGGCGGTGAGTGGAGTATGAGTGCCTTTAGGGGATATGATCACGGCGCTGATACCATTACCCAAAGCATTGGAGGCTACATCAAAGTGCATAGACCATCGAGATCCTGGCTCGGGTCCTTCATCTGGCCCAGGTACTTCACAATCAGTTACTACCATAATATCCTCGTCCGGAAATTCAAAGTTCATTGGATGGTAATCGTCCACTGCTTGGTGAGCCAAATGATCGGCCAATACACTTCCCTTGATTGCTTTTTGAGTCGTGTATTGGATGTCATATTCCGTCAAGATCATCTGCCATCTTGCTATCCTTCCATACAGAGCAGGCTTTTCGAATATGTACTTGACTGGATCCATTTTCGAGATCAATAAAGTGGTGTGAGTCAGCATATACTGTCTCAGCCGGCGAGTAGCCCATACCAAAGCGCAGCAAGTTTTCTCAAGCGTGAGTATCGAGTCTCACAGTCGGTAAACTTTTTGCTAAGGTAATAAATAGCGTGCTCTTTTCGGCCAGACTCATCATGCTGCCCCAGCACGCACCCCATTGAATTGTCAAGTACTGTCAAGTATAATATCAGAGGTCTCCCTTCAACCGGCGGCATAAGAATGGGTGGTTCTTGGAGATACTCTTTGATTCTTTCGAAAGCGGCCTGGCATTCATCGGTCCAACGTACTACTTGATCTTTCTTCAGCAACTTGAAGATTGGTTCACAGGTAGCAGTTAGATGCGAGATGAATCGAGCAATGTAGTTTAGCCTTCCTAGAAAGCCTTTGACTTCTTTCTCTGTCTTGGGAGCCGGAATCTCTTGTATGGCCTTCACCTTGGCAGGGTCTACCTGAATACCTTTGTCACTGACAATGAAGCCTAGCAATTTCCCTGATCTCACCCCAAAGGTGCACTTATTTGGGTTCAACCTCAGTTTGTACAATTTCAGGCGGTCAAACAGCTTTTGTAAATGGTCAAGATGTTCCTCCTCAGTTTGGGATCTTGCGATCATATCGTCGACGTATACCTCAATTTCATGATGGATCATATCATGGAATAAAGCAACCATGGCACGTTGGTAGGTTGCCCCAGCATTTTTCAACCCAAAAGGCATGACCTTGTAGCAAAAGGTGCCCCACTGAGTAACAAAAGTGGTCTTCTCCATGTCTTCAGGAGCCATCTTGATCTGGTTATAGCCAGAGAAACCGTCCATGAAAGAGAAGACCTTATGCTGAGCGGTGTTGTCAACCAGAACGTCGATATGAGGTAGAGGGAAATCATCCTTTGGGCTGGCCCTATTCAAATCCCTGTAATCGACACACATCCAGACTTTACCATCCTTTTTCGGCACTGGGACCACGTTGGCAACCCATTGAGGATAAGAAGTCACTGCTAGAAATCCGGCATCAAACTGTTTCATGACCTCGGCTTTGATCTTTTCGGACATGTCGGGCCTCATTCGCGGACCTTCTGCTTCACCAGAGGACAATCTTCCTTGGTAGGTAGGTGATGAACTACTATGTCGGTATCCAACCCAGGCATGTCTTCGTAAGACCAGGCGAAGATTTCAACATATTCATTTAACAGCCGTACCAGACGCTCCTTGACACTCGGTTCCAGATTGGCACCCACTTGCACTTCCTTCCGGTCTTCCTCGGTTCCTAAGTTGACCGTTTCCAACAATTCTTCGTGAGGCAAAATGGCCTTTTCTTCTTGCTGTAGAAGTCTGGCTAATTCCCCTGGTACTTCACAACCCTCGTTATCTTCGTACTCAGCTTGATTGACCAGATCTTTAGAGCTATTGAAGGACATAGCAGAATGGTCACCCATAGAATCCAGAGTGGATGGGTACCTGCATTTGTGAGTGTGGGTGTGTGTAAGGGATAGCCATCCTTAAACAAAAAATGCAAAAGGAAAGAAAATGAACACAGCAGTTTATCAATGAAAAACGTCCAATGAATTATTAAACATGGCATATGGATATGAAGATAATCAAAACCCTTACAAATGGACCTACATGCCCCGGGCAAGGCATGAGGTGAAAAAGTAGTGTGCAGATTGTTTAAAAGTAATTATTACAGACCAACAGGAAATGTTCGAAAGGTAAAAATTACTGATTAATAAAAGTAATGGGGACAAAGTCCTTTGGCTCCCAGTTGCGTAGTCCCCCTTCGGCAGTTGGGAAGATCCACTCTTCAAAGTTACCCTCTTCGTCTTCGTCTTCCAAAGCATTGATTATGTGAGGAGAAATCTTGACAGGTGTCTTCTCAATCTTTGAGCGGCGCATAGCTTTCTTCCCCGCAGCGGTGAACCCTAAACCAAATTTATCTGTCTTGTGAGGGATATCTGGAAACTGCCCCCATGTTGAGTTCTTTCCTTCTTTCAATGTAGCCTTCGCGTCTTTCAGAGATGCCATCCTGGCCACCTGCTTCGGTACCTCGGCTACCACTACCTCTTCTTCAGGAGAGACTTCCTCGAAGTGCTGGAATGGTGTCTCAATAAACTCACCCTCTACCTCTATGTATCGAAAGGAGTTCAAGTGACTGATCATGTATTCTTCTTCACCGTGCAACGTGATGATCTTTCCTTTGACAGGGTATTTCAACATTTGATGTAATGAAGAGGTGACTGCCCCGGCATTATGTATCCACGGTCTTCCCAATAAGCAAGAATATGAGGGACGGATGTCCATCACATAGAAAGTTGAGGGGAAAACCTCTGTACCAACCTTAATGGGAATGTCTACCTCCCCATGTACCATTCTTTTTGACCCGTCAAACGCCCTTACGATGATATTACTTGGTCTTAGCTCCAAGCCTTCATAGTCCAATCGGTCGAGATCCTTCTTAGGTAGCACGTTCAGAGAAGAACACGTGTTGACCAAAACATGGGCCAGAGTAGTTCCTTGGCACTCTACCGACACATGTAATGCGTCGTTGTGTTTTCTTCCTTTTGAGGTCAGGTCAGCATCAGAGAAACCTAAACCTTTGTCTGCTGTAAGACTGGCTACACAATTTTGGAATTGGTCGGCTGAAGTTTCCTGGGGTACATGGGCTGTTTTTAGGAATTTTATCAAATGTTTGGCGTGCGCCTCAGAGCAAAGTAGTAATGCTAACATGGAGATCTTCGAGGGGGTTTGCCCCAATTGCTCTACCACATCATAATCACTCTTTTTAATTATTTTCAAGATCTCCTCTATCTCTTCCTTAGAGGTTTCCGGGATGACCAAAGGCTGAGCCCTCGTCCTGACGAGCTCATCTTGGATCCCTTTCCCCTTATCAGCAATGGTAGGAGAGTCAACAGCAGGAATAACAACTTCTTCAATCAGCGGAGTTCTAGCGGAAAGTTTTATTGGTGCAGGAATAACTTTGGCAGCAGATGAGGGTCCAAAGATTGCCTTTGGGGGGGCAATCTCTGGAGAAAATAATCTACCACTTCGGGTGATCTTGCTTGTGCCGGCAATATTTCCAATGTTGGCATCCTCTTCATCAGAGCTTCCTTCGGTTACTTCAACTTGCTTAATACCATGATAATAGATCTCCCCACCGTAATTCCATGGTATTGATTTTTCAGAACTGTAGGGTACAGGCCCTGACATGGTTATCTTCAGAGGAACAGACTTTGTAACAGATGTAATCTTAACAGGCTTTTTGACGGCCTTGGAAAGATTGGCGTGAATGGTGATAATTGAGACATCTTCAGTAGGGGTTGGAATAGCAGGAACTTTTTCAAACAGAATTTGTCGATTGTCCATCAGGCCTTAGATGCCTTCCTTCAGTAACGGGCAGTCAATGGGTAGAGAGTAACAACAGTAACAGTCTTCTTTGCATCCCGGAAAAATCCCGGCCCTTAGCAGATTCAACTTGATGGTTAACAGCGGAGTTATTAGGTCATTGACATCAGAAACATACAAATCTTCCTCAATAGCATGGACATTTTGACCGTGCTTCAGCATCGGAGCTGATATCACATTTGGCTTCTCGGGAGCATCGAACTCCACCTCTTTCGCATCTATCAGATCTTGAATTTTATTTTTTAACGCCCAACAATTGTTTGTATCATGTCCGACGCTATCGGAATGGTAGGCGCACTTGGCATTGGCATTGTAAGCGGGTGAGGTTGTATTCACATTTTTCGGCGCTTCTTTGATATTTGTGAGATTCAGCTTCAACAAGTGTGGCAGAACTTGCGCGGGCGTCATATTAATGCGGGTGAACTGCCGTGGTGGCCGTTCTCCCCATTGTTGTTTAGGTCTGGACTGGTTATTGCAAGACTGATCATTTGATGGATTTTGGATCATCACGGCCCCCACAGTCGGCCGGCGCTCACCCCTTACTGTTCCCCTCTGAGCATATACAGCAGCTGTTTCCTTCTTCATCAGAAATGATTTCTTAGCAACGGTAGATGCAGAGGCATCCTTCTGAATCTTCCCATTCTTGATACCGGCTTCTACCCGCTCGCCAGTCAGAATTAATTCAGTAAACCCCGCGGAGGAGCTGCCGATCAGATGGTTAAAAAACGGACCTGATAGGGTCCCTAGGAACATATCAACAAGCTCTCTATCAGACAGAGGCGGCTGCACTCTTCTGCCCAGATCGTGCCACTTCTGGGCGTACTCCTTAAATCCCTCACCTGAGGCCATTCCCATACTCTTTAGTTGAGTACGGGTTGGTGCTATGTCAGATTTATACTGATATAGGCGATAAAAAGCAACCTCCAGATCCTCCCAACTGTGTATCTCTGATCTTTCCAACTTGTAAAACCAATCAAGCTGATTTCCGGACAAGCTATCTTGAAAGAAATGCACCCAAAGATTCCTGTCGGAAGTGTGAGGTTGGATTCTTTGGACATACGATCTTAAATGCATTTTCGGGCAAGACAACCCATCATACCTTGCAAAAAGTGGCACTTTGAACTTCGGGGGAATCACAATTCCAGCAATTAAACCCAAGTCTTCGAAATCTAAACCGGGAACTCTCTGCAGCTCCATGGCTGCCAATCTGTCTTCCAAGCTTTTATACTTATCATCGGCGGGTGGATATTGTTGATCCGAGTAATCTTCTTCCTCCTGAACCTCCTCTTCTTCAGCTTCGGATTCAGAAAGTGCCGCGGGCCCTTTTCCTTTACTGGTTCCCTCCTCAGAAGTAGGAGGAAATTCAAGAACTCTTCGGGCATCACCCTCAAACCTTCTTCCCAGGGTAGCCACCCCGATCCTCTTTTTCTTCTTTTTCACTTGGTCTTTGTTCCCAAGCAGGGTCTTCAAATCCTCTTGCCCCTTGGCCAGGGCCACCAAGAGATCCTGAAACTGTGCGTTCTGAGATTGCAAGTCCTTGACCGTCTGTTCGAGATCCATGTTACTGAAATAAACAGTAGAAAGATAAGGAAACCTGGTGTAGAGACCTGCTTATGCACATGATGAATGGTATGCTTATTTATGCAATGCATTCAAGGATTTAGAAAGTTCAAAATTGTTGCAAACAAAAAGAACACACGTCATATTAATAAGAAGAAATCTTGTCAGTACATAGATGCCCCATGGGCTAAATATTACAAAAAACTTCTCAAGATAAAAAGACGTTGTGCATCCTCTTTGGTGCGATGTAGGTGTTGAGGGTCTCTTCCTCATGGAGTTGGCGGGTGAGTTCTAAAACCTTCTTCTCACTGGCGTAGAAGCTGGCTTCAAAAGTGTTCCGTTCCTCCTTGAGTTGGATCCAACTCTTCTGCATCTCCTCCCATGATGTAGGCATGTCAGGATATAGGATGGTGTAGGGAGCCTCTCCTTCCTTAACGGGCTCTTTAATCACAGGGAGAACATGAGGATAAGGCATCATCAGACTCTGGGCTCGAGTTCGTACCCACTTGAGATAAGGCTCAAGAGGCATGGAATTCTTGTGCCCCAGTGTCTTGGTATCCACCTTGTTGGGCATCCTCCAAGCTCTGATGAATCTTTGGCGAAGTCCTTGCGCATCATTGTCGAAGTCAAAAACTAGGTCAGGAATCAACATGTCGCGAGGGCCATCCCTCCGTGCATATCCAAATTGTCTCAAAGCTAGACAAGGGTTATAAGTGATACCTCCTCTAATGCCAAGTAAAGGAACATTAGGGAACTCTCCACAACGATCGACGATGATGACATTTTCTCTGGACCGAGAACACCAATGTACATCAGAGTGAGTGAGGGTCATCAACCGTTGTGACCACTTTAAGCCTTGGTCATTCTTCAAAACAGATTGTGAAAGGTGCGAAATAAACCACCTTGCTAGGAGAGGAGTACAGCACATGAGAACACCCCTCTTTCTCATTGTTCGTGTGTAAAATGAGTGAAGAATGTCCCCAAGCACTGTTGGTATTGGATTTCTGGATAAGAAGACTTTGACGGTGTTGACATCTACAAGCTGGTCAGGATTTGGGAACAAGACCAACCCATAGATAAGAAGTGCTACAATTTCTTCAAAGGCTTGTAGGTCCAATGAATTCCAACACTCTTGTGCCTTCTCGACCAAGAATTTTGCTAAGAAGCCTTTGACACCGCTTCTAGTTTCCCAATGCCCTTTGATGTCAGATGTTTGTAGATGTAATGCTCGAGCAACATCTTCAGGCTTTGGTTCCTTTTCCGTACCGTTGAAAGGTAGTTGATTAAGGATAGGAATTCTCAGGAGTTGAGAAAATTCCTCCAAAGTGGGCACCAACTGGTAGTCGGGGAAAGTGAAACAGTGGTGAAGAGGATCAAAGAACTGAAACAAAACCTTCATCATATCCTCTTCAATGTTGGTGTTGACTAGGCTGAGCAGTCTACCATGTCTTTCACTGAAGGGAGAGTTTTCAGGAATTCTGGATGTGAGCTCCTTGAGTTGAGGAGAGATTCTCACAAGGTTGACCTGGATAGTTTTGCTGCGAGGAATTTCCATGACCTACAAAACAAGAACAAAGATGAAGATCTAAACCCTTGAAATGGTTAGTATGTGCATATGATGTTTTATGATGTTCATGATGTATGCAGAAACATATGTACAGGCAAATCAAACAAAACCCTAGTTTTAGGCTTGCATGAGGTCTCATAGGTAAGTACCCTCTTGAGTGTAGTTGGCTTAAAAAACCTGTCCTATAAATAGTAACCGGGTTCTAAGGAGCTCAATATCACTGGATTGTTTTCATTGTTCATCGTTTTGGTTTAGCCACTTAACTAGCGACCAAAATATTCCAAGAAAACAACCCTCAATGAGTGTAGTATCGAGTATCTACCAACTTCGGACTGCACCAAAGCCGGTCATCTCACCACCCCTAATGAAAGGCCAAGATGGTCAAGTAAGGTTCTAGGTCATTAGTGCTTGGTGACATCACTCAGCGGCCCCGTACTCTCCTTGATTGAACTCAAGGGTTACCGGTACTCACAAATATGTCGCACTAATATAGCTATTGCTTCAACCGTGTCGGTATACCCCGCACAGTTCCACAACGTATTGCTATCTATGAAATGTTTCCCAAATTCGGGTTTAGGATGTCAAGCCCAAAACAAGAGAACCAAAAAGATAAAGCAAACAAAGCAAACAATTAGTCATGCAAAAGGGTGATCTAAGCCCTAAGGTTACTCCACTTTAAAGTTCTTCCCAGCAGAGTCGCCAGTTCTGTGATGCGGTGGGAGAACTGACTTGAGGTTTTGCGTTTGTTTTCGCAAATGTTTCGGTTGAGCAAGAGTCGCCACCGACTTTTTATTTTATCCTAAGGAAAGGTTTAAAAAGCACAGCAAAAACCTTTGAGATGTTTTCTTGGGTTCGGGGAGTAGATTATAGAAAGGGAAGGTATTAGCACCCTTTCTATCCATGGTTATCCATGGGCTCTTAGTTACTTGCTTAGATCACTTGCCTTGCATTTTCAATTGTTTGAAATGGTGCTTTCGATTGTTTGAAATGGTGCTTTGTGTGTGGATTTGAAAATGTTTGAAAAGAGGCCATTTGTTGTGGCAACCTTTGTAATGATCCATGTTTGAATATATACAAAGGTATATGTCTTTTTAAAAGGTTTTCAATGTTTTTGAAAGTTGTTTTGAAAATGTGTTTGTGTTGTGTGTTTTGGAAAATAGGCAAGTGTTTTTGCAAGTTTGATTCAAGTAACTAAGAGTTCTTCTACCCTAAATTTCTCAAAGATCTTTGCTATGCTTTAACCCTTTTAACAATTTTGTTCCACCATTGTATTTGGTGGACAATCTTGTGTTAGGATGTTAACGGGACGGGCGCGGGTCATCGTTTAGACCATGATTGCAATAGTGCCAAGTATCTTTGGGCAATTTTTCCTTTAAGGGACTTGATCATTTTAGGCAACTTTCGAAAGCGTCATCGAGGGACTATGATCATTTGAATTTGTTTTGTTTCTGCCCAAAGATTCCTAACATGCAATATGGCCCATTATTGAAGGCAACAAGTGGAATACCCTAGGGGTGCAAGTGTGATGAATGTTGTCCATTTTCATGCTTGTTTATCTTGAAATTAGGTCAAACTATTTTTTGGTTAATTTCTGCATACAAAACCCTAATTCTAACATGGCATATTTAGAAAGCTTAAAAATGCGAAAAATAAAGTTCCTAAGTTATTACAACACAATATATGGGAAGGGGGGTACAAATGTCCAAATGGGGATGTTTTGACAAGGAATTTAAACCTAACTATTACATCAAAATTGAATCTACAAATTATACAATAATTAAATAAAATAAAATAAAATATGCAAGATGCAAAAATGATTTTTATATGTATGTAAAAGGGTTTTTCATGTGACAAATAAACAAAAATAAAAAGGACAATTTTTGAGTATTTTTCATGTTTAGGGCAAAACCCTAATTTTGCAAATAAAAGGTATTTATTATTTAATATATGCAATGTTCATTAATTATATACAAAAAATAAATAAAAAGGAAGTATATTGTAAAAAAGTAATTTTTAAGTTAAATATTAGTAAAATAAAAATGTATTATTTTATTATGTTTTTAACCTAAATGTATTAATGAATACATGAATATTTATAATATTCACTAAATACTAAATATATAATAATATTTAATATTTACAAAAAAATGTATTTTTTTATAAAAGTTTTTTTTAGGGTAAAATAAAACAAAAGTCAGAAAATAAAAAGTATTTGTATTATTTTAGTATTTTAAATAAAAGAGTATTTATGTATTATTTATATGTACAAATATCAATTTAAACAAATAAATGCCTAATAAATATAAAAATGGTTTGAAAAATATTTTTTATATTTTTAATATCATGAGAAAAAATAAATAAGTCAGAACAAAAAAGAAAAAGTCAAAAAATCATAAAAATAAGCTCAATGGGCCAAGGGGGTGCACGTGGAAAATGAGGGTGTAAACAGAAAAGCAAAATTCAAGCCCAGCCCAAATCTATCTTCTTCAACCTCCAACAAGTTTTGTTTGAAAACGCGCGCCTCTTTGCTTCAACAACAAGATCCTGATTCTTTGATTTTTAATGAAAACTCACAACACAAAAAATGTAAAGCATCATGTCACGAGTTCATACATATAAAGAACATGATCTAACTCTCAGAAATGAGAGAGAATTTCTTCTCCCCCAATTTCTGACCTAAATTTTGTCCAATGTTCAGACCTTAAATTCTCACAGCACATGTAAAATAAATGGAAAGTAAAGATATGTACAGTTTCAGGGCCATGAATAGAACATTTTTCATTCACAAACTTAAAGCTAACAATGCCTGGATAGGGAGATAGAAGTTCAAGAACTTACCTGTTCAGCTTGAATCGTATTTGGCAATGGAGGTACTTTCAGTGCAAGGTGATGATTGATATAGCTTGCTTGAAGTTCAGGGATGCTTCTCCAACCTTTAGTTTGCTTTGAATCTTGCTAAATCGAGCTATAGAACTCCACCTGCAAAACAGAAAAATGAAAATGGTGATGATGGTTAGAGGTGTTACAGTCTGTTTCCAATGCTTTGGACAGTTTGTATGGATGGTAGGGAAAGTGTTTGAACTAGTTTGGATGAAAGTGCACGATAAAAATGAGCCGTGGGATTCAAACTGCAACCTATGCCCTGTTTTTGCAGTTTTATGGTGTTTTGAGGTTTGATGATGTTTGGAACTTGGTTGGCTCGTGTTTCAGCTTTGGTTTGGTGTTTAGAATGTGTACAATAACTTTGCTTAGGCTTATGGTTGCTGGAATGAGAGTTGGTTTTCAGTTTGCCATGTTTCTTGGTTTTGAAGCAAACAAGTTCAAGTTATCATAACAGCCAGTACAATGCCTCAATCTATGCTGCAAGTTTGGCTCTTGGTAACTGGAATGTGCAGGTTTGATTTGGCTCCAAGATTTGGCCCCATGCCTCCAAGATTAGGAATTTGACATAAAGTGCAACTTTATCAAAATGGCATATTTACTTTTTCTACTTAAGGATTGATTTTGCATGTAATAACCAAATGGACAAAATAACACTCTAACACAAAGTATATGCATTAAATTATTGAGTGAGAATGGGATTAGAGGCCTGTAATGTAGTTTGCACATGCTGAGTTTGAAAATGCACAAGTTATGGACATGTGAATTGGTCAAGAACAAAGTGAGTTTTTCCCAACTTGCCAAATTTGATTCTCCCTAACCATGAGGTTTTTTGATGAGTTCTTGGACATTTTGGAAAGCTTGGAATGAGTACTACAATCCATATTTGTAATGAAAATTGAAATTCCAAGTGGAAGTATGTGAAAAGTGGTCTTGAAGTTAGGCAAAAATCCTGCCTTAAAGAGGTCAAAATTTTTCTAAGTTAAGAATGGTTTGGTACCCTTAATCCAAAAATTGTAACTTGAGCTACAAGCCTCTTTTGAAGAAACTTTGTGAATCAAAGTTGTAGATTTTGCAATGGACTACAACTTTCATGTTTTGACTTTTCCTTGAATCCAAATGAATCTTGGTGAGAAAGTGGGACAAAGTTAGGAAAAAATTAGGGTTTTTCATAACTTAGAAAAATTCTAAGTTATGAAAAATCTTCATTTAAAACCCTAATTTGTGATTTTTGATTTCTTGATGAACAAGTTTCATGATTTGACATGTTTTGATGAAAAATGAATCTTGACACTTGATTTTGACTAAAAAGTCAAAGCTTGACTTTTCAGTATACAGTCAAAAATTGATCAATTGACTGGAAAATTCAACTGTCAATCTTGTGCACTTGGGGTCTTTTGAACTTGTTGGGTATGTCAAGACAATTCCATGGGGTCCTTGAGTCCATATGGGAGCTTGGTTTTCCATTGGCTAGGTCAAACAGTCAAAAATTGCCTTTGTGCAGTCAAAACCCTAAAAATGACCATTTTGCCCTTTTGGTGATCTGATCAAATTTCTTGTGGAATTGTGATCCAAAATTGATCAAATGGTCCAAATGAGTTCAATATGTTGAGATGGGTCAAAAATCATGAGGTTTGACTGTCAATTGACCATAGTTGACTTTTTCCCCAATACAGCTGATTTTTAGGTCAACTGTCCAATTGACTGGGCAAAGATTAGAATTAAGGCTTGAAACTTGGTATGGACAAACTTGTGAGTCCAATATGAAGCATGAAAGCCATCTTAGGCATTTTGGGTCAAAACTTCTTTGTGCAAACACAAACCCTAATTTTGAGTCAACAGTGCAAGGAGAAATCTTGAGCAGAGGAAACCCTAACTTGTTCTTGAGTTCAAGGGTCTTGGGATGGGAAAATGTTGATAAAAAGAGAGGGCAAATTTTGGGGTACAACACATTGGGTGCTAATACCTTCCCATTGCATAACCAACCCCCGGACTCTAGATCTCTTTCAAAAAATGCATTGTACTTTCATTACTTTTAAGTATTATTTTACATTGCATATTTTAGGGTTTTATTTCGCTCTTTCCCTTTTCCCTTGGAAATAATAAAGCGCGGTGACGACTCTTGCTATTTGCGATTCAAGTTAAATAATAGGTTGGTCTCCGATTTTCAACGCTACACTTTGTCACTAGTAGCTTTAAAACCTGAAGATTGCTTTCTTAATTCTTTTTCCCTTCCCAATTCACGGACTTCAGCTTGTAGTGCTTCCAAGGTTTCCTGCATTTCTTTACTGCTATGAGTGTTTTGTGTTTTCATATTCAAGGATTTTTGAGTGATTCCAAATCCCTTACCCCTCACCCGACTAGAATACTCACGAACATCTAATGCTCGACTAAGTATGCTCCTGCAATCATTGTCTTCATCTGGACATATAGACTTACACAGAGTCTCCTGAAATTCATATGAATATTGAAAATTTGTCTTAATTATATGTTACTAAACTTTTTATTTAATTAAAGAAATGATGTTATACTTACACATTTCTCAAAAAATATTTGAACATCTTCTTTGACGACTCCATCCTTAGCCACACGGGCTTCCTTCAACAAAACATGTGCCAGAAGAGATGTTTCAGAACTATTCTCCTTTGTTAACTACACATAAAGCCAAATAATATTATCAAATATAATTCATGATGAATAAGTATATCATTGCAATTTATAGAAACTTACGATAGATTGTTCTAAGCGTCCATATCCAATATGCCCTTTTCTGTATGGATACGTGAGACTTGATGCTCTTTGCCGATTTCTTTCACTTACACTCTGAAATTCTTGGGTTTTTCGTTTGGCTTTAAACGTTTCCCATTCTTTAGGTGAAACCAAACTTGCAAATTTATATGGAAGCTCTGCATCAACAAATTTTTTATCCGCGTCCCTAAGAAACTTGATATCTAAAAAATTCCTAAACCCTCTTAGTAGTTTTCCGGCCAATCAGAGACAAAAAGTTTTTCTAGTATCATCAATGTTGTTGAAAGACCTCTACGAAAAACATACACATAGTGCGTTAGTACAAGTAATTTAAAGACATAATCATCATTAAAAACAAATTGGAACTTCATTAAATATGGTACTTGTATCTCACTCCAAATTTTTTCTTTAGCTTCTTTCAACTCTATTTTTCTCCAATCATCACAAGTAATTGGGACTTCATTCCTTACAAGTGCACTAATAAAACTTGTCACCGTTGAACTGTTAGGCTAAATTAGTTGGCCACTTTGGCTCCAATGCGCATCTAATTTTATGCCTCGGTCTCTATCACGAATGACTTTCTACATAACTGTTATACCTCGTCTAATTTCCACTTCCTGATCAGTAACGGTCGCATCATCATGTGGGGGATCCTCGTTACCATCCATTTAACCTGTAATAAAGAAAAACATAAACCCAATATAAAAATCCATAATCAATTGAATATATAACAAATGACAAATAAAGAATAGCATATAAATTTATTGAAAATGACATAATATATAACATTTTACTATATTACTTCTTTCACAAACATCTCTTTCTTTTCTTGGTTGGAATATGAATTACTTGTTTCTTAGTAATGCGGACGTCAGAATTGATCCAAATTCCCTCGTTATGATTGTTTCTTATATATGATTCATCCGTTATAATATTCTCATCTTGATCATTCCGTCTAATACATGACTGATTCTCAACATCAATATCACCTTGATCTACACTGGTATTATCAACCACTTTGTTAGATAAAAGCACTATAGACCATTTTGTACTCGTCGGGTCAGTGACATAGAACACTTGTTTAGCTTGAGATGCTAGAATAAAAGGCTCGTATTTGTACCCCACCCTATTAAGATCAACTTGCAGAAATCCTAACTTATCCATTCGTATGCCACTATTATTTACCCACTTGAAACCAAAGATAGGAATCTGAAATTTCTCGTAATCAAACACCCAAATGTGCTCAATAACCCCAAAATATGACAGATTTACATATTTGGGGTTTAGGTCCTTCGTACTTGATATGTGCATTGCATCAGCTAGCACGGTGACACCACTATTTTGCATAGTAATTTTATCATCTTGTTCTTTGGTATAAAATGTGTATCCATTTATTGCGTATGCACTATGAGAAAAAACATGCAAACTTGGACCATATGCCAAACATCTCAACCTTTCTGTTATTGAAGTGGGATCTAAAGAGCGTTTTGAATAAATATGATCCTTAAACCATTGTATAAAACTTTGATTGTGCTCTCGTACTATCCAATTTTCATTTCTGTTCTGATTTAACCCTCAGAGTATAGCCTTGTGCATTTCAACATATGGCTCAACCTCAATGTCATTGTGCAGAACATACAAATGCACTTGCCCCCGTTCATCCCTTGATACTGTCTCAATTTTATTTCCAATTAATATTTTACCTTCCTTTTTTTCAAAACTATGAGTTTTGGGGAGCCCAACGGATTGAACATTGGACAAATATTCAGTACAAAACTCAATCGCTTCTTCAACAATATATCATTCAACAATACAACCCTCTGGGCGACTTCGTTTTTTCACGTACCGTTTTAATATTTTTCATATAACGTTCAGCAGGGTACATCAATCTCATATAAGATGGTCCACACAACTGTGTCTCTTTCACAAGATGAACAACTAGATGTACCATAATGTCAAAAAAAGTGGGAGGAAAATACATTTAAGCTCACACAAGGTAATAACTATTTCTTTTTGCAATGTTGGTAAGACCTCAGGATCGATCACCTTACTACAAATTGACCTAAAGAAAAAACACAATTTAGTTATGGCGCTTCTTACTTTTTATGGAAAAATAGAACATATACCTATTGGTAGAAAAGGCTCCATTATAACATGACAATCACGTGTCTTTAAACTCTTCAACTTGAGGTCTTTCATAGACACAAGTCTTCTATTATCTCAAGAGTATCCTTCTGGAACTTTAACTTCACTTAGAAACTTGCACAATATTTTTTTCTCCTTTCTAGATAGAGTAAAAGCAGCAGGTGGTAGATATGTTCGTCTTCCTTTCTTCACGGGTCCTAATTCAGTTCTTATTCTCATCTTTAACATGTCCTCCCTTTCTTTAAGTCCATCCTTAGAATTTCCTTTTATATTGAGTAACGTGCCAATAACACTTTCGAATAAATTTTTGTCAATATGCATAACATCGAGAAAATGTCTCACACACAAAGACTTCCAATATGGAAATTAAAAAAAAAATCAACCTCTTCTTCCACCCACCTTTGACAACCTTATAAAAGGCTTGCCAAACTGAGTACACACATCTTTCATATTTTCAAAAATTTGGTCACCTGACAATGCAGGTGGAGCTTTACGTTGTTCGATGTCTCCATTGAATGCTTTTCTCCACCCACGGTAGTGATGTTTAGAATGTAAGAATCTATGATGACCGAGAAACACATTCTTCTGACAAAGTTCCAATTGCGTCGTATCGGTTCCATCTTCACAAACAGGACACGCATGTTGACCTTTAAAGCTATACCCAGATAGATTCCAGTATGCTGGAAAATCATTAATTGTGCCAAAAAACATCGCCCTCAAATTGAAACTTTCTTTCCTATATCCATCATAAACCTCCACACCGCTCTCCCACAAAATCTTTAAATCTTTGATCAAAGGTGTCAAGTATACGTCTATGTCATTCTCTGGTTGTTTAGGCCCATAAATTAACATAGATAATATCATGTACTTACGCTCCATACATAGTCGTTGAGGTAGGTTATAAATAATAAGAATCACAGGCCATGTGGTATGTGAGATACTTTGAAGACCGTGTGGGTTCATTCCATCAGTAGATAATGCCAAGTGAAGGTTTCTTGCTTCTTCTCCAAAATCAGGATAATCATCATCAATTTTCAACCACTATGGTGAATCTGCCGGATGTCGATACTTTCCATTAATAATTCTTTCATCTGCATGCCAAGTCAAGTGTCTTGCATCGGTTTCACTATGAAACATGCGCCTAAATATCAGAATTATAGGAAAATACCATAAGACTTTTGCTGGAGACAATTTTTTCTTATATTGAGATAAACCGCATTTAGTGCAATCATTTAACGATGCATATTCGTTCTAAACAAAACACAATCGTTTGGACAAACATGTATCTTATCATAGCTCATGCCAATAGAGCACAACATTTTTTTGGCCTCATAGGTTCGATTAGGAAGAACATTATCCTTCGGAAACATATCTATCATAAGGGCTAATAACTCTGTGAATCATTTATCTAACCATCCATTGCCCGCCTTTAAGTTGTACAACTTTAATACCGCAAACAAACTTGTGAATTTAGTGCAACCTTTATACAAAGGTTTCTCTGCATCGCTTACCAATCTCTCAAACATTTTGGGACAATCCTAAAGATCTTCTTCAAGTGCATCTTCAATCTCTTCGACTCGATCAAAATTGTATGTATCTGTCTCCTTGTCGTCTGAAGCATAGGTGGTACTACTTTTCTCCCCCGGTTCAACATTGTCGTTACTTTTTTCACCGTGAAATATCCAACACGTATAACTTCTATCTATTCCACGCATTAGTAAATGCGATTTCAATCCATCTGCGTCGACCTGACCCACATAACAACAACCCAAGCAAGGACACTTCATTCGACCGGGGTCTTTGGCGTGTTCAACAACAAACTTAACGAATTCCAATACCCCATTCTCGTACTCTTTTGACAATCGGTCGGCAGACATCCATTTTTATCCATTTCTTTCTACTAATTTAAGTAAACAAAAACACTATGAACGAATTATTCCCTTTTTGTATGAATTAAACGAATTATTTATAGAAATTTATTTCTAGAGTTATTAATATGGACTAAAAATAAATATAGGAAGGAGATAGTAAATAAATAAAAGAATCAGTAATGTTGAATTTGAACTTGACTTACCAAAGAAAGAAAAGGGGGTTATTGGTGTCGACGGCGGATGATGCGGCTTTGATATTCTTCGAATTGGTGATGGTCTTCGACTAATTACACCAATACAAAGGGATCATCAAAAACTAACAAGAACAGTCCATTTAGGAGGCTAATGAATTTATGTGTAAATGCACATGAACAAAATAGGGAAAATAGTATATACACTATAAGAAAATTAATACAAACTTTTAGAAATTTTGTATGAGTTAAACGGATTATTTCTAGAAATTTAGTATCTATATATCTCATAACCAAACTCTACTAATTAACTATATATATATATATATATATATATATATATATATATATATATATATATATATATATATATATATATATATATATATATATATATATATATATATATATATATATATATATATATATATATATATATATATATATATATATATATATATATATATATATATATATATATATATATATATATATATATATATATATATATATATATATATATATATATATATATATATATATATATATATATATATATATATATATATATATATATATATATATATATATATATATATATATATATATATATATATATATATAAAGTGAAGTAACTAGTCCTTATGTTATAGTTATGCTATTAAAATCATGAAAATTTGGATATTTACTATGATTGAATGTCTAATGAGATGAAATAATTTAGAGGACTGACACCCTATATAATTAAACAACTTATTTACACGTTTATCATATAATTGCTTATATTATAAGTCATTTATATGAAACAAAGAAGAAGAGGCAATAATTTACTACCTTTGAATTGTGGATGTCAACAAAGCTTCTTAGCAATAGTACTTTGCCCAGAACCACACAAACCAGTCAAATAATGATCTATACCATAAAAGAAATAGAATCTGACAAACCAGTCATAAACTTATGCCAACAAGAATCCTGCTACAAATAACTTCTCTATTAGATTGCTCTTAGCCATGTTAATGCACTCTAACAAATAAAAACACTTCCCAAATTAATTTTACATAGAACAACATTGAGAATTTTAGTTTATCATGATTTTAGTAAAACTCAGATTCAAGAAAGAACCTACCTTGAGAAAGGGCCGGTCGGGGTGGAGAACAAACGAGAGAGACGATGGAGGACGGAGGTAAAGGTCGGCGGAGCTTGACGATGGCGGAAGGCGCTTGGACGACGACGAAAGGAGATTGGAGAGGGAAAGGGTTTTCGTTCGTGAGAGGGAAACCAGTCTGTGAAAAGAAGAAACGAGTGTGATTCTAATTTTTAATTTTAATTTATATGCCTTTAGACAGCGCTTTTTAGAAAGCGCTGGCTAATGTGGTCCTTTAGCAGCGCTTTTGAAAAGCGCTGGCTAATGTGGCCCTTTAGCAACACTTTTGAGATTTTTTTTTAATTTTATATGACTTTAGACAGCGCTTTTTAAAAGCGCTATCTAAAGTGGTCCTTTACCAGCGCTTTTGCTAAAGTGCTTTCTAAAGCAACACTTTAAGCAACACTTTTAAAAAGCGTTGTCTAAGGTAACATTTTTAGCAGCGCTTTTATTTATTATTGTATATACAGTTTCTATGTTTTTTTTTAAATTCACTTATAGCAGCGCTTTTGTATAAAAGCGCTGTCTAATGTGCGCTGTTAAAAGCCCTTTTTGGCGTAGTGTCTTACCAATGAATGGTAAGATAACAATATTAAAGGAAAGAGGAAATGAACAAAAGACTTTTGAGTAGGTAGAACGTTCATACTTTCTTACTCACAACCATCTTCAGAACATATTTCAAACACAACAACACTTTCAAATGAAATATTTTCAAAAGTCAACACTTTGTATACATACTTATAGAGACGAGAATCATTACAAAGTTCGCCTAAACGAAAGCACTTTTCAAAAATACTTTCAAAAACAAATCACAACACATTTCAAATAAAGCATTTCAAAGTGAGCTAGCAACTAAGAGTCCATAGGTAACTACGGATGAAAAGGGTGCTAAAACCTTCCCTTATCGTAACCTACCCCCCGAACTCAAGAAAATTCTCAAAAGGTCTTTCCTGTTCTTTTCAACATTTCCTTTATTGGATAAAAGAAAAGTAGCGACTCTTGTTATCCGCAACAGTTGTGATAAAACGCAAAACACCCAAGTCAGTTCTTCCACCATATTAAAAAATTGGCGACTCTGTTGGGGAGAGTCTTAAAAGTTAGGTTACCTTATAGACTAGATCACGTTTAAATGCTTTCATTGTTTGACTTGTTTGCTTTACATTTTGGGTCCTTAATTGGGTTTTGTATTGATCCTCTACCCGATTCTGAGAACATTATTAGGTAAGTAGCAATAGATTGTGGAAACTTTAAGAAGTAGATCAATACGGTTAAAGTAATGCCTACGTTACTGTGACGCATTTGTTGGTACCAGTATCCCTTGTGTTGAATCGAGGAGAATACAGGGCCTCTGAAAGGTGTCATGAAGCACTAATTGACTGTAGAACCTGTAATTGAACAATTGGGCCATTAGGAAGTAGTGAGATAGCTGACTTTGGTGCAAAGCTGAAGATTGGTTGATACTCGATACTACGCTCATTGAGATCAAACTTTTGGGATATTTAGGCCGCAAGAAAAGATTGATTATGCTGAGACAATGCCCAATGAAGAAAGATCAATGATATTGAGATTCTCTAGAACCCGATCACTTTGTAGGACAGGTTGAACCAACTAAACTTCAAGAGGGTACTTACCTATGAACCTCATGAAAGCCTAAACCTAAGGACTTGATTGTTTTGCTTGTACGTGTTTAAATTGTACATAACATCATGACATCATACCATGGCATTTGCACTAACCATTTCAAGGATTTAGGAATTTATCTTTGTTCCGTTTTATGGGTCATGGCTTCCACTTGTTGGAATACCATCTGAGTCAACTTCGTGAAAGTGCATCCTCAACTTCAAGAGTTAGCATCAAGAGTGCCTGGAGAATCTCCCTTCACCAAGAAATATGGTTGACTTCTCAACTTGGATACCTCAAACTTCCAAGAAGAAATGATATGTGTGCTTTTCCAATTCTTTGATCCTATGCATCATTGCTTCACCTTTCATGACTACCAATTAGTGTCTACACTAGAAGAATTATCTCAATTGTTAGGAGTGCCTGTTCTTGATCAATTACCCTTCACCAGTATTGAGAAAGATCCAAGACCCGAGGAGATTGCGTTAGCTTTACATTTGCAACGGTCTGACGTGGTGGAAAATTGGGAGACAAGAAGTGGAGTTAAGGGTTTCTTAGCCAAATTTTTGTTGGAGAAGGCTCGTTTATTCTGGGAAGATATGGATTTTCAACCTTTTGAGGATGTCTTGGCCCTTCTAATCTATGGTTTGGTTCTATTTCCCAATTCGGACCAACTCATATATGTGAATGTCGTCAAGGTTTTTCTCTCTCTTAATCCCGTACCAACCTTGCTTGGAGACATTCTACATTGTTTCCACACTCGCACCATGAAGAAAAGGGGTACTATTTTGTGTTGCATTCCATTACTGTCTAGGTGGTTTATTTCGCACCTACCTCGATCAACATTGTAGAATGAGCAAGGCTTGACATGGTCTCAAAGGATGATATCACTCTCGCACTCGGATATCCATTGGTGTTCTCGATCTTTAGAGGATATTATCATTGACTGTTGTGGGGAATTCCCTAATGTCCCACTCTTAGGCATTAGGGGAGGTATCACCTATAACCCTTCTCTTGCATTACGGAAGTTTTGGTATGCATGAAGAGATGGTCCCTATGATGCGCTCATCCAAGGTTTGGTATTCGACTACGAGGGTGACGACCAAGGCTATCGTCAAAAGTTCATACGAGCGTGGATAATGGTAAACAAAGTGGGTACGAACTCGTGCTCAAAGTCTCGTGATGCCTTAACCCACCATCCTCCCTGTGATTTTGTAGCCCATGGCGGAGGGAGCTACCCCTTACACTCTTCTTTATCCTGACATGACGACTACTCTCGAGGAGTTTCAAAGATCTTGGATTCAACTCAAAGGAGAGCGTGACACCTTTGAAACCCAATTCTACGCAAGCGAGAAGAAGGTTTTGGAACTCATGAGACAACTTCATGAAGAGCAGAATTTGAATGCTTATATTGCACCAAAGAGGATGCCATCATGGGAAGCTTGAGTCTTTATTTGTTTTAGGAGTTTATCCTTGTCGCTTCCATCGTAAGCCCTAGAGGCATCTGTAATTCCTATCTTTATTAATGAAATTAACGTTTGTTGTTTTCTCTCTGTCTAGAAATTTTAAATTTTCTTAAATCCTTGAAAGCATTTGCATTTGCATTACATACATCATAACATAAGAAGGTTTTTCGACACAGGTTTCCTCATCATCCTACTATTTATTTCAGTAAGATGGATCTCGAGCAGATCGTGAAATACTTGCAGATGCAGAATTCTCAATTTCAAGAAACTTTGCTCACCTTAGCCAAAGGACAAAAAGAACTGATGTCACTTCTGGTGGCCAAAAAGAAGACCAAGAAGAAGGCTATGATAAACATGGGAAAAAGGTTCAAAGGCCTTGTCCGTCAAGTGCAAGTGGTTGAAGAGTCATCCGAGGAACATGAGAACCAGGACGAAGATGCAAGGAGTACCTGTGCTGGGGGTGCAAACAATCAAGCTTCTGAGGATGAGGATTATTTTGACAAACAGTATCCACCGACTGAGGATAAGTATTAGCAACTGGAAGATAGGTTGAAAGCTGTGGAAATTCAAGCTGTACCTAGCTTAGATTTTGGTGATTTGGGCTTATTTCCTGGGGTTGTTATTCCCCACAAGTTCAAAATTCCAATCTTTGCTAAGTACGACGGAGTTTCATGCCCAAACTTCACTTGAGGTCCTACGTCCGAAAGATACAACCACATACCACTGACAAGAAGCTCTGGGTACACTTCTTTCAAGAGAGTCTATCTAGGACTCAGTTAGAATGGTTTTACCAATTGGAGGGTTCCAACATTCATACTTGGGAAGATCTGGCCACCGCTTTCTACCGCCAATATCAGTATAATGCTGATTTAGCACCGACAAGAGTTCAACTTCAAGGAATGACAATGGGTACTAATGAAGGGTTTAAAGAGTACGCGCAAAAATGGAGGGACCTTACTGGTAGATTTCAACCACCACTGACCGATAGGGAGCTGGTGGACATGTTCATGGGAACACTAACAAGACCATATTTCAACTTGCTAATTGGTAGCTCATCTTCCAGTTTCACTGAATTATTTCTGACTGGTGAAAGGGTAGAGAGTGGTATCAAGAGTGGAAAAATTCCCATGGAATCTGCTGCTACATAAAACACTGTAAAGAAACCCTTTACTAGCAATAAAGAAGCCAATGTTGTTTATGGGTCAAGGGCCCATACCAAGAAGGATCATTATCCATCTGTTAATGTTGTTTTAATCTCCAACCCTCCATCTACTCAAAGACAACCACAACAAGCCAACCATCAAAGGTATGAGGTTCTAAGAAGATAGTTCACGAGAATTAACATGTCACTCTCCCAAGCCTTGCAACACCTATTGAAGGCCAACTTGGTGACATTTCCTGATCCACCATCAAATCCCAATGTCTCATCATTAAAGTACAATCCTAATGCCAAATGTGCATATCATTCCAACAACCTTGGGCATGAAACTGATCAATGTTGGGCTCTAAAAAACAAGATTCAAGATCTTATCGACAACAAAACTATTGAGTTTGACCCACCTACAACTCCGAATGTTATAACTGCACCAATGTCAAATCATGGCAAAGGTGTCAATGCAATTGAAGACACTATTTTTGTTTCTTCCGTTGAAGATCTAACTACTCCACTGACCATTGTTAAAAAAAACATGCTGAGAGCTGGGGTTTTCCCTGACTGTTTAAAAGATTGTAGTTGCTGCACCGAACAAGTTAATGGATGAAAATGGCTGGAAGAAGGTGATCAACGCCTGATAAATAGTCATGAGATCCTGTTTGAAAGAACTCCGTCTATCAAAAGTTTGACCGATAAAGCTGAAGACGTTTCTATCATAACAATTTCCAACAAGCCTCTTAGGATCTCTTCAAAGGGTCCTCTTAGGATTTCTAACGCACCAATGATTGCTACCTTGATAATTACTGCTCCTGGGCCGATTCCTTACTCCTTAGAAAAAGCAGTCACTTGGAATTACGATGCTGAAGTTTACTATCATGGAATTAAGCAAGATTCCTAGATCAACAAAGACAAGACTGATGATATTACCAATATTACTGGTTCCAGTAAGGTAACGAGAACAACGAGGATTTTCTCTCCTAACATTTCACCTCCGACTACTACAACGACACCTATCTGCATTACCATTGATAAGCCTAGTACTGACACTAGGGGTAAAGAGAAATTAATTGAGCCTGCTAGGACGGAGGCGCATGTTAAAGACATTACTACTAAGGAACCTTCCAGCCAAGAGATGGAGAAAATCTTGAAGATCATAAAGAAAAGTGATTTCAAGATAGTAGAACAACTGGGGAAAACCCCCTCCAAAATGTCTATGCTATCTTTGTTGCTTTGTTCCGATGCTCATGCCCAAGCTTTAATCAAATTTTTGAAGAAAGCGCACGTCCCTCAAGAGACCACAACTAATCAATTTGAAAATTGTGTAGCAAGTCTGACTGCCGACAATGGATTGGGGTTCTCTGATGTTGACTTGACATCAGTTGCAAGGAATCATAACAAGGACTTGCATGTCTCTATTGAATGCAAAGGAACTACCATGGCTCATTTCTTGGTTGATATCGGTTCCTCCCTAAATGTTGTACCTAAAGGTGCCTTGGACCGGTTAGATTGTGAAGGTCTGGTGTTAAAACCAAGTGACATAGTTGTGAGGGCTTTTGATGGGTCCAAAAGGATGGTGCATGGAGAGGTGGATCTCCCCATTAAAGTTGGTTCACAAACTTTCAATTCTACTTTCTATGTGATGGACATCCGTCCCGCTTACTCTTGTTTATTTGGGCGCCCTTGGATACATGAGACAGGAGCAGTGACGTCCACCCTTCACCAAAAGTTAAAATATCCAATCAAGGGAAATATTGTTACTATTTGTGGTGAAAAGGAATTCATGGTTAGCCACCTGAGTTCGTTCAAGTATGTGGAAATGGATGGTGAGTTTATAGAGACTATGTGCCAAGCCTTCGAAGTGGTTCCTCCCATGGTTTCCGCCACCAAAATCTCTTCTGACATCCCAAAAACTGAGGAAGTTACGCCAAGGATGGTTTCACTTAAAGATGCTCGAGCCGTGGTTGAAGATAGAAGTTGTACTATTTGGGGATAATTCCCCGACATTCCTTTCAAAGTAGACAAGTTTGGGTTGGGTTTCACTTCCAAATTTCAAAGGGAGGTCATACGTGCTCGCGTAGGAAAACCACCTATTCGCATCATTAATCATGAAGTGAATGCTCTTGAAGACTCTGACAATGACTATGATTTTGATAGATGGATCTACCTGACTGCCGAGGAAGGACTCAACAACTGGAATGACAAGGATTTCATTCCCATCTCCTTCAATAAGGAATAATTACCATTTATTATTTTATTAATTTAAGAACTCTGTCTGTAATTTTATTGAAACAATGACTTTAAGCCACGTGCCATACTCGGGGCACCATGGTCCATTTGTTAAGGGTTTGTTCATTTTCATATACCATATGATCATTTAATGAAAAACATTGGACCTTTTGCATTCAATTTTGCGCTCTTTGTCTTTCTTTTTCTTATTTGCATTTTCAAAATAACCATGTATCGAACGTTCACACACACATCTGCAGATCCTCATCCACTCCAAATCTCATTGCCAACGACTCTGCTATTTCCAGCTATGACTTTGAACATCCAATATACCAAGCCAAAGACGGAGGCGAAGAAGATTGTGAAATACCAGGGGAATCAGCCATACTGCTTATGCAAGAGGAGAAAGCCATTCAACCCCATGAAGAGCCAGTTGAAGTGATCAACCTAGGTACTGAGACAGGCAAGAAAGAGGCCAAGATCGATGCTAACTTAGAAAATAGGGTCAAAGGAAGATTGGTAGAGATTTTACATGACTACATTTAAGTGTTTGCTTGGTCGTATGAATATATTCCAGGGTTGGATACTGACATTGTGGTTCATCGTCTACCAACAAAAGAAGATTGTCCTCCAGTCAAGCAAAAATTTCATCGTATGTGGCCAGACATGACTAAAAAGATAAAGGATAAGGTAATGAAACAATTTTCTGCAGGTTTTCTAGCTGTGACATCATACCCTCAATGGGTGGAAAATGTGGTCCCCGTGCCGAAGAAAGATAAGAAGGTTCATATGTGCGTAGACTATAGGGACTTGAATAGGGCGAGCCCCAAATATGGTTTTCCTTTACCACATATTGACGTCTTGGTTAACAACATGGCTTAACATAAAGTTTTCTCCTTCATTGATGGTTTCTCTAGTTACAATCAAATCAAGATGGCTCCCAAGGATATGGAGAAGACCACCTTTGTTACACAATGGGGAACTTTCTATTACAAGGTCATGCCTTTTGGTTTGAAGAATGCAGGGGTAACATATCAATAAGCTATGGTGGCTCTATTTCATGACATGATCCATCATGAGATAGAGGTCTATATGGATGATATGATTGCAAGGTCGCAGACTGAGGAAGATAACCTTGATCACTTATACAAGTTGTTTGAAAGGTTGAAGAAGTACAAGCTAAGGCTAAATTCTAACAAGTGCACCTTCGGGGTAAGATCTAGAAAGCTTATGGGTTTTGTTGTCAGTGGAAAAGGTATTGAAGTGGATCCTGCGAAGGTCAAAGCCATTCAAGAAATGCCAGCTCCCAGTTTCTAGAAGGAAGTCAGAGGCTTCTTGGGCCGACTTAACTACATTGCTCGCTTCATATCTCACCTAACTGCTACTTTTGATCCACTCTTAAAATTGCTGAAGAAAGATCAAGTAATCAGATGGAATGACGACTACCAAGTAGATTTTGACAAAATTAAGGAGTACTTGCAAGAACCTCCAATCCTGATGCCTCCAGTTGAAGGTAGACTTTTGATTATGTACTTGATTATATTAGATAATTCAATGGGGTGTGTGTTTGGCTAACATGAAGAGTCTGGACGAAAAGAGCATGCAATATACTACTAAATAAAAAGTTTATGAATGTGAAACCAGATATTCACTGCTAGAGAAAACTTATTGCGCTCTGGCATGGACTGCTCGCCTGATAAGACAGTATATGTTGACACACACCACTTTATTGATTTCTAAGATGGACCCTATCAAGTATATCTTCGAGAAGCCAACCCTCTTCGGACGAATAGCTAGATGGAAAATGATTCTGACTGAATATGACATCTAATATACAACACAAAAGGCCATCAAATGAAGTGTACTAGCAGATCATTTGGCTCTTTAGGCTGTTGATGACTACCAATCCATGAACTTTGAATTCCTGGACGAGAATATCATGCTAATAATTGAATGTGAAAAACAAGGATCCCGATGGAGCATGGTTTTCGATGAGGCTTCCAATGCTTTAGGTAATGGAATTGGTGTCGTGATTATTTCTTCTGAAGGTTTCCATACACCTTTCACCGCTAGATTGTGCTTCGACTATACGAATAACATGGCTGAATATGAGGCATGCATTTTGGGCCTAAAGGCTTCCATTAACTTAAGGATCAAATTCTTGAACGTATATGGAGATTATGCTTTAGTGATCAGTCAAGTTAAGGGAGAGTGGGATACAAAACATCCTAATATGATTCCTTACAAAGAGCTTGTGCTAACTTTAATACCATACTTTGAGGAAGTTACCTTTGAACACTTCCCTAGAGAAGAAAATAAATTGGCAGATGCCTTGGCAACAATGTCTTCCATGTTCAAGGTCAAGTGGGATAATGAGGAACCTAGAATTACAATTAAAATATTTGACGAACCTGCACATTGTTATGAGATTCACACTGACGAAGAGAAGCCATGGTACCATGAATTGAAGAGATATCTTGAAGCACAAGAGTATCCTGAAGGAGCTTCCATCAATGATAAGAAATTTTTGCAAAGATTTTCAGCCAAATTCTTCCTAAGCAATGAAATCCTGTACAAGCGTAACTATGATTCTACTCTACTCCGATGTGTGGACAAGAAGGAGGAAAAGGAGATCACAGAAGACATGCATGATGGTATCTTTGGGACTCACTCTAGTGGATACACTATGACCAAGAAAATTCTAAGGGCTGGTTACTATTGGTCAACAATGGAAAATGATTGTCACCATCACTCAAGGACTTGCCATAAGTGTCAAATTTATGCCGAAAAAGTTAATGTACCTCCAATTCCCTTGAATGTCATGACTGCTCCTTGGCCATTTGCAATGTGGGGCATTGGCATGATTGGAGAGATCAAACCCACTGCTTCCAATGGACACCACTTCATCCTTGTTGCTATTGACTACTTCACCAAATGGGTCGAAGCTGCTTCATTTACCTCAATCACTAAGAATGTTGTAGCCAAATTTATCAAGCATAACCTCATATGCCGTTACGGTATCCCCGAAAGGATCATCACCAACAATGGAACCAATCTCAATAATTCTATAATTATGGAACTCTACATGCAGGTCAAAATCAAGAATTACAATTCTTCTCCATACAGGCCTAAGATGAATGGCACAGTGGAAGCTGCCAACAAAAATATCAAAAAGATTATGCAAAAGATGGTAGTAACCTACAAAGACTAGCATGAGATGTTACTGTTTTCTCTTCACGGCTACCGTACTTTAGCTTAAACATCAATTGGGGAAACCCCGTTCTCTTTGGTATATGGCATGGAAGTTGTCATGCCTGTCGAAGTTCAGATTCCCTCTCTAAGGATTATGAAAGAAGCAGACTTAGGCAAAGACGAATGGATTCAGAATAGGTTGGATTAGTTGAACTTGATTGATGAGAAGAGACTGGCTGCTGTTTGTCATGGTCAAATGTATCAAAAATGTATGATCAAGGCTTTCAACATAAAGGTTAAGCCTCTAGTATATCATACTGGTGACTTTGGATTAAAGCGCATCGTTTTACCACAATGCGATCCCAGGGGAAAATGGACTCCCACATACGATGGGCCATTTGTTGTTAAGAAAGTTTTCTCCGATGGTGACATGATGCTGACTACTAAGGACAGTGAAGACTTCCCTCACCCTGTGAACACGGACATAGTAAAAAAATACTATGCATAAAATGACCCGCTAGGTTGACATACCTAGGAAAAAATAAGGGCATCCCGGCGAACCAAAAGATTCAGGCAAAAGTTAGTGATATATATTCAAAAGATTGTACACCCGACAAGTCGAAAACCCAAAAGGGAGGCTTGGGCAAAAAAGGGTATCTGGTGGGCGAAAACTCGAAAGAGCAGTCCAGGCGAAAGTTAAGGATTAAAGCGTATGACTATGTCCCGTGGGATCACTACAGCCAGCTTTATTACCAAGGTCCAATTGAATCAATATCTTTCAACGACAAGGGATGATGTTCGAAGACATAGGGGCAATGGCAGAGTTGGAACTCAATGAGATCATTTACACATGGCTATTATTCTTGTTTTCACCTTGTGTTCCTTTCATTCTTTCGAAGATTTCTTCTTACTATGATCTCTGCCTCCTTGTACAAAAACGCCTATTTATGGGAAAAATATCAACACAAATATACTTTGAAGTGCAAACTTTTTGTTTATTTTTTTCTTTCTGTTTTTAGTGAAAAAATGTCCAATGACTAAAATTGAATGAACATATGCATATGAACATGATTAAGATGTTAACAAATGTACACATAAAAACAGTAGCAAGCATTTCCTTAAGGATTTGGGATTATTCCCACAGAGTTACTTCATTAAATTGTCACCAGCCAAAGTTCCAATCTCTAAAAAAAAAACCTCCAGTTAAGTTTGCTCTTAAAAGAAGAAGCCTTGTGGAGTTCTTCCTAAAGAATTCACTTCCCCAAATAAGTCGTCAAAATATTCTCTTCAATTGGGTTTATTCCCCCAACAGACTGCAAATTCCCCAGCTCGAGTTTTCCTCTCAAACTATTACGAATCAATGGACCAAACCCCTCAATCCCCAACAGAGTCATTGCTATCCTAGTAAGTTACTACGAAGCCTGGAATCTGACCAGATAACAGTTTAACTTCACCTAAGTTACTATGAAGCCTGGACCCGACCAGATACTTATTCAAACTTCATCTCTCTAGCAAGTTACCGTGAAACCTGGAACCCAACCAAATAACAATTAACTTCAATTCTCTGAATCCTGGAATCCGACCAGATAACAATAAATTTCATCTTCAATCATTGCAAAGCCTGGAATCCGACCAAATAACAGTTGATTCAATTTACTGTAAAGCCTGGAATTCGACCAGATAACAGTTTGAGTTGCTAAAGCCTAGGCCCGTCTAGATAACAGTTAACCTTGAGTTTAAGTTGCTGCAAAGCCTGGAATCTGACCAGATAACAGTTTAACTTTTTCAATCACTGAGAAGCCTTGAATCCAGCCATATAAGAGTTTAAGCTATTGCGAGGCCTGGAATCTGACCAGATAACAATTTAACTTCTTCGATCACTGTGAAACTTGGAATCTGACCAGATAACATTTAATTCAATTTTCTTCGAAGCCTGGAACTCGACCAGATGACAGTTAATTCTAATTTCCTACGAAGCCTGGAATCCGACTAGATAAAAGTTTAATTTCATCTTCCCCAAGTAAGCCACTTCAAAGCCTGGAATGCGACTAGATAATAGTCAACTTTATTATCCCTAGCAAGTTACTGTGAAGCCTGGATTTTAACCAGATAATAGCTAACTTTTATTCTCCCCAGTCAAGAAACAACTCCCCAGTAGAGCAATGGACAAATAAAACTCCTGAACTCTATTCCCCAAGCAGAAATCAACATTCCCCACAGAGTTTCCTTAAAGCAAAGAGCCAAAATCAATGTTCCCCAGCGGAGTTCTCCTCAAACGAAAAAACCAGAAACTCCCAACGGAAACACTCTGAACAAAGTTTGAAGATACACATACTCTTCATCTCCAACAACAGTCCGAGATTTAACTTTCAAAAACTCCCCAGCAATTTGTCAAGAATTTATTTTCTAGACAAAGATGCACTTCAATGTTTCATATTCATATATCATATCACACACATATAGCATAATCTCATTTATTTTGAGAACATCATTTTACCGTGCATACATCTACATGCAACTAACCCTCTTCCTGGTAGGAAAAATCAATCATAAATCAAGACCTCCTCTGGTTAGATTCAATTCTCCCGGTTAATAATAGGCAATCAACATGCCTCTTCTGTTTAGAATTGTTTCCCCAGTGAAGTCACCAATCGCAAGACCTCTTTTGGATCAGATTTATCTCTCCCAGTTAAAAACTGGCAAAAGACATTTACAGTTTCAGTATAAATCGACCAAAGATTTATTCTGACACTTCTCCCAATTTCTACCAACGGTCACTCTGGATGGCATCTATAAGCCCACCATCAACAAACTCTTCATCATTTCTCCAAATGGTATCTTTAAGCCCATTCTCGACATAATCAACTAACACATCGAGTGCAAATTTATGGGCACTTTAGTGTTCAATCATCTTTCACCTTCAAGTCACGAATGGCGGATCCGCCAATCTAACTCTTCATGTTTAAGAATATTGAGCAAGGGCAGCTGTTGTACCCCAAAATTTTCTCTCTCATTTCCCAAGATATTTCCCACAAGATCTTTAATAGTTCAAACTTGCACAAGGGCTAACTAGCACAAGACACCTCCTCAACATCGATACCTCAAATTAGGGTTTGAGTTTTCATAAGGGCAATTGAACTTTTAATTCCTCAAATGACAATCATGGATCATTATGGACCTTCAAGATTGCTCATGTCAAATTTCAAGCCTTGCAGTTCAAGTTTGCTCAATCAATTGATCAGATGACCTAAAATCAACTGTATTGGGTAAAAAGTCAATTGTGGCTAAATTACAGTCAAACTTCAAGATTTTTGGCCCATATCAACATTTTGAATTCATATGTATCAAATGATCAAGTTTGGATCACAATTCCCCAATAAAATTGATCAAACCACCAAAAGGGGAAAATGGTCAAAATTAGGGTTTTTACTGAGAAGGCTTGATTTTTGACTTTTGACCAAATACATGACTTATTGGCTTGAGACGTTGTTGTACCCCAAAATTTACCCTCCCTATTTTCATTCAAGATATTCTTCTAGGGCTCTTTGAATACTCAAAATGGCTGAGGATTTGATCAGACGGATTCTCCTCCCAAGCATTAAGTCCACGACTAGGGTTTGGTATTTCTCAAGAAAAATTGAGTTTCCAAAGTTTCAAATGGACTTCATGGTTCTTCATGTATTCTCAAGGATGTTCGTGCCAAGTTTCAAACCTCACATTGAAAGTTTGCTCAATCAATGGTTTAAATGACTGAAAATCAACTGTGTTGAACCAAAAGTCGACCTTTTTCAAGATCAAATTCAAACGATTGTAACTTATTCATTATTCCATATTTTTGAATGGTTCTCTTTGCGTATGACTCTTCTTGATGTCATCTCCAACTTCTCTTCACGAGTCAAGAACCGATTGTGTGTGAAAGATCATAAAAAATTGGAATATTTTAGAGGCCAATTTCTGGATTTTTGACCTAATCTCAACTAATTGTTGTCTGACTTCCAAGAATCATAATTTCCTTAATTTTCAAGATATTGAGATGATTATTATTGCACATTGTTCAAGGAGTGTTCATTGCTCGTAGTGCAAATTAACTTAGATTTGAGTTAAGGTTTCATTGAGTTGAAGTTGATTTAAAAAGTATTCATTCAAGTGACAGTTTAAGTTTAGAGTTTGTCCAAAGGATTTTATCAGAATTCAAGATTCAAATATCATTCAAAGTTTCAATTCTAATTCAAAGAATTCAAATTGTGGATAATGAGAATATGATCAAACTCATGATTATGGATTGAACATGGAAAGGCTACATAAAATTCAAATGAAAATGGGAAGAGAAATATATTATTGGAGTATGTATCATTACAAAAGTATTCAAAATTTCAATAAATTTCCATTGGCATTCATACAAATATCCATTCAAATTTAGAAGTTTATCATTCATAAATTCAAAGAAATATCATTCAAGTTACATTTTTGGGGGCAATTTACAAAAGGGATTACAATGCGAAATAGAAACTACAATTGTTTTGTTTACAAAAAAGAAATGATGTTTCTTCTTCAAGTCCCTTTGCTTCATCTTCAAGTAACTCATCCTCCTTTCCCGCCGTGACATTTCTTCATCTTTCAACCTCGCTTTGGCCGGCCAATTCTCATTGATCATGAAACAAGAAAGACAAAAGTTAGCAAACATCAACATGTGAAAGAAATTCTAAGCAAGAATTAATTGTTAAAATAAATTTGCATTTCATCATTAGGGTTGGCATTTGGAATCATAAATTAAAAAAGGTTTTTGTTTTCAATCATAAGTTATCTCCTCTGTAAGTGTTTGTTGGCAGCAATTTTGTTAAACTGTTTTGCTCCAAATGTTTTGCTAAATGTCTTAACATTTGGAGAAAAACTATTTTGTATGATGTCAAAGTAGATGTCTTGAAATCTGCCTCCTGAACTGATATCATCCCAACATCAGTTTAAGTTTTATTTTTCCTGATTTCCTACACCATAATTCAAAATTTGTAACTCACAGGCAGCGAAAAATATGGAGGAATATTTTTCAAAATGCATGGATTTTATCTTGACCTGTTTTTAAGGAAATATTCAAAATAATTGAATATTTTGTTTTAAAGCCCAAGCCCACAGTTGCGCATATATAAGGACTTGCTTCCTTGTTCAAAGTACTGCAACTTTTGAAGAAGAATACTTTCTTTCTGTTTTAAAAAGTCTAAGTCCTTTAATTGTCACACACTCTATTATTGATTGAATACCTGTGTTGTTATTTGGGTTATCATTCATAAGCTTTTAAGCATTGAATGATTGAGGTGTTTAAAAACTTATTATTTCTGTTAGTTTTCCAATGTAAGTGATTGAATGGATTTGAGGAGTGCCTCATACCTAGGTGAGTCTTAGGTAGAAGTTTAGCATGGGTAGTGATTAAGTGATTAGATCGTAAAATGGTTGTTTACTGAGGGTCTATGAATTGATACTATTTAGTGAACTTTTCCTTGGCTTGGTAGCCCCCAGAGTAGGTGTCGTTGTACACTGAACTTGGTGAACAATCTCTTGTGTTTTTACTGCTTTTGATTTTACTGCACTTTACTTGTAAACAAATGTTTGTTTCGTGACATCTCATTCAAAATCATATATCTGATACAAAAATTTTAATTAGTATCAAAGCAGGCATCCTGCTCTTATCTGAGTGAGATCTAGGGAAGATACTTTCTGGTACTATGCACAAGGAAGATGGATTTGTGAACTGACCACCCATTCTGAATGGAAGAAATTTTGACTACCGGAAACCATGAATGGTTGCCTTTTTAAAGTCCTTAGACAGCAGGGCTTGGAAAGCTGTTTTAAGAGGATGGAAACACCCTGTCAAATTGGGAGAAAATGGAGAACCTACTTCTAAATTAAAACCAGAAGAAGATTGGTCTAAGGAAGAATATGAAATTGCTCTTGGAAATTGTAAAGCCTTGAATGCTATATACAATGAAATTGACAAGAACATTTTCAGATTAGTGAATACGTGTGAAGTTGCTAAGGATGCATGGGGGATTCTTCAATATACTCATGAAGGCACATCCAAAGTTAAGATGTCAAGACTTTAGTTGCTCACCACAAAATTTAAGAATTTGAGGATGATGGATGATTAAAGTATAAATGACTTCCATATGAACATTCATGAAATTGCTAATGCCTCCAGTGCTTTAGGAGAGAAAATTCCTGAAGACAAATTGGTGAGAAAGATGCTCAGATCTCTTCCTAAGAGATTTGATATGAAAGTGACTACTATAGAAGAAGCTCAAGACATTGACAAAATGAAAGTGGATGAACTTGTTGGATCCCTTCTAACATTTGAATTAAGCATCAACGAAAGATCTGAAAAGATAAACAAAAGCATAGCCTTTGTATCAAATACTGAAGATGAAAAAAAGGACTGTGATCTGGATACAAATGTAGGAATATAAAATGCCTTAGCTATGCTTGGAAGACAATTTAACAAAGTGATAAAAAGAATGGACATGAACCAAAGATCAAATGTAAAGAACATCTCATCTGACATCCATAAGTCAAATGAGTTTGGAAGAAAAAGGGCTGAAAAAAATCTACTCAAGGGAAAGGAGTTCAATGTCATGAATGTGAAGGATTTGGTCACATTAGAGCTGAATTCCCTACATATCTTAAGAAACAGAAGAAGAATCTATCTGTTACGTGGTCTAAAGAGGACTCAGAGAGTGATCTTGAAGAATATTCCAAATATGTTAAAGCATTGACAGGAAAATATGTTTATGATGAAGAGTCTAGTGATAGGGAACTAACCTTTGATGAGTTAGCTGCTTCATACAAAGAATTATGTCTCAGAAGTGCAGAAGTGTGTCTTGAAGGGGAGAAACAGAAAGCCCTCATAACTCAGCTGAAGGAGGAAAAGGAAGAGCATCTTAAAACTATTTCTGATCTTGAAAGTGAAATGTCTTCTCTGAATTTAAGTCTTGATAGAATGGTCAAATCTCTCAAGATGCTGAATAATGGGACTAACACATTGGATGAAGTTCTCCAAGTAGGAAGAGATATAGAAGACTAGAGTGGTCTAGGTTTTAATGAGAAAAAGGAACCTAACTCAGAAAATCATTCATCAGTTTCCACTCATGCCAAGCCGAAACCAAAGATGTCGAATCAAATGTCTCAACATATTGGCAAACATCATGGGAAGAAAGGACATCATGGAAAACATCATGGGAAGAAAAAGCTTAATCACACCAGAGAGAATCCCCAACCCTGGAGATGTCATCACTGTGGAAGGCTTGGTCATATAAGGCCCTTTTGTTTTAAGTTGCATGGGTACCCTAAAAATACTTCTTTTCCCAAAACTGATAAGATTCCCCAAAATAGCAACAAAAAAAAAAGAAACAATGGGTTCCCAAGTCCAATGTTGTTAGTTTCATTGCTCAGACCTCTCTTAGAGCATCAACCAAAGATGACTGGTACTTTGACAATGGCTGTTCTAGACACATGTCATGTGTCAAGAATCTGTTGGTGAATGTCAAATCTCCCTCCACCAGTTATGTGACTTTTGGTGATGGGGCAAAAGGTGAAATCAAAGGTGTTGGCAAGCTTGATTGTTCAGGAGTCCATAAGCTTGATAATGTGTTACTTGTTAAAGGGTTAACAACTAACCTAATAAGTATAAGCCAATTATGTGATCAAGGATTCAAATTTAACTTCACCAAGGAAGAATGTCTTGTGTGCAATGAAAAGAATGAATTTATTATGAAAGGGATCAGATCTAAAGACAATTGTTATCTATGGGTTCCTCAAGAGTTGAACCTCTCCTCAACATGTGTTTTATCCAAAGAGAATGAAGTTAAACTATGGCATTAAAAATTGGGTCACTTGCATCTGAAAGGTATGAAAAGAATTATATCTGAAGAAGCAGTGAGAGGGATTCCTAGGCTCAAAATAGAAGAAGGAAGGGTATATGGTGACTTCCAAATTGGAAAGAGGACTAAGATGTCACATCAGAAGATTCAACATCTTACTACATCAAACGTTTTGGAACTTCTTCACATGGACTTGATGGGACCTATGCAGGTTGAAAGTCTTGGTGGTAAGAAGTATGCCTATGTTGTTGTAGATGACTTTTCCAGATACACATGGATAAGATTTATTAGACAAAAATCAGAAACTTTTGAAGTGTTCAAAGATCTTCGTCAAAAACTTAAAAGGGAAAAGGAAAGCCATGTCATAAGAATCAGAAGTGATCATGGAAAGGAATTTGAGAACAACAAATTTGCTGAGTTTTGATCTTCTGAAGGAATCCGCCATGAATTCTCTTCTCCCATTACTCCTCAACAGAATAGAAATGTAGAGCGCAAGAACATAACTCTCCAAGAATATGCCAGAGCCATGATTCATGCTAAGAATCTACCCTAGCATTTTTGGGCTGAAGCAGTGAATACTGCATGCTATATCCATAATAGAGTCACTCTAAGGAAAGGCACTTCAGCTACTTTGTATGAAATATGAAGGGGAAGAAAACCAACTGTTAAATACTTTCATTTTTTTGGAAGTAAATGTTACATCTTCGCTGGCCGTGAACAAATGAGGAAGATGGATCCCAAGAGTGATGAAGGAATATTCCTGGGTTACTCTACAAACAGCAGAGCTTACAAAGTTTTTAATTCCAGAACTAAAGTTATGATGGAATCAATAAATGTTAATATTGATGATAGAGGATGGAATGTTGAAGAAGATGTCTCGGAAGATGTTGGAACATCTTTGCCTGATAGCCCATTTGAATCAAATGACACAAGTATTGATTCTAATCCTCCTCAAGAAGATCCCCAGCTTAGTCACCTCAATAAAGGACCTTCAATTATAACTCAGAAAGATCATCCTAAGGAGCTTATCATAAGAGATCCAAACAAAGGAGTTACTACCGGATCAAGAGAAGGGATTTCAAACTCTTTCTTCGTATAAAAAATTGAGCCTAAAAATGTCAAAGAGGCCCTAACGGATGAATTATGGTTTAATGCTATGCAAGAGGATCTAGAACAATTCAGTAGGAATGAAGTTTGGGATCTGGTTCCAAGACTTAAAGGGACAAACGTGATTGGCACTAAATGGGTATACAAGAATAAATCTGATGAAAAAGGGGAGGTCACTAGAAATAAGGCAATGTTAGTTGCACAAGGATACACTCAAATTGAAGTAGTGGACTTTGATGAAACCTTTGCTCCTGTGGCCATACTTAAGTCAATCAGACTACTATTGGGAGTTGCATGCATACTGAAATTTAAATTGTTTCAAATGGATGTAAAAAGTGCCTTCTTAAATGGCTATCTAAATGAAGAAGTCTATGTGGAACAACCAAAGGGATTTGTTGATCCAAGTTTTCCTAAACATGTATATAAACTGAAGAAAGCTTTGTATCGATTGAATCAAGCTCCAAGAGCTTGGCATGAGAGACTGACAGAATTCCTTGGGGAGAATGGATATAGGAAAGGTGGCATAGGCAAAACTCTCTTTGTCAAAGAAGAAGAAGGGAAGATTATGATTGCTCAAATTTATGTTGATGATATTGTATTTGGTGGGATGTCAAGCTATAGGCGTGTGTGCAAGATATCAAGTTGTTCCTAAAGTTATCCATGCCAACCATGTCAAGAGGATTCTTAAATATGTAAATGGGACAAGTGACTATGGTATGTTGTACTCTCATGGATCAAACTCTGCCTTAACTAGTTTTTGTGATGCTGATTGGGCAGGAAGTGCTGATGATAGAAAAAGTACATCAGGAGGATGCTTCTTTCTGGGAAATAATCTCATATCATGGTTCAATAAGAAGCAAAATTGTGTCACTATCCATTGTTGAGGCTGAGTATATTGCTACATGAAGAAGTTGTTCTCAATTGGTTTGGATGAAACAAATGTTAACAGAATACAATGTCAAACAAGATGTCATGACATTATTCGGTGACAATTTAAGTGTCATAAACATATCAAAGAATCTCATTCAACACAGCAGGACCAAGCATATTGACATCCTTCATCACTACATAAAAGAGCTTGTTGAAGAAAAGATTGTTACCTTAGAACATGTAGCCACCTTGCTCAAAAATGCTCAAACATGTCTTAACATCATACATCATCTTCCTCAAAATCTGTCAAACTCCCTAAAACTCTTTCCCTTGACAGAGTAATCGATGCTACTCCTCTAACAACCATCCCACCTCTTGATAAAAAGGTCAAGAAACCCAGATCATCACCTGCAAAGAAATCCAAAGATGATAGAGGTAACTCTTTCACTGCAACTGATAATAGGATAAAAGAAGAGATTGTCAATGTTGATATAAGAATCAGAAGGCTAGTAGACAGAGTATTAAATGAAGGGTTCATTGTGCCTGGGATTTCTGCTCCCCTTGCCCGCATGCCTCCTTCTACTGGCATAGGAAGTAACCCTAAAAGTGCTGCTGCTGAATCATCAACCTTTAAGAAAGATATTGCTGAAATCAAACTTGAGAAGCTTGCTATATCTGCTCTGAAGGAAGTGGAAGAAGAAAACATTGAACAAAATGTTGAAGAGAACTCTCCTTCTAAAGAAGATGTTGCTGCCTCCAAGGTTGGAGAAGGTCACAATGCTGAGAATGTAGTCAATTTTTAAGAGCTGTCTGAAAATGAGCTCATTACTAATGTAGTACCTGGTATTGCAAGAAGGTCAAAATCTAGGAAAGTGAAGGATGCAAGTGTCACACCCCCTGCCAAAAAACACAAGAAGAAAATCATGTATGGACCCCCAAAGCCAGGAAGTAAAGTGGTTCCTCTCTCTAGCAAAAGAAAATCTAGACACGTTAGCTCCACAGATGAGATGAGGATGCTATAAAAAGATCCAAGAATAAGAAGAAAGTTGTGGTGGTTGAAGAAGTTGATTCAGACTATGATGTCGAGCAAGATGTCCAGGATATCTCTCCTATCAAAAAGTCTTCAAACAAGAAGATTTTTGTGAGGGTTTCTGATGCCCCACTTGACAACATCTCCTTCCACTCTGTTGGGAATGCTGAAAAGTGGAAGTATGTGTATCAAAGAAGGATTTCCCTGGAGAGAACTGGGAGTCGGCGCTTTGGAATGTAAAGAAATCATGGAGCTTATCTCTTATGCTAGATTGATGAAAACAGTTACCAGGTTTTCCAATTTCTATGAAACTCTTGTTAAGGAGTTTATTGTTAATATTCCTATTGATTGTGTTGACCATAAAAGTAAGGAGTGTAGAAAGGTTTTTGTTAGAGGAAAGTGTGTAGAAATTTCTCCTGCCATCATAGATAGATTTCTAGATAGGTCTGAATATGTCTGCTGTGAGAAGGAAGTTATAGATAATCAAGCGTGCAGAGCCATCACTACTAATCAAGTAAGTGAGTGGCCCATGAAAAAAAACTTCCTGTCAGCAAACTGAGTGTGAAATATGAAATTTTATATAGGATTGGAGCTGCAAATTCGGTTCCCACTAATAAAACTTTAACCATCTCCATTGGTTTAGGAAAGTTCATTTATGCTATTGGAAACCAAAAACTTTTTTATTATGGGACTTACATATTTGATCAGACCATCAAACATGCAGGAACTTGTGCCATTAAGATGCCAGTTGCTTTTCCTTCCCTCCTTTATGGAATTATCCTAAATCAGCATCCTGGAATCCTAAGTGGAAATGATGTAGTGTGCAAGAGGGAGTCTGCCTTGACCCTTCATTTAAAGCTCTTTTAAGGAAAACATGTCCCAAACATTGTTTTAACATCTGCACCTGCTGAAAAGACCTCCACCAAGGATGATATGATCAAAGAATTAAGAGAAGCATGCAAGGAATTGGATGATGTGATCATAGTTACCTCATCAAGGAAGCTAACCTTTGAAAAGATGACCAAGGACCTGCAAAAGGATAGCAACCTTGATGATACAGTGAACTCTGAAGGTGAAGACTCTAGTAAGGAAGAAAGTTCTGGCTAGGACAAGTCAACTGGTCCTGATGAGAGTTTGACTAATTGATGTTTCTTTATATAATCCTTTTGTTTCCTTTTAGCACGTTCATGTGCTTGACATTTGAATTCTATGGTCTATACCCTAATTTGGATATTCTCTTAAATTCATCCTTATATTTGGCATATTATGTCTAAAAAGGGGGAGAGAAAGTGAGTGAGTGACTGACTAACCACTGACCACTGACTGACTACTAACCATTGGTAGAGGGGGGGCTTAATACTTGATGGGGAGCCTCATGTCTCAGAAGATGTTTTGACATCTTCCTTTGCTAAGAACTAACTGCTAACTGAGTTTATGTTTTAATTTCTTTGCCTATGCTGCTACTCTGATAATGATCTGATAATATGCTCTGGTAATTTTTTAGCCAAAATTTGCCAAAGAGGGAGTTTTTAAGTGTTTGTTGGCAGCAATTTTGGTAAAACAATGACTTAATAATGTTTTGCTAAATGTCTTAACATTTGGAGCAAAACTGATTTGTATGATGTCAAAGCAGATGTCTTAACATCTACCTCCTAAACTGATCTCAGCCCAACATCAGTTTAAGTTTTATGTTTCTTGATTTCCAACACTCCATAATTCAAGATTTGTAACTCACAGGCGGCGAAAAATATGGAGGAATATTTTTCAAAATGCATGGATTTTATCTTGACCTGGTTTTATGGAAATATTCAAAATAATTGAATATTTGGTTTTAAATCCCAAGCCCACAGCTGCGCATATATAAGGACTTGCTTCCTTGTTCAAACTACTGTAACTTTTGAAGAATAATACTTTCTTTCTGTTTTAAAAATACTAAGTCTTTTAATTGTCAAACACTATAGTATTGATTGGGTACTTGTGTTGTTATTTGGGCTGTTAATTATGTATCATTCATAAGCTTTTAAGCATTGAATGATTGAGGTGTTTTAAACTTATTATTTCGGTTAGTTTTTCACTGTAAGTGATTGAAGGGATTTGAGGACGGCTTCATACATAGGTGAGTCTTAGGTAGAAGTTTAGCACGGGTAGTGATTAAGTGATTAGATCATAAGCTGGTTGTTTACTGAGGGTCTATGAATTGATACTATTTAGTGAACTTGTCCCTGGCTTGGTAGCCCCCAGAGTAGGTGTTGTTGTACACTGAACTGGGTGAACAATCTCTTGTGTTTTTACTGCTTTTAATTTTACTGCACTTTACTTGCAAACAGATATTTGTGTCGTGTCATCTCATTCGACATCATATATCTGATACAAGAATTTCATCCTCCTATTTTGCAAATCACAAAAGCGCGGGTTTTGGTTCACAAAAAGGAAAAGAAATTCACAACTATTCCATTGTAAAACCAAGTCAAAACTGCCATAAAAAACTAGATAAGCATGCAGCCTAAAGCCAATACCAGCAAGCTGCCAAACTGCAGCACAAAAATAGGCTGACAAGCGCAATAAGCCCAATGCGATTAAACCAAAACAACAAGCAGCAACAAGAAACAAATAGCAGCAGCGGCTGCAAGCTTAGCAGCGGGTTGCTAAAATAACAAAAACAACACAAAATAGCAGCAGCAGCTGCAAGTCAACAGTAGCGCAACAAACCAAAACAAACAAGGCAGCACAACTAAAAACCAAAGCAACAAGTCAAATAGTCACCAGCAGCAAATGTAACAATGCAAGCTATCAAGTAGCTCGCAAAACCTTATGTCATCATGTTCCTAATATTGCAAACCCTTTAGAAAATTAAAAAAAAAAGAAGCAAAATAGCTTTGCAGCATTGAAAGATAAAGAGGAAAAGAGACAGGTTTAGAGAGATATCACCATACCCATACAACAATCCAAAAACCTACAATGTTGCTGCCCATAAAATTGTCAAAAGCAGGTTGCATTAGCTACTAAAAAAACCGTGTATAAAGCCAGCTAACACTATCAAAACAACTGCAATAATCAGTCCAAAACTTACACACAAAGAAAAACAAAAACTGCTTTAGAAAGTGCAGTTTCAGCATACCGAAATTGTTTGAAAATTATAAAAATATTTTCCCCTAAACATTAGTTGCTGTGACTATAAAATAACAAAGCAATAACTTAGTAAGATATAGATTAACAACATAGAATTGGACACACACAAAAAACAGAGAAAATTCACCATCTTCAACCTTTATATCACCCCATGTCTTAAATTTTAAAACCATCTCAAATTCATCCTTGTTCCCCTCGAAATCATTAAAACCAACCTGACTGCAGTCTACCATCAACACCACTCAACACCTACAAGTTACAATAGCTCATACTGAAACCGGCACAACAGAAACAATTCAACGTCAGAGCAACAACTTCCACACCATTCCGTAACACTCTATTCTATAAACCAAAAAACACCACAAACCCACATCATCCTAACCTCAATCCATCGAATACCTTTGTTCACAAAACTAACACCACCTAATCTCTGCCAAGCAACAACCATAATTCTCCATCATCTTCACCACCAATGCACCTTATTTCAATAACCTTCAACACCCTCAATCTTCAATCAACCGCACCACTGAAATTTCCAACTGTCACCTGTTACACCTTCACTAAATCACCATTATAGACCCTTAATCACAACACACTTTCATACAACATAACTCATCTACAACTATCCTCGACAACTTAAAACCATAAATCCCTAACCATCAACTCACAGCGACGGAAACACAGTACCAGACAAAATTCCAAACCAGAATTTAAAGAAGAAGAAGGATAGAAATAAGCGTTGAATCGTTGTACCTGGGTATTCCGGAGAGATTATCCTTTTTGCCCAGTAAGTGTTTTTTTTCCTCAGTTTCTTCGTTCTTTTTCTTTTGCTTTACCGTAGCACTTAAATTTGGATTTGATTAGTGTTGTTTATGAATGAGTGAGTAATGTGAGAAACCATTAGAGAAAAAGAGAAACCAATTTAAGAGATGATGCCATGAGAATAGAGGAATTCACGAACAGAGGGAGTATTTTCGACGAGGAAAGAAAAGAGAGCGTGAAAGAGAGGGAGTAGATTGAGTGAGAGAGAAAGGGAACCGAGTGATAACAAGGGGAGAAAGGGAGGAAAACTTGTTTTAAAAAAAATAGAGAAAGAGGCGTTTGCCTCTGTTTCTTAGGGTTTTGAAACTCGCCTTGTTTCTTAGTGAGGAGCTGGGTCTGGACCCGACCCGGTCCAACCCAGATTTTTTTTATACTTTTCTTCTTCTTTTTTATGATTTTTTCTTTTCCCTAAGATATTATGTCACTTAATTGGTCACTAAGCTCAACTGCAACTTACTTTTATTTTTAATGGTCTTTTTTGGGCTCTAATATGTTTAATACAACAAGTCTAATCCAAAATTTCTGCTTTCACCCCGTAATTTTGTTTTATAATTTTGTTTTAATTGAATTTAGTTCTATTCCCTTTGTCTAGTTTTTTATTGCTTATCAATTTAGTTTAGTTTTATTTATTAAATTTTCTTAGCTTTTATTCATTTAGTTTAGTTGGTAACATTAAAAATCTTATTTAGTTTGGTTTAGTAACTTTAAAATTCTTATTTAGTTTTATTTAGTAACTTTAAAAGTTTATTTGGTTTAGATCTAATTTAATAATCTTAGAACAATTTTTATAAACTTAGAATATTAAGTTAGTTTAGAATTATTTTAATAATTTTAGTTTAGATTTAATTTTATTAATCTTTAGTATTAATTTTTTAAATTTAATTAAATGAAAATATACAATTTCAAAATTAATCTATTAGTTTAGGACTTTGTAAATGATTTTACTAATTAACTTTTTATTTAGTCTTAAACTATTTTGTTTAAATTCTTCATAAAAAAATACCAAAAGATATATATACATTCGATTTAATTTTTTTGTAATCAATTATTCTCTCCTCTAGAATAGGTTTTTACTTTCTTTTCAAAAATTCTCACAAATAAAAAATACCAAGTATTTGATTTCTCTATTTTTACTTTGTTAATTAATTTTATAGATTGTTGTAGTTTTAATAAATTGGTCGATTCGATTTGGTTGTATTGATTGCTTATTTAGATTTTTAATCGTATTGACGATTCGATCCATCCCCTTTTATAAATTTGTATTCCCCATTCCCAAAAGCTATGTAATAGCGTAGAATTTTAATTTCTGCAATTTACTGTTTTTCTTTATATTGTATAGTAATTAGGCATGTATGACAATATTTAAAATCAATTGCTAGATAACCCTAATCAAAGACAAATTAACTTGAATCAAACACACTTTTCACACGCGCACCTCTAGGATAACCTTGCTTGTTGCCTCGGAAAAACAGTCATGTCCCTTGAATGTGGGACGCTTTAGCAAAGACCCTTCGATGAAAAATATTGTAGTCCCTCAATGTCCCTCGATGTGGCCTTCAGTAAATGATCTAGTCCCTTACAAAAATTGTTAAATCGTCTTACAAGTTGCCTTCTATGACTATACGATGACCCACGCTTGTCCCTTCACATCCAATGATAGGGCTTTTTACGAATCAATGGTAAGATAGAAACATCTAAAGGAGGAGGAAAAGAACAAAGACCTTTTGAGTAGGTAGAACGCACTAAGTTGCTTGCTCACAAACTAAAATCATTTCCACATTTACACTTTCAAAACATCTTCAAAAAACAAACATCTCTTTGAACTATTTTCAAAACCAACACTTTATATACATTCTTATAGAGACGAGAATCATTACAAAGTTTTCTGAAACAAAGGCGTTTTCAAAATATTTTTAAACTTGCACCAAACACAAACACACTTCAAATAAAGCATTTTCAAAGTGATAAAGCAACTAAGAGCCCGTAGATAATTATGGATGAAAAGGGTGCTAACACCTTCCCTTTTCATAACCTACCCCCGAACTCAAGAAAATATCTCAAAAGGTCTTTCCTGTTCTTTTCACCCTTTCCTTTATTGGATAAAAGAAAAGTCGGTGGCGACTCTTGCTATCCGCAACAATTGCGATAAAAAGCAAAATACTCAAGTCAGTTCTCCAACGGTATTATAGACATAATATCAAGTATTCAAATGCATCATCTTGACCTAATAGCATGGTTCAAATCACTTCTCAAGATCAATTGATTGATAATTGAAATTTGGTCAACTGATGAAAAAAGTCAACTATACACTGAAAAGTCCAACTTTGACTTTTTTGATAAAAATCAAGTTCTAAAAATCATATTTCATCAAGACATGTCAAAATATGAATATTGTTCATCAAGAAATGAAAAATTCAAAATTCACTTTGAAAAGTCAAAATTCCTAAGACGTAGAAATTTTTCTAAGTGTTGGAAAATTTACTTTTTTTCATGACTTCATGCCAACTTTGCACCAAGATGCAAGATGATTTAAAGAAAACTTCCAACATGGAAGTTGTATATCTTGAAAAAATATACAAATTTTCTTCATAAATAAAATTCTAGAGATGCTTGTATTTTGAGTTATAAATTCATAAAGACATGTACATGAAGCAAAAATACTTAGTGAAAATTTGACCTAGTTTAGGCAGATTTTTTACCTAACTTATTGGACAAGTTTCACATGGTTCCTATTTGATTTTACAAAAATGATCAAAAGATAAGTTGTATAGGATGTTTCAAGCTTTCCAAAATATCCAATAACTCATTGAGATCATGTTTGAGCTAAGAGTATCGAAGCCATGAAGTTAGGATTTCAAACTTGTTTTGCAAGGCAGATTTTGTGATGAACATGAACCAAATCCATAGCCATGCTACATAATCTTCACTTTGCATGCCTCATACTTATTTATCACTCCATAATTAATGGTTTACACAACGGGTTTCACCCTTATCCAAGTGCTTCAAGCTTTTTCAAAACCAATTTTCCATTTTTGGAAGAAAGTAACATATCCATTCTTGAAGAGTGACTTTAATCACAAAGTCAAATTGTCTTGAGTGTCTCACTTGTTGTTCTGATCACACTCAACATCTACAAATAAGAACATCCATGTTTAAAGTGTTAACCACTCTACAAGCTTTAGGAAGATGTTTGTCATGGTTGCTTCAAAAACAAGTAAAGGTGTTACAACTAGATAATTCAAATTCTGACTTGTTGTAGCACACAAAACCTCTTGCCTATAAATGAAGATGTGAAAAACACAAGAAGGGGAATTGAATTGAAAAACTTGGATCAAATAAAAATAGCTTAAGGACACAATATTTTTATCCTGGTTCATTTGATCTCAAACTACTCCAGTCCACCCGTCAAGGTGATTTCGCCTCTCTCCAACGAGGTCTTAATCCACTATTCTCAAAGGATTACAACAGCTACTTTAAGAACTGTTAAAGTCTTCTTGATTATAACCACAAGTCGGTTAATCTCAAGGAAATCTTTTACAAATATATGAACAAGAGTGTGTTGTTGTTTTCTAACAAAACAATATATCACAAATGTTATACTTACACAAATTAAGCTTGGAATACAATGAATTTGCTAAAGTTTTGAATATGCGTGGTTTGGAAGGCTTGGCAAATTGTTGTGTGCGTACGTACGTGCTTCTTTCACAAGCAGACTTGTTTATATAGGCAGTCAAATATACGTTGTCCATAAAGTAGGTTTAATGATAATAACACACTTTCCTTTTATAGAAGATCTTGTCTGAAGAAGGTCGTTAGCATTTAATTTTGTCTTGAATAATCAGTATCGCTTCAGAGTCTTCTTAGCAAAACTACTGATAACACTTCAGAGTGTTGATGACTTGGTAAAGATGTCTTTGATCAGAGTCAGAGTGTATTTGTTTAGGCGCAGATTCTGGTCATCAAGCTTCAGCGTATAATCTGGTAGCTTCAACGTGTAGCACATATTGCTGATCATCTGATGCTGATTCCATTCTGATGCTGATTCCATCAGAACTTCTGCATATACAAAACATAATTTTAAGAAGCATAGTTGTTATTTGTATATATCTTTGAATTTAATTATTCTTTGTATTTTGTTATCATCAAAACTCTAATCAAGGGTTATAGAATCAAACTATGTTCTAACAATATCCCCCTTTTTGATGATGACAAAAACCAGATTTTTCAATTGGAAATAAAGAATAAAAAGTATAGAATTAAGAAGAAAGACTCCCCCTGAGTTGATTACTTCCCTTTAATTCCATGAGTCTTTGAGCATCAGAATCTTACTGTATCTTTCATCAGAGTTTTGTACTTGTTCAAGCTTTTCAGAAGAAAGAAATTGAGTAGATAAGAATGTTTGAGACTTATGTCTCAGTAATCCGTTATTGAAAATATCTTATTCTTTCTCCCCCTTTTTGTCAGTTATCAAAAAGAACATATAATCAGAGCCAAAAAGGATTTATATTAAAATTAGAAGCAACGATAAGAAGTTCATAACAGCAGCAATGTAGAAAATTTTACAGATAAACAAATTTTAAAACAAAGGAAAATCTAAGATGGAGGAGGAAGGCGCGTGAACAAAGCTTCCAACAAGCCCTTGATCTGGGTGTTGGTTTCCTGTTGTTTGGTTAACATGCTCTTGATTTCCGAAATTTTATCATCCTGTTTGTCCATCCTTTCCTGCATAATAATATCTTCTCTCTTCAGTTCTTCCAGAGTCTGCCTTTCATAGGAGGAAGCTTGAGAATCTCCAGTAACTGGATGCTTCTCAGAGCATTCTGCAATGTCATCTTTTTGAACCAGTTCCTCTGCATGAATCATCTGCTCTGGAGTATCAGTCAGAATGAGACCTTCTGACTCTGGTTGAACTTTGTCTGCTGGACGATGTTCTGACCAGGGAGCATTGTCGAGAGGGAGAACTTCTTACTTGAGCAGTTGGCTCAGAACTTGATCTTCAATTACCTTTAGCAGATTACTTAAATTCTGTTGAACTTGTCTGTAGCTCTGTTCTTGCATCTTATGAGTTTCATAACTTATCCATCTTCTGAAACTTGTCCAAAGATAATCTGAAGCTGCATGATTAATCATATCAAGACTAGCTTGCTTCAGAGAAGTTATCCACTTCTGCATTTCTGTTTCAAACATCAATAAACTAGTACCATAATCTGGTGAGGGTTCAGATGGTTTTGATTTTGGAATGGCCGTTTTGTGGGTTATGGCAGCAAGACATTCAAAAACAGTTAAATCAATGATAGTTTTGGCGTTGTCATCTGGATTGTTCTTTGGTGAGGGAGTGGGAGAGTCTGGAATAATTATTGGACTAGTTGGGGAATTTGGTGGAGTTGATTCTAGTGAAGAGGGAATTTGGGGAATATCCAGAATGGTCAGGGGCATACGGATGGCCAGAGGTTCAGTGATTCTAGGAATGGGAATGGTATCAAAATCATCAGTTTGGTTGGATTGAATGTTATGAGATTCTGGTTCACAGGATTCAGAAGGTTGTACCTCAGAAGTCGGTCAAAATACATATTCCATCCTTGAGCCTTTACTTCTTCAGAAAGGTTGAATCCATTTTCTTAAAGACTTTCAAAATCCGCAATCAATTCTGAAAGCACTTCTAAGCTGTCAATGGGCGTGAGGAGAGTTCTGAACGGTTCTTCATATAGTTATGTGGATTCTGTTCTCTGAGTACTGGTATTAGGGATGCTTGAGGAAGCCATGTTCAGACATAAAATTTGAGAAGAAAATGAAAGGGTTTTTGAGAGATGAAAACTGAAAACAATAAGATTGTAGAGAAAGTGAAAGTGAAAGAGTGTAAAGAGTGAGAAATGCGTTTAAATAGATTTTGAAAACATAAACTGCAAGAGAGAGAAATAAATTGTAATGATTATAAGCATTAATGACATCTGATTTTAGGGGATTCAGAAAGATATTGGAACAGTTACCCATGACATGTATCTCAATGCATCCAATCAGCGCTTTTGACCTTTCAGAAAAATGAACGCGTGTTCAGCCTCAGAAGGTAGCTGATGAATGGATGACAATTGTTTGCTTACGTGAACAACACACTTCTATCCTTGAAATGACACGCTCAGATCTTCATGGATAGATTCTGATACAATCTGGACTTCTAAAATTCTGAAGGAAGGTTGATCAGCAGTTCACAGAAAATAACAAAAATTCTGAAGATTAAGATATGTAAATAAAATAGTTTATTCTGGGCAAAGCTTCATGCTGAGATGTTTCAGAATGAAGTTAAACCTGTCTTCAGAAAGAGGTTTTGTAAAGACATCAGCCCATTGATGGTCTGTGTCAATGAATTTTAAATTGAGAATCCCTTTCTGAATATAGTCCCTAATAAAATGATGTTTTATTTCTATATGCTTAGCCCTAGAATGCAAAATAGGATTTTTACTTAGACAAATAGCATAAGTATTGTCATAGAGGATAGGGATGTTACTCTCAAATATATTGAAGTCCTCAAGTTGACTTTTCATCTAGAGCATTTGTGTCCTTCATCCAGCTGTTGCTATGTATTCAGCTTCTGCTGTTGATAGAGCTATTATGGATTGTCTTTTGCTGGACCATGAGTTCAGATTTTCTCCCAGAAACTGGCAGCTTCCAGAAGTGCTTTTACGTTCTACTCTGTCTCTAGCAAAATCAGCATCACAGTATCCTACTAGGCTGTAATCACTTGCTTTTCTATAAAATAAACCCAGATTAGCAGTGCCTTTCAGATACTTGAAAATTCGCTTAACTGCTGTTAAGTGAGATTCTCTAGGATCTGATTGGAATCTAGCACAAATGCAAACACTGAATAGAATTTCAGGCCTTGAAGCCTTCAGATAGAGAAGAGAACCAATCATACCTTTGTAGACCTTCTGTTCTACCTTTTTACTTACCTCTTCTTTTTCCAGAATGCACGTGGGATGCATTGGAATCCTTGAGGGCTTATTTTCTGAGAGATCAAATTTCTTCAGAAGTTCGCTGACATATTTTCTCTGATGAATGTAAGTTCCTTCAGGAGTTTGATTAATTTTAATTCCCAGAAAGAATTTAGTTCCCCCATTAGGCTCATCTCAAATTCTGCCTGCATACATTTAGCAAACTCTCTTCCCATAGAGGGTTTAGTGGATCCAAATATGATGTCATCAACATAAATATGACATACTAAAATTTCATTCTTAACTGTCTTACAGAACAAGGTTGTATCCACTTTCCCTCTAGTGAATTCCTTTTCCAACAGAAAGTTACTTAGTTTTTCATACCAAGCTCTGGGAGCTTGTTTCAGACCATAGAGTGACTTCTTTATTTTGAAAACATATTCTGGATTTTTGGAACTTTCAAAACCATGGGGTTGGTGCACATATAATTCTTCTTCTATATAGCCATTTAAGAATGCACTCTTGACATCCATCTGATATAGAGTGATGCCTTTATTAACAGCAAATGAAATTAAAAGTCTGATAGATTCTAACCTGGCGACTGGAGCAAAGGTTTGTGTATAGTCTATCCCCTCTTGCTGACTATAACCTTGTGCTACCAGCCGTGCTTTGTTTCTGATGACTTAACCTTGTTCGTTCAGTTTGTTTCTGAACACCCATTTTGTACCAATGACGTTGAATCCTTTTGGTTTGGGAACCAGATCCCATACGTCATTTCTTGTGAATTGATTTAGCTCCTCTTGCATTGCCAGAATCCAGTCATTGTCCAGAAGTGCTTCATCAATTGTTGTTGGTTCAATCAGAGAAACCAGTCCCATGAGGGATTCTTCAGAGTTTCTGAAGGTAGATCTTGTTCTGATTGGATCTTCCTTCCTTCCTAATATTGTTTCTTCTGGGTGATCAATGCTGCTTCTGGATGGTCTTTTCTGGAGTTGATCAACAGAAGGTGTTGGGTTGCTTGCAGTGACTATTTCTAATGTTGAGGGAGTGTCTCTGTTGAGAGCCTCTGATGAGTTGTCTTCAGTACCTATGAGTTCAACTTCCATACCTGCAAGGAATTCATTCTGCTTTGACTTTTGAGAGTCAAGCTTATCATCAAACCGAACACTGATTGACTCTTCAACAATCTGTGTTTCTGTATTGTATACTATGTACCCTCTTGAGCGTTCAGAGTATCCTAACATAATACACTTTTGTGCTTTAGATTCAAACTTGTTCAAATAATTTTTTGTATTCAAAATAAAGCATGTACATCCAAATGGGTGAAAATAAGAAATGCTGGGCTTTCTGTTCTTCCACAATTCATATGGAGTCTTTTCCAGAATAGGTCTTATGGAGATTCTATTCTGAATGTAACATGCTGTGTTTATTGCCTCTGTCCAGAAGATCTTAGCAACGTTAGTCTCGTTGATCATAGCTCTGGCCATTTCTTGCAATGTTCTGTTCTTTCATTCTACAACTCCATTTTGCTGGGGAGTTTTAGGACAAGAGAAATCATGCAGAATGCCTTTTTCATTAAAGAATAATTCAAAATCTTTATTTTCAAATTCTCCACCATGATCACTTCTGACTTTTATGATTCTAAGATCCTTTTCATTCTGAACTTGGTTGCAGAAGGTGACAAACACAGAATGTGACTCGTCCTTGTGCCTTAAGAACTTTACCCATGTCCATCTGCTATAGTCATCTACGATTACTAACCCATACTTCTTGCCACTGACTGAAGCAGTTTTAACTAGTCCAAATAAGTCAATGTGCAGAAGTTCTAATGGCTTAGAGGTGGAAACAACGTTTTTGGATTTGAAAGCAGGTTTTGCAAACTTGCCTTTCTAACATGCTTCACACAGAGCATCTGAATTGAACTTCAGGTTAGGAAGTCCTCTGACCAGATTGAGTTTGTTAATCTTAGATATTCTTCTCATACTAACATGTCCCAATCTTCTGTGCCAGATCCATTGCTCGTTGTTAACAGACAGAAGACATTTTACATTCTGACTTTTCAGTTCAGAAAGTTTGATTTTATAAATATTGTTTTTCCTCTTTCCATTAAATAGGATAGTCCCATCTTTCTGACTAATAGCTTTGCATGAATTTTGATTGAAGATTATATCATAACCGTTATCACTTAATTGACTTATGGATAACAAGTTATGCATTAATCCATTAACTAATAAAACATTACTTATAGAGGGAAGATTACCATTACCTACTGTTCCAGAGCCAATAATTTTTCCTCTCTGATTGCCTCCAAAGCCTACGTGGCCTCCAGGATTAAGTTCTAGGCTTTGGAGCATATGCCTTCTTCCCGTCATGTGTCGTGAGCAGCCAGAGTCCAGGTACCATGATTGGTGTCTTTGCTTTGCTACTAAAGATATCTGCCACATGTATTATTTTATCCTTAGGTACCCACATTTTCTTGGGTCCTGATTTGTTAGTTTTACCAAAACTCTAGTTGAATTTTGGTTTGACATAGTAATCACTACTTGTGTATTTTATGGCATGTGTGTGCCCATGTATAAAGTGTGAATCAAGTGGAGTGTGTTTTATAACTAAGTCCATAGCATTTTTTGGAGTAGGAACCTTACCTTGATATCCTATCCCTTTTCTGCCATTTCTGCTAACTCCATAGATCATTAAAGCCATCTTGCTTCTGTCTATGTTTTTAGCAAGAAACTTCTGAAAGCTGTGATCATACTCTTTGATGATATCATCAACATTGCTGGGAGTTTCAGGGATTGTTTCCTTTTGAGAGTTTTGCAATTGGTTTTCTAATTTTGAAATTTTTTCTTTTAACTCAGAATTCTCCAATCTGAGACTCTAAGTCTTATCAGAGTCAGAAGCAAGATTCCTTTTCAGGTTTCTGAATTTGACTATGATCTGCTGATACTTTCCCAGAATTTCATTAAGCCTTTCATCTAATTCAGCCTTAGTAAAATTTATAGTAAAGTCAGGGAATACCTCTTCTGTATTTGATTAAGAGTCTGACTCAGAAGCTTCACTGTCTTCAGATACGTTTGCCATGAGAGCTATGTTTGCTCTTTCATCATCTAATTTTGAGTCAGCTTCAGATGTGTCAGAATTATCCCATGTATCCATGAGACTTTTCTTCTTTTCCTTGCCAAACTTCTTTTTGGGCTTCTCCTTCTAAAGCTTTGGGCAATCACTTTTGTAGTGCCCTTGCTCGTTACACTCATAGCAAGTGATGTCTTTGTTGTTTGGCTTTCTGTATCCTGAAGAACCTTCAGATCTTCTGTATCCAGAGGAGGATTCTGACCTTCTGTATCTAGAGGAAGATTCATTCTGATTTTCTGATCTTCTGGGATTCCTGAACTTCCTTTGCCTCTGCTTCCACAGTTGGTTCACCCTTCTGGAGAGAAGAGACAGTTCATCTTCTTCTGATGAGGATCCATCAGAGGTTTCTTCCACAGCCTGCAAAACTTTGGAGTCAGATTTTCTGTTAGATTTTAAAGCTAATGGCTTACCTTGCTTTTGAGGTTCATCTGCTTCTAGATCTATCTTGTGACTTCTGAGGGAGCTGACAACTTCCTCCAGAGAGATTTTGTTGATATCCTTGGCTAGCTTAAGCGCTGTGACCATTGGCCTCCACTGTTTTGGCAAGCTTCTGATGATCTTCTTAACGTGATCAGCAGTGGAATATCCTTTGTCAAGAACTTTTAGACCAGCAACGAGAATTTGGAATCTTGAAAACATAGTTTCTATTGATTCACTATCTTCCATCTTGAATGCCTCATACTTCTGAATGAGCGCAAGGGCTTTGGTTCCTTTGACTTAAATGTTTCCTTCATGCGTCATTCTCAGAGAATCAAACATATTTTTGGCAGTTTCTCTGTTTGATATTTTCTCATATTCTGAATATGAGATGGCGCTGAGAAGAATTGTTCTGGCCTTGTGATGATTTCTGAACTCACGCTTTTTCTGATCAGACATCATTTTCATGTCAATCTTCTGACCATGTCCATCCACTGGGTGTGTGTATCCATCAGTCACCATGTCCCACAGATCAACATCATGGGCCAGAAAGAAACTCTCAATTCTGTCTTTCCAGTAGTCAAAGTTCTCTCCATCAAAGACTGGAGGTTTTCCACTAAATCTATCCCTTTCTTCATTGTTGTCATTGCTGATGTTTTGGCTTGGTCCTGCCATTGTGTTTTTCTGACGCTGGATCTTGTACTGACACGGTTAAGTGTTTAAGCTCAGAACCAGGCGCTCTGATACCAATTGAAGATGTGAAAAACACAAGAAGGGGGGTTGAATTGAAAAACTTGGATCAAATAAAAACAACTTAAGGACACAATGTTTTTATCCTGGTTTGTTTGATCTCAAACTACTCCAGTCCACCCGTCAAGGTGATTTCGCCTCTCTCCAACGAGGTCTTAATCCACTATTCTCAAAGGATTACAACATCTACTTTAACAATTGTTAAAGTCTTCTTGAGTACAACCACAAGCCGGTTAATCTCAAGGAAATCTTTTAAAAATATATGAACAAGAGTGTGTTGTTGTTTTCTAACAAAACAGTATATCACAACTGTGATAGTTACACAATTTAAGCTTGGAATAAAATGAATTTGCTAAAGCTTTGAATATGCATGGTTTGGAAGGCTTGGAAAATTGTTGTGTGCGTACGTACGTGCTTCTTTCACAAGCAGACTTGTTTATATAGGCAAGCAAAGATACTTTGTCCATAAAGTAGGTTTAATGATAATAACACACTTTCCTTTTGTAGAAGATCTTGTCTGAAGAAGGCCATTAGCATTTAATTTTGTCTTGAATAATCAGTAACGCTTCAGAGTCTTCTTAGTAAAACTGCTGATAACGCTTCAGAGTGTTGATGACTTGGTAAAGATGTCTTTGATCAGAGTCAGAGTGTATTTGTTTAGGCGCAGATTCTGGTCATCAAGCTTCAGTGTATAATCTGGTAGCTTCAGCGTGTAGCACATATTGCTGATCTTCAGATGCTGATTCCATTCTGATGCTGATTCCATCAAAACTTCTGCATATACAAAACATAATTTTAAGAAGCATAGTTGTTCTTTGTATATATCTTTGAATTTAATTATTCTTTGTATTTTGTTATCATCAAAACTCTAATCAAGGGTTGTAGAATCAAACTATGTTCTAACAATAAATACATACACCATTTGTAATCCAACACACGAAATTAGAAGCCCTCAAACTTTCTAAAACATAGAATCATAAAAATTACCTCAAAACTTGTCATTTCTGAGTTTTGAATCCAATCTCCAAATCCACTTGTGCGTTTCTTGGCCAAACCTTTCACAAAGCTTCTAATACACATATATAAGCTATCCAAACACCAGTAACATAAATGTAACACCATTTACACCATCCTCCATTTTCAAAAATAGAGCTTTGCACTTGGACTTCTCCAGCACGATTCAAGCACTCTCAGCACGAAGTAAGAGTTGCATTAGCTTCCTAGGGACTTGAGAAAGCTAACTTGATCATCACAACAACTTGAATTAAGCTCAAACTCATTTCACGATTTCCAGTTTTGAAGGTAATTTTTGGAACTTTTAACTCTTCATGTAGGCATTGTTAGGCTTTCATTTTCAAAGATAAAATGTAGACATCATTGCCCTGAATCTAACCATGTCAATAGTTTTCATTTATATTTCCTGAGTTTAGAGAATTTTGAGTTTGAACTTTCTGGAAAAATTAGGGTTCAGATTAGGGCCAACAAAATTCTTGCTAATCTTTGATTTATAGTCTAAGTTATTTATATTTCTGGAATCGTGAGGAAAAATGGAGTAACTTTCATGTTTACAGTTTTAATTTTTGTTGAGAAATGAGAAAGTTACTGGTTCAAACATGGCGCGAGGAAGAAGATGAAGTACAGGCCTAGTAAGCGTTTTCAAATATATATTTATGGTTTTTTATAAGTAAATAGATGTATATCCACCCCAGTGGTAGATCATGTGTGTATTATTGCTAAGGGTCTGGGTTCGAGCCCCAGCGCTGCCCTTTTTCCAAGTTTTCATTGTTTTTCTTCTTTTTTGTCATAAGCCATCGTGCCTGGGCCTAAGGTCTTTGGACCTTGTTTCTTTTACTCAGACTCACCCCATGTTTACTCATAACATGCTTTCCCCTTTATTTTTTATTTTTATTTTCATTTTCTGATTAAACAAAACAGGCCTTGGGCCTCTAACACACAAAAATTATTTTTCTCACACTCCCTATATTATTTTTTACACCTTACTAACTTCAATATTTATTTTATTTTATTTTATTTTATTTATTATTTTATTATTATTAATATTATTAATATAATTACTTTTATTAATAAAAATCCAAAAATATTTTATTATTTTATTAACATATTTGGTATACTCTTATTTTTATTTCTTTTAAGACCAAAAGACCAAACAAAATTTTCTTTTTAAATTTAATTTATTTTCATAAATTAAATAATTAGACTTAGGTTTATTACATTTTATTTTCTTTCTTAATTAAAATTAATTTAGAACTTAGGACTTTTAATTAATTAATTTTTTACACTAGTTTAATTAAATTAAAACTATTGTCTACAAAACCCTTAAAAACTTGTTTCTTTAATCAAATTAATTTTTTTCTTAATTAACTTGGGTTTAATTTTCCTCATTATAATTGATTATTCTCCTTTTAGTTATTTACATCAAAATCATTTTCTTAACAAAGTCCAAACAAAAATCCATTTCTTTTCCATTTATATCCTTGTACGTTATTCATTTCATTTCTTGTACATTTATTCAAATTCAATATGATTGTAATAGATAATTAGGATTAAGTTTCTTGCACTGCCCATTTGTAAATTTGTACACCCCATTCCCAAATGATGTAATAGTGTATAAATTTACTTTCCACAATTTATCGCTTTCGAATATAAATGCTAGTAATTAAGGTTTGTATGGAAATACTAAAATAAACAAATAGCAAACCCTAAATCCAAGATAAATCAAGCATGAAATACAAGACACTTGCACAGTTACACCTCTAGGGTTAATTCCATTTTTTTGCCTTAATAATGGTCATGTTATGCATGTGAGATACTTTAGCAAAAATGATCAAAAATACAAGATCATAGTCCCTCGATGACGCTTCGAATGTTGCCTTACAAATGATCTTAGACCCTTAAGAAAATTGCTAACGTATCTCACTACATTGTTATCCATGACTATATGATGAACCACGTCTGTCCCTTCACATCCAAAAATATGGCTTCTTACCAATCAATGGTAAGATAACAATATTAAAAGAAATAGGAAATGAACAAAAGACTTTTGAGTAGGTAGAATATTTATAGCTGCTTGCTCACAACCATCTTCAAAACATCTGTCAAACACACTAACACTTTCAAATGAAATATTTTCAAAAGTAAACAATTTGTATACATTCTTATAGAGAAGACAATCATTACAAAGTTCGTCTAAACAAAGGCACTTTTCAAAAATACTCTCAAAAATAAATCATAAATACATTTCAAACAAAGCATTTCAAAGTGAGCTAGCAACTAAGAGCTCATAGATAACTACGGATAACACCTTCCCTCTTCATAACCTACCCCCCGAACTCAAGAAAATGCTCAAAAGGTATTTCTTGTTCTTTTAACCCTTTCCTTTATTGGATAAAAGAAAAGTCAGTGGCGACTCTTGCTATCCTCAACAATTGCGATAAAACACAAAACGCCCAAGTCAGTTCTCCCACCGTATTACACCTACCATGGTGACTCCTTAAGCAACACAAGGGTTATCATAAATTTTCTTGGATCTGTTTGAATTTTTCTATAGTCTGGATATAAGACTATAACTTAGCTCTACTGAGACGCGACCCAGTTTAAATTTTATGTTTTTGTTAGTTCTCTATTTTTAGGATTGGCATTAATTTTGTAAAATAAATGTAGTAGAAATATGTTAAATAGGATGTCTTATCTTGATAATAAGAACAGGTTGAGTAAGAAGTCCTATTTTATGTTAAGACATGTTATGATGAGAAGTTCTAATCATATGGAAAAACATGTCGGATAAGATGTCCTATGCAGGGTCATTCGACACCGCGCTTGTGCTAGGCTGGACAGTTGGATCAACTCAAGATTTAACAGATGTCAAACATTATGGGAATATTATGTTATCCTATACGGCACTGTCTTATAAGCCTGGAATATTAAAGTCAGAATCAAGAAGAATATTGAAGAATATTAACTTTCTAATTATGGAGAAAAATTAGGAAAGATTTGCTTGAAGACTTATGTTCTAGCAGAAGTTTCTGGTAATTTGTAGCAGCTGATATGTTGTATTTCTGAAGCCCAAATCTAGTTGGGAAAAAGGTTATAAATAGAAGCATTGTAACCTATAAAAAGTCATCAGTCGTGAATGAAAATATGTAGTTATTAGGGATGAGTCAGTACCACTCTCTAGGAGAGTTGGTTGTATGTTCCACTCGGTTGTGAGTTGGACTGATGTTATAGAGTTGTAGTCTCTATTATTGTTCTCACTTAAAATCCTTTTAGTAATGAGTTGAGTATTGTTCTTGGAGGAAGTTTGTAAGCAACTCTAAGTTGTGTTCTTAGTCAATAGTCTTGGTTAGGTATTGTCATGGAAGTGTGTCTTCTAGTTTGCATCATGGAAGTGTGTCTTCCTGTTTTGTTCAATTGCTATCTGTGATTGATGAGGGATTGACGAGGGCCTCATATCTTGGTGAGTCTTAGATAGAAAGTTAGCACGTGTAGTGATTAAGTGAGAAGTTTTAAACGGGGGAGGTTAGCTTCGAATTGATACTTTCTGGTTTATAGGAAAAGAATGAGGTATCTACTGAAAAGTTGTTTGAACTTGGATATTTCATATTGTTGTTTGAATGGTCCCTTGAAGTGGAGGATAGACTATTCGTGACGGGGTGTGTATTTGATCTGTTTGTTGTTATCATGCATGTAGCTTTGGTGGTGAGATGATGTGTTGGGTTTGATTTATTTCAAACCTAGGTTGTTTTGCTTGCACCTGGATTGTGGTGGTTGTGTGCAAGAATTTCTCAGCCATGCCTGAAGGTTGTTGATGAGTTTTTGTTTGTTCTGCTACATCTGATAGAAAACTCTTTTTGGTTCCTTGTCTCTCTAGTGTTGAGGATGTATGGAGGTTTTCCATTGGAATATCAATAAGGGGAGAGCTTTATTATCAACCACATATGTAGCGGTATAAATTTTGAGACTAAGCCATTGGATTGACTTGAATCGCACAAGTCAAATAAAAATCGCCATCATGCTTTATTGTTTCCAAAGGAATGGGAAAAGAGCGAATAATCCAAAAAGGGGGAGAGAATATAAGTTCGGGGGTTAGTTATGAAAATGGAAGGAATTAGCACCCTAAACATATACGGTACTCCACATGAACCTTTTTGAAAATTTGTGTATTTCAGCTATAAAAGTTGTATAAAAATAGATGGTGGAGGTGAGAAAAGAAATATATTTTTTACAATTTTTGCACCCGCCCCCGCGGTTGTGAACCTTTAGTGCCTACATACCACCTTCTGTGAAATAGGGGATCAGGGTACTCGTAGTTCACCTTTAAAAATTTTAAAACACAAGTGTGTTGGTTAATTTTAAGTGATGAGACAACACCGTCTTATCAGAGTGGAAAACATACTTACTACCCACGATTATGAGAAAGGAGAATTTGCGTCATCTCAAAGTGGAGGATATAGCTTAGATTTTAAAATTAACAAAGCCTCACTCAACACCCAAGAGGAAAATGTCTCACTTCACTATATATCATAGAAGTATGGTAGCTTGCATCACTACAAGGATTGACAAGAGTATAATCTTTTGAGAAAATTTTAAAGTAAAAAGCCAAAGTGAAAAAAATAGTTTGAATGAGATTGATTGAATTTTAGTCTTCTCACAAAAATGTCAAAGTATTATTAAGTTGTTTAAAGTTTGATGAAGAAAATGTTTTTGAAAATGCATGGACCTAAGTCCAAGTTTATTATGAAAGCGATTCAAATTTAAAAACAAGAAGAATTTTCAAAGGAGGGAGAAGATTTTTGAAATTAAAGAAAGTGGGAGGATATGAAGGGACTATCCTAAAGCATAAAGTAAAAGCTAGGGAAAAGAACCGTCTAACCAAAAAGAAGTCAACACTTGACATAATGAGTCAATGTAGAATTCTCATCTTTTGGATTGAAACCAAACAATAAAAAATAATAAACCTCTTAAGAAAATCAAGCTTCAAATGCATTAAGTCTTCAAAAAAATTGGGCAGAGTAACGATTGTATACAAATAAATTCTCAATCACAGATAAAGCATATCATCAGAATAACCTGCACATAAAGAAAACAAACAACCCAATGTCTTGGAGTAAACTCCAATAACTCCAGACAATATTGCAATAGTAGCCATAATGTCTCAAGGTAGGTCAAGGTTTCTAATTCTAAGTCCAAGAAGTCCATAACTCCAAAATGCCAAGGATAGTAACCAGATAGTCCAAGTAACATTAAAGTTTTTTATTGTTCAAGTTGATTATTAGGTATCTTCAAAAAGAAATGAAATGCTCAAGTGAGCAAAATAAAAATGACATAAAGATAAATGCTCAAATGAGCAAAGATGAAAGTAGCATGAAATGAAAATGCTAAAATAAATGTGCTCAAAATAAAAAGCATAAAGTAAAAGCATAAAATAAAGTCAATTGTTAGGAATTAGAGATTAGTTGAATGACTATCTTGAAACTTGCATTTGAAAACTCATTAGAATACTGATAAAATCAAAGCCTCTCAATAACAAGTTTCATATACTTTTTGTCAAGTATATCATTCATTTCAAAAATCTCAAGGCAACAACAAATGATCAACGGTGTTTAAATGATTCACTTAGTCCAAAATTTATGATGATTCATTAGAGGATTGATAAGACCAAAGACTCCTAACAATGAACCTCAAGGTTATTAGATCAAAGGTTTTAAATTAAACATACTTGGGCTTGCAAACATAAGTCTGGGCCGCGAATGATCATTTCTCGAATCGGGACAAAATTTAGCGCTATGTTAAGTAATCGTAAGTGGACTTATATAGAAGTCGCACCTATTTTGAGGTCGGTCAATAGCAATCTATGTGCCATATGTTGGAGAGATGATATGTAGATCATCCTCTAACAACATGTAACTCAATGAGGAAGGGATAAGATGAAGAGGTAGGGGATGCAATGTATGAAATTAGGGTTTCAAATATCATCAACATCATTCATCCATTTTGGTGGATTTGGTTTCTCAACCTATCAACACCCAATATCCAATGAGGTTGAGAAATTTGTCACCAAATGAAGTCCAAGTCAGAACCAAATAAAGAAAATAATAAAATAATAAAATAATATTTAACAAAACAAAATTAAAATGGTTAATAAAAGGAAAGTAATTGGTAAAATACACAAAGTATATTAAAATACCAAAAAAAAATCCTAAAAAATAATCAAAGGTCAAACATGATTTAATAAATGTTGACAAAAAAATTCAGAATTTTTTAAAGTCATAAACTAACTTTAAAAATAAAAGAAATAAGTAAAAGAAACCAAAAATGGTAAACAAATAGTAAAATCAGAAATAAAAATAAAAAAGGTTATCAAAAAATGCCAAAAGGCCAAAGGACCTTTCCATAATTTTTTAAGAATTTAAAAATTAATAAAAATATGTTTTATCAATTAAAACAAGTTAATTAAAGTGAAAAATTATAAAAAATATCAAATCATGAAATAAAATTGTGAAAAAGTAAAAATCAGAAAGAGAAAAATCCAAAATATTTTTATGAATTTTTTTTAGATTTTTGAGTCAGAAATGAATTTTTTATGAATATTTCAAGTTTAAATAAATTAAAATATAAAATCAGAAAATAAAAATAAAAACAAAAAGATGTTGACCATTGGATCATTGTCAAAACGCGTTAGTAATCAAATCCAATGGATCTGGAGCAGTGTGCATATCATGGTCATTATTGAATAAACCACCGGATTACATATTAAATCAGATTTTGGAAAAAACAAGTGGCACTTTGTCATTGGTTGAGAGATGACACATTGGTCATCTTCAATTTCCAGCCACGCAAGTTGCATATCTCTCAAACTATAAAATCAGTAGCCCAGACTTATGCCATTCGCTTCGTCTCATCAAGACGAAGAAAACTGTACCCTCATGAAAAATTTATATAAGTTGTAGCTCAGTCCATTTGAAGAAAACCAGAAGAAAAAAGTTGAATAGGGATTTGAATATTCATGATCAAAACTCAATTCCAGTTGAAAACAAATGTTGTGACTAGTATGAGAATGATGAGAGCTTCATTGTGGTAACAAACATTGAGAGAATTGATGAAGGAATCTACCTATTGAAGTTAAAATTCATAGCTCTGAAACTTGACTTGGCTAGCACGATTTAGGATCCTTTAGGGCTTGGTTCTTCTTCTGTTAGCTTTAGTGAATTTCAAGGATGAAGAATTGACAAAGAAAATGGATTGAGGAAGGCCGTAAAACCAAATTCGGAGTTGCAGAAATATGGGTTACGGAAAGAGTTAGACATGGTGATTTTGGCTGTCTAAGCTTGAGAAAATGAGTGAGATATAACCCTCTATTTATAGGGAAGAAAATGGGATGCTCAAACGTGTGGAATGATGAAGTTTGGAGGGAAATCGTGTGAAGCTGCAAGCATGAAAAGTGTGACTTCTATGTTGCTCAAAACTCAACCAAAACTTGCGTTTTAAGGGGCTAATCACTTCTGGAAGATTATTAAACATGATTAGAAGTAAAAACATGCAGAAATTTAGTGATTAGAAGTTGAATTGTGCATTTCAAATTCTGACTTGGAGGAAAAAATCAGTTTCAAGGTACCAACTTTGAATCAATGGAATTCACAACTCAAGGAATCTTAGGGCATGGTTCTTGAAGCAATTGAAATATAAGTTCACAAACTTCACAATGTGCAAAGAATGAGATCAAATTGCTGACTTTTTGTACTTAGAAAAATTCTAACTTTTTCTTTAAAAGTGACCTATAATGTTTTTCATCCAAACATGGCCTTCCACCTAAAATTTACTTTTGGCCAAAAAATATGGCATGAAGTAGATCACTTAAATGAAATTTTGAGATTTGAACGACTTCAAAACTCCAAGAATTGAGAAAGTTATGACTTTGTGATGTTGGTGAAAATTCTTGAGATGACCTATAATCTCTTGCATTCTTAGGGCATCTTCCATCCATTTTCAAGATTTTCACATAAAAGAAGAGTTAAAGATCAAATCCTTAAGATAATTATGGAAAAAGAATGGGCTCAAGGAGATAAAAATTGCCCAAGTTATGATCTTTTGAAGTCACATAATAGAATTTGATGGCCAATCTAGGGGACTTGTAATCTTTCTTCATCATTAGGAATCTTCCACAAAAAAATTTCTTGAAACTTTTGAAGTGATTGGTTTATTGTTCTTTAAAGAGAATCATGTATTTGGAATTACTCAAAAATCTGAAAATATGAGCAAGGTATAGCCCTTAGAAGTTCAAAACCCTAGCTCTTAGAGCAACAAAATGCCTTGGGAACCCCTTTCAATTTTGACAAACTTTCTTGAACAAATACTTTTTTCATGTGAATAGAAGTTGTTGTGGATGATAATAAGAATCCATAGCAACAAAAAACACCTACAAATATTGAGAATTGAGAGATTTATGCACTTGTGATCAAGAAATCAAGAACTTGTCCAATTAGGTCAAACTTCTTCAATCAACTCTTGCATCTTTTGATTTTCTTTGACAAATTGAGGCATGATGAATCATAGTAGACCTTGTAATGATATCAATTCAAAGTATCTTCAATGATGAAGCTTGAATCTCAATGAAACTTTTTTTAAGAAGGCGTGGAAATAAACTCATTAACCTATATATCAACCAGATGAAATGTGTTGAGATTTCACCTATAGAATCATCAATTAGAGAAAACACTCATTGTATTTATTAGTTAAAAGTTAATCAATACAAAACATATATGGTCACAATATATAAATCAAGATGCTTGGTGATTCCTCATGAGTAAGCCTAAATATAGGGAGAAGAACCAAACCCTAGTGTGATCTTGTTGTGATTGAGTTGATATGAAATGATAGACGAATATTAGGGGGGGAAATTGGGGTACAACACTATTTTGGTGTGATATGTGGAAGACAAGCTCAACCAGCTTGTTAAAGTTGCCAAAGATACTTGAGGTTCATCTCAAGCCCACTCATAAAGGCACTTTTAATGAGTGGGCTGAAAAGAGATCTAAAGAAAGTAAGTAGAAAATTATTTTTTCTTCCAACCCTAAAAGGACCAACCTCCGGTATGTGTTAAATGATATCTTGGTGTGTCTCTTGGAAAGATAATCTACCAGATGTTGGAACATTTTATCAGCAGATTGTGCAAAATCCTTTTTGGATAAAGGAATGGCATAGTAGATGCTCTGGGTGCTAAACAAATGTGTGTTGATCACATATGTTTGGAACCCTCTCCTGATTTGGAAGATGAGGCATATGGGTTGTGTATCTAAGATGTTTTATCCTGAAAACATGTCTTAGATAAGTGGGATGATCAAGAGTTGATCAACCTCTTGAGTAATCCTGAGGTCAGTTTAATTCTGATCAATGACTATAGGAGTGCAGAAGCTGTGCTATTTTTGGAAGGGAAATGTATGATTCTCTAATGTGTTTTTGGAAGTTGTTGAAGAGAGTCTCTAATCTAGAGTGGAAGACCTTTAAGATATGTCAGATGTAATGTCTTGACATCTTAGTGTTGGAATTTATTTTTCTCAACATGTTTGGAAAGTGTTTCTCTTAAACAGGATAGAGGTTGTTTAATCAAACTTGATATTATCAAGTCTACAAGAGCATGGAGTAAAAAGGAGGTGTTATTTCTGACCAAAGGATTATGGTATCATGTTGTCTACATGAGAAGTTTCTCCTCGAGCATGGGTTCAGTTATGCGGTGTCCTCACATGATGTAACATTTGTTTTTGCAAGGATTGAAGGGCATCCTTGTGTTTTGAAGGATTGGGATAAGCAAGCTAAATCTGCAGCCCGTTTGTGGCTTTTAATGATCATTCAATACCATATTGGTTGAAGTATTCTCCAGATACCTATTAGAGGTAATCTCCTCTTTAGGTGCAGAAGGATGGTGTTCAAGTCCTTATTATCATACATGAGGTCTGGACATGATGTGTATAAGAAGGAGCATTTTGGAGTTGTGTAACATGTAGGTTATCGCATGTTTCTATGGTCTGATCCTGGAGGTTGATCAGCTGCTGGTGTGTTCTGATGTGATTCTCTTATGTCCCTTGCGAGAGTCATATATGGAATTCCATGGGTATTGTCTCCAAAGCCCATGGTAAATGGTTAAGTCCATGTGTTTTAGGTTGATGTCTGAACTGGTGTTAGAATATCATTCTAGTCTTTTTCTTATTCAGCCAAGGAAGTTTTTAGGTTTGTTCATGGTGGAGTGTAAGGTTAAGCCATTGGCATAATTTGGAGCAGTCTGTGGTGTGAATGGATGTCATAATTGTTTGTCATGAAGAAGAACCAGTTGGTGTCAGATGTATGTAGAAGAAAGAGGTCAGACCAAATATCCTACATCGTGTGAGAAGGTAGTATCACTTGACTAATGGTAAATACTTTGACGAGAGCTAAGTATTTGTCTGTCCTTTGATGAGGGTGTGCATGAGATTGATGGTAAATACTTTGACAAGAGCTGAGTATTTTTCTGAAGTGTTATGCAAGTCTATAGTCTAAACATTATGATTCATAAAGCTTGTTGAGAATTTATTTTTCTCTATGTAGCTATGTTGAGTAGCTTGGGTTAAGAAGTTTCTAACTACCGAGAGTTTATTTCTCTTCGTGGTGCTCTGGTGTGTGACAACATGAATTAGCCGTTGAAGGTGTGTCCTTTGGATATTCTCAGGTGTCAAGGACTTCTATGCAAACAATAAATCCTATGAGTGGTGTTTTAAGAACAAGAGTGATTGGGGTATATGATGAAAAGTTAATGTCATAAATAATGATGTAACATCATGCTTTCTTCTGGTTGTCATTAGAATAAGCTTAGAATTATAAATGCATAAATTTTTATTCTACATTATATTTAGAAGTGGAAATTCTAACTATGATGAATAGGGATGTGAAGCTTCTGACCCTGTCTTCTAGGGTGTGTGATGAATGCATAACTTTTGTCATGATTGAAGATAGCTATTGGTCTAGAAATTTTTAGGAACAGAAGAAGAGTGTCAGGTAGGGTGATTTGATCAGAATGTATGTTGAAGTGATGGTCCTTCTACTACAAGTTATAGATGGTGGAAATCTGGAACTTGTGTAGCAAGTAAGCTTAGAGCATTTGTTCTGGAATATGTGAGAAATTCCAAATCAAGTGTGTCTTGTGTGAATCTGTAAGGACATTTTCCAGTTGTGTCCTTGTTAAGATGAAGAATCCAGGGGGTTGGATGTGCTCTCAAGGAGCTAGATGATCTGGTGTGTTTTCACAAGGTATGAATATGTTTAGCAGTTGTGTGAAGATGTGGCCCTTCACTATTAAGTGTTCTTCTTCAGCAAGAGCTTTGGTTATCCATGACAGGGGGAGTTATTACTTTTCTATGGTTTACTTTTGCATTGGTCCATATAGTTTTGAAGCTTGTGTGCTGATCAAGCTTGTGGAAAAGTTAAACCTCTTGTGAGGTAATAATGTCAGACAACATGTTGTGACATTAGATTGTTGGATGTCATTATGATGTGTTGTTACCAGGACATGTATGGTTCTAGATAAGTGAAGCTAGTTGGTTGAAACATGTTCTCACATGTTTCTTAGGATGATTCTGAAGGGCAATGTTGCTTGTGTCTGGGAGAATTTATTTTTCTATGCATATTTTGGAAGGACCCTTTGAAGGACTTTATTGATGGGTGGTGTCACACTTGTCTTGGTGTGTTACTATTTCTGGCTGAAAGAAGTAGTCTTAGAGACCAGTGGAAGGTTGTATGATTGTGCTTTAGAACATGTTGATAATTTTGTGAGACATCCCTGACTGGTGATTGAAGATGTATGGTCAAGTTTTTAAGCAAACAATGTCTGACTGGATGTCAGGACATTATTCAGGACATGTTTTCTGTAAGACGAACAAGAGAGTATTATGGACAGTTTGATCAAACACGTGTCTGTGGTGTGTTGAAAGTGTGTTTGACTGTGCATGTGCATGTATTGGAATTGTTATTTCCAGAAGAATCGGTCCAGATTCATTAAAAGCGTTCAAAATTGTTTTCGATGGTGCACATTGACTTTGGTGGCATTTTTTCTCTTCAAATAAGGTATTCTTTTACCAAGAACTTTGTCACATTCAAAGATCATTAATTTTGAAGTGAATGCTCAACTATTTATAAGAGGTTACTCTTTCCACTTTCACCATGTAAGTGTTTGGTGTTTCCATAATTCTTATGGCTTTTGTCAGGGTATGGGTGAATTATGTCTGGGTATGGTTTTGTGAAGGATTTCTTTGCCATTTTTTGGCTAAAAATAGGTAGAAAGGGTTTGCTCAGATGGTTAGTCTGGAGTATGTATTTTCAGATATTGTACAAACATGTCGAATATGATGTTATATTCTATGTCTATCTGGGTTTGATTTGTGACTTGTGATCTAAGTTATGAACACAATTGTGACCTGTGTTCTGAATTACCCAGGATGGTATTTGGATACTTCTTAAGTTTCCTCTTATGCCACAGGTTGACTGGTGGTTGCTTCATGGTTCTCTTATGCCACCATTTGAAAGATAGACTTATTCATTTATGACAAGAGTAGGTTCTTGGGTTAAGGGGGAGTACATAATATCTTCTTCCTCGTGTGCATCAAATGACTTCAGGACTTTCCTTCCTTTTATCTTGAGGTTGATGTTCTTTGATGTTGAAGTTCTTATTGCAATGAAACTCATTCAAAATGTTGGAAATAAGATGTCGAACAAGATGTCATAACATCTTGACTGAAGACTGACTCCATTTTGTTGTGCTTAGTAGCTTCTGAAGAATAAGTTGATTGTAATTTGTGTTTACTGTTGTAATATGGGTTGTAATCTATGTTATTTTTTTAGCCAAAATTTGCCAAAGTGGGAGATTGTTAGTTCTCTATTTTTAGGATTGGCATTAATTTTGTAAAACAAATATAGTAGCAATATGTTAAATGGTATGTATTATCTTGCTAAGAAGAACAAGTTGAGCAAGAAGTCCTATTTTATGTTGAGAAATGTTGAGATGAGAAGTTTTCATCATCTATGGCAACATGTCAGATAAGATGTCTTATGCAGGGTCATTCGACATTGCGTCTTTGTTGGGTTGGACAGTTGGATCAACTCAAGATTTAACAGATGTAGAATATTCTGAGAATATTATGCTATCCTATGTGGAGCTGTTTTATAGGTCTGGAAGATTCAATTCAAAATCAAGAAGAATATTGAATAATATTGACTTTCTAATTATAGAGAAAAATTAGGAAATATTTTCTTGAAGACCTATTTTGTAGAAGAAGATTCTACTGATTTGTAGCAGCTGATAAACTACATTTTTAAAGCCTAAATCGAGTTGGGTAAAAGGTTATAAATAGAAGCACTGTAACCTAAAAGAAGTCATCATCCGTGAATGAAAAGATGTAGTTATTAGGGATGAGTCTACCATTCTCTAGAAGAGTTAGTTGTGTGTTCCACTCGGTTGTGAGTTGGACTGATGTTATAGAGTTAAAGTCTATATTATTATTATCACTCAAAAGCCTTTAGGTAATGAGTTGAGTATTATTCTTGGAGGAAGCTTGTAAGGAACTCCAAGTTGTGTTCTTAGTCAAGAGTCTTGGCTAGGTATTGTCATGGAAGTGTGTCTTCTAGTTTGAATCATGGAAGTGTGTCTTCCTATTTTGTCCAATCGTTGTCTGTGATTGATGAGGGATTGAGGAAGACCTCATATCTAGGTGAGTCTTAGATATAAAGTTAGCACGGGTAATGGTTAAGTGAGAAGTTGTAAACGGGGGATTTTAGCTTCAAATTGATACTATTATAGTGGACTTTATCCCTGGCTTGGTATTCCCCCAGAGTAGGAGAGTTGCTCCGAACTGGGTTGTAATATGGTGGGAGAACTGACTTTACTGGTTTTGCATTTTATCTTAAATGTTGCGGTTAGCAAGAGTTACCACCGACTTTTCTTTTATCCAATAAAGGAAGGGTGAAAAGAACATGAAAGACTGTTGTACCCCAAAATTTACCCTCTCGTGTTTTCCAAGATTTTCCCTTTGCATCGTGGTTATAAACACTTGCTTAAGGAAAATAATTTTTTTGGAGATAATCAAGTGTCTTTCAATTGACATCTGAACAGGGTATTTCGATTTGCATCTGAGCAAGCTTCGATTGGGCGCTGGACTTCCTTCAATGTAAGCCTGATTCACAAGATTCGATTGGGTGTTAGGCCTCCTTCGATCAAGTTCAATTCCCAAGGCTTTGACTGTGCATTGGCTGCTTCATGCTTGCCTTCAATTCCCAGGGCAAGATTTTCCTACATGTGTGCTTAGATTCACAAAGTAGTAGTCCCCTGCAGACAAGTTTCGATTGAACCTTTAAAAACCCTTCGATCAAGCTTTGGAGTATCATTCCAGCAGTGCCTTCCATTCAACTTGCCTTCAGTGTATAAGGCAAAGATCTCTCTTCATGCTAGCCTTGGATTCACAAGGCAAAAGTTTCTTCAGATTTGCTTTGGATTCACTAGACAAAGGACTTCTTACATGCCTTAGATTCACAATTAAAGGGCCTCTTCATGATTGCCTTCGACCCACTAGGAAAAGGTTCCCTCTTCAACTTGCCTTCAAGCGCACAAGGCAAATACTCCCTTTATGCGTGCCTTCAGCGCACAAGGAAAAGGCTCCCTCTTCAATTTGACTTTTGATTCACAAGCCCAAGACCCTTTCAATTGGCCTTCGATTCACAGATAAATGGCCTCCCTCATGCTAGCATCCACAAGGCATTGGTTACCTTTGTGCTAGTTTTGACTGGGCAATAGTTCCCTTCAAAACTGCTTGCGTCAACTCTATCTTTGAACCTTTCAGCACATGATTGCCACATTACGGGCATACATGTGGGCCATTCGAAAGACACACAAAAGGGTCATTCGAATGATGTACATGTGTTCCATTCGAAGGAGACACATAATTATTGAAAATAAGTTTGTCTTATGATAAGTATTGGTCCAAGTTGCTTACTAGCCCAAAAGCCAACATGATGTCAAGCCCAAGCCTCATGCATAATTGCATTCGAAGGAGGTAAGAAGAGAAGTTTCGATTGGTCAGAAATGAGTTTTTTGCTTGGGCTAGTTGAAGAGTTTCAAATCAAGCTACTAAGAAAAATAGGGGCTCAATCGAAGAAGCCCCGATGATGAGAATTGGAGCCATTCGAAAGAGGCAACCCTGGGCCAATCGAAGAGCAAAGATTGAGGGTATTCGAAGGAGCCAAATGTGTCCAGGTTCACCCTAAAGCTCAAAGGGGTAGGAACTCATCAAAAAAGGCAATCCCTTAAAGTGTCTGATTTGGCCTTCAAAGCCTAGTTAATGGATGTCCCTTGCCATTTCTATGCTATGACCCTCTCTCCATCTCCTATAAATACACAACAATTCTACAAGCCAAGGGGACAAGGTACATGCGCACATAGACTACATATATACACACAAGGAAAGACTACACTCACACGCTGCCTCATAAGCCACACCAAAATTCTCAAAAATATCATAAGTGGTCAAGTTCGAAAAACCCTTTGCAGTCACCCTCCATCCAAAGCCACATCCAAATCGTGTCCCAGGGGTTTGCACAGACGCGTACCCACCCTTACACAAGCCATCTCACGCTCAGGATTGCAGATCGAAGTGCCTTCAGTTGGTAAAAATCATCATTCTCATTCAATCTATAATTTAAACTCATGTGGATTGCATGTTAATATTATTATTGTTGTTTGTGAATGATTTAACATAATATATGTAAGTAGCAATGCCCAAACTCTAGGATACCATGGCTATGACTTTCGAAACTGGTCACTTTCAAAACCCACGGTATAGATTGTTGCAGATCGAAACAATCCCAGATTTGAGTTTAGGGGCTGATTTTGAGTGGATTATGTTCTTCTTGTTTGGTTTTGAAACTAACAAACTTGCAAGATTCAATGTTAGTTTCTTTTATTTCGATTGAACAACTAGCTCAGACGGTAAAGTAAGGTGTGCGTTGGATGAATGACCTGGGTTCGAATTCCAAGTCAGGCATTTCCATTTTCGTTCTAACATGTTTGTTTGCAGATCCAGTACCGGCATATCCCACGCGCACACCACACATTTTCAGATCCTAACCATCAGATCACAGTTGATCCAGATCCATGCGCCTCAACATGCAGCCCATGGTGCACCCTCTGAAGGCCAACAAAACGGAAGTCGGGCACAACTTGGAATTCTCCTGGAATTGGGCCAAAGAAATTCCAATTACACCTCTTGCCTGCTAGTTAGCATCCAGGCCCATTTTCCTTTCTTTGTTTTGTTCCTTTCATTACTTATTGCTTTTAGTCTTTTTATTTAATAATTATAAAAATTAGAAAAAAATTAGGTTTAGTTTTTTAATTCAAATTAATTTTGTTAATTGATTAATTAATCACTTTAACTTTATTTTATCCAATTTAAAATCAATAGACCTAGGATTTAATCAAATTTTATTTCATAATCAAAATAAAACACAAAAAAAAAAATTCATTTTACCTTAGGATTTTTAGGCATATTTTTAATTCGAGCGCTTATGCTAAATTTCGTATTTTTTATTAATGTACCTGCTCATGGGTTGTAATAAAATAACTAGTTCCTTTTGTTAATGAAGATGTGTGTCGTCCTTTCCCTCTGCCGAGTGAAGACTTGGGTCTTTATGACAGAATGGATGATTTTCAAGAGCAGTTTGACAAGATTCAAAGAGAGATGAAGGCTCTTAGGGGAAAAGAGCTATTTGGGCAGAATGTGAATGAGCTATGTTTGGTCCCGAATGTTAAGATACCTGCTAAGTTCAAGGTCCCGGAATTTGAGAAGTATAAGGGCAACACTTTCCCTCGTGCTCACCTAGTGATATACGTGAGAAGAATGTCTACCCATATTGATGATCAACGTCTGCTGATTCACTTTTTTTAGGATAGTTTGACCGACGTAGCACTGAAATGGTATATGAGTTTGGACAACGCCAATATCCATACTTTTAATGATTTGGGATAAACATTCATCAAACAATACAAGTATAATATGGACATGGCGTCTGACCGTGACCAACTTAGGGCCATGGTTCAGAAAGACATGGAATCATTCAAAGAGTATGCGCAGAGATGGCGTGAGGTAGCCGCCCAAGTGATTTCTCCCATGGAAGAGAAGGAGATGACTAAGATTTTTCTAAAGACGCTGGGTGCTTTCTACTACGAAAGGATAGTAGCAAGCGCACCAAGTGACTTTACTGAGATGGTAGGAATGGGTATCCGCTTAGAAGAGGCTATAAGAGAAGGCCGCTTGACGAAGAGTGGAGGATCTGGAGGTGTAAAGAAGCCATCATATGGGTTTACCAAGAAGAAAGAAGGGGATGCAAATGCTGTTATACAAGAGAGGAGGGTAAATGCTCCTAGAAGGAATTATCTGTATCACCAGCAAGTCGCCTCAGTTACTCCCATTATGAATGCCGCTCCAACTACCATTGTTTATCATAGACCATTTCAGCAGGGGAATCAAGGGTATAATCAAAGAAGGGAGAGTTATGATCCTATTCCCATGAGCTATACAAAGCTGCTACCAGCATTGATTCAGAAAAAGTTGGTCCAAACAAGACCATATCCCGTCGTACCATCACCATTGCCTTTGAAGACTGAAGTGCAAAAGTTGGTGAAGTCTGGAATTCTATCTTTCAAGGACATGGGACCTAATGTGAAAGATAACCCTCTACCCAAGCACGGGGGAGTAAATGCTGTAAATATGGTGGCCGGTTGTCAAGGCGACTTCCGGATTTTTGACATTAATCTGGTTAGAGGAGATTTGGTGAAAATGCACGCAGACCTCTATGAACTCAGCTACTACACACATGACCATGCCGATTGTGCTACTTGCAGTATAGATATACAAGGTTGCGATGAGATAAAGGCTGATTTACAGGAGATGATGGATGAGGGCCTCATCCACATAATCAGGCCTAGGGCAGAGTATGAAGAGGAAGTGAATATGTTTTATGGATGTCCTGGTGAATTCAGAATTTTTGATGTGGAGCATTTGAACAAGGATCTCGTGCAGTTGCATGCTACCTTCTTCCATACGGCTGGTCAGGTGGAAGACCAATATGGATCTTGCCTGGTTTGTTGTCGAAATCCCCGAGGATGTTCAATTGTGAGGGAGGGTGTTCAGTTGTTGTTAGACAATGGAACAATCAAGATCACAGGTCAGAGGGATGATTATCATGAGGTTGATATGGTTGGAGTTTGTTTAACGGAAGAAGAGTCAGAGGAAGAGTATGCCTCCGCGGATGAGTATTTCTCTTCAGACGAAGATTTGTTTCCCAGAAATAACTTTTTGATGACTGATTGTGTTGAAGAAGGGGTAAACGTCATTGTGCCTTGTTTTGGTGCACCCGCCCATTTTGAAGTGGAGTACCATAGCAAGCTAGGTGTTACCCCATTAGTAATTAGCTTTCCAGGTCCCATCCCCTACAAATCAGAAAAAGATGTGCCTTATAAATACAACACTACAATCTTAGAAGATGGGGTGGAAATTCCCATCCAGCCAATGCCCGATGTTGGAAATATAGCTGAAAATAGCAGGGTTCCCCGTAGCGGTCGTGTGTTTGCGCCGGTTGTTCGGAGAGATGTTGCTGCTGGAAAGAAAATTGTTGAGAATGATGAACCTAAGAAGGCTACAGGAGAGACTAGTGGAGCTACATTAGAGAAAGAAGTGGATGATATTTTGAAAATAATTAAGATGAGCGACTACAGAATTGTAAATCAACTACTGCAGACTCCTTCAAATATATCTATCTTAGCTTTGTTAATGAATTCCTCTGCTCATAGAGAATCCTTGATGAGGGTACTAGACCAAGATTTTGTGGAGAGTGACATGCCAATAGATCAATTCAGCAGCGTAATTGAAAACATTACATCATGTAATAACTTGAGTTTCTGCGATGATGAGTTACTAGATGAAGGGAGGAATCACAACCTGACCCTCCACATATCTATGAACTGCAAGAATGATTCTCTATCCAATGTGTTAATTGATAATGGATCTGCGTTGAATGTTATACCGAGGAGTACTCTCATGAAGTTGAAGTATCAAGGAGCACTTATGCGCCTGAGTGGCATCATTGTGAAAGCATTTGATAGGTCAAGGAAATCTATCATCGGTGAAGTGGACTTACCCATCCATATAGGACCACATTATTTCTAGATAACCTTCCAGGTCATGGACATTATTCCCGCATATAGTTGTTTTCTAGGACGGCCATGGATACATGAAGCTAGGGTTGTCACTTCAACTCTACATCAGAAGCTAAAGTTTGTGCGTGAAGGGAAGGTGGTGATCATAAATGGGGAGTAGGCGTTGTTGATATCTCATTTGTCTTCTTTTAGTATTGTAGAAGTAGATGAGGCTGCTGTTGGAACCCAGTTCCAAGCCCTATCCATTGACAACATAAGGAGAAATGAGAATTTTGTGGTTTCACTGAAAGACGCGCAACAGGTTGTGCGCAATGGTCATAATGCAGTTTGGGGACGAATTATGGATCCACCCGTGAACAAGAACAAAATTGGTTTGGGTTTCTCTTCGAAGAATGGAAAAGGCGAAAGTTTGAAGTCAAAGTCTACTATGAACAGTTATCATGATGTTTTCCGCAATGGAGGCTACCTCCATCCAACTGATTCTTAAATTAATGTTGTTGAAGAGGATGAAGCAGAGCAGGAAATACCGAATTGTGTGACACATGGAGTCAGGGTTCAGAACTGGGTCACCATTGATGTTCCCTTTTGCATACATGTTTTAAAGTAATTTGATTTGTTAATCTTTCTTTTGAAAAGCTTTCACTCTGCCCAAGGTGGAAATATTAATGTCGTAGGGCTTATCTGTTTGTTGTGATTTTTAAGATCATTAATAAAAGTTGTCTTTGTTTCCCAAATTATGACTTTATTTTTTGTTTTGTTTTTTTGGAAAATGGTAATCAGAAGAAAAAAAACCTTTCAAAATAAATAATAACTGAAATTAAATCTGCATGATCACTTGTTATATGTGTCAGTTTCTAAAAGCAATCATGAATCATATGTGCAGATTAATTAAAAAACCCGTTGAATACAATTACCCAACACCCTCTCCCGACTTTGAATGTCCAGTGTTTGGGGCTGAAGAAGAAGATTATGATGAGACCCCAAAAGAGGTCTCACGGTTGCTTGAGCACGATGAAAATACCATTAAGCCATATAAAGAGCCTTTGGAAGTGATCAATTTGGGTTCAGAAGAAGATCCGAAGGAGGTCAAGATTGGAGCATCGTTATATCCCAATGTAAAAATAAGGTTGATTGAGTTGTTGAAAGAGTATGTGGATATTTTTGCTTGGTCTTACCAAGATATGCCTGGTCTAGATACAGATATTGTCTAGCACCGTTTGCCGTTGAAGCCAGAGTGTCCGCCAATTAAACAAAAGTTGAGAAGAACTCACCCAGATATGGAAGTAAAGATCAAAGAGGAGGTTCTAAAGCAGATTAATGTTGGTTTTCTTGTGATGTCAGTGTATCCTCAATGGATTGCTAATATTGTCCCAGTACCGAAAAAAGACAGAAAAGTCCGCATGTGTGTAGATTATAGAGATCTAAATAAAGCTAGTCCAAAAGATGATTTTCCATTGCCACACACCGACATGTTAGTGGATAGCACAGCAAAATTCAAATTATTCTCGTTCATGGACGGATTTTCCAGGTATAATCAAATAAGAATGGCTCCAGAGGACATGGAAAAAACACGTTTATCACACCCTGGGGAACATTCAGTTACAGAGTGATACCCTTCGGGTTGAAGAACGCTGGTGCAACGTACCAGAGGGCTATGACAACCGTATTCCATGATCTGATGCAGAAGGAAATTGAAGTATATGTTGATGATATGATTTCCAAATCCCATACTGAAGAAGGGCATATAGAAGATTTGTTGAAGTTGTTTCAGCGTTTGAGGAAGTATCGTCTCCGCTTGAATCTAAATAAATGCACCTTCGATGTTTGATTGGGGAAGTTGTTGGGTTTCATTGTTAGCCAGAAAGGAATCAAAGTTGACCCTGATAAAGTCAAAGCAATTCAAGAAATGCCAGCACCAAGAACTGAAAAGCAAGTCAGAGGTTTCCTCGGGCGTTTGTATTATATTTCCAGATTTATTTCCAACATGACTGCAACATGTGAACCGATCTTTAAGTTGTTAAAGAAAGATCAAGGTTGTGTGTGGACAGATGACTGCCAAAGGGAATTTGAGAGTATTAAAGAATATCTGCTTGAACCTCCTATCTTGCTCCCTCCCGTAGAAGGAAGACCGTTGATTATGTATCTGACAGTGTTAGATAAATCCATGAGTTGTATTCTGGGACAACAAGATGAAACAGGAAAGAAGGAGTTTGCCATTTATTATCGCAGGAAAAAATTCACTGATTGTGAGTCGCGGTATTCCATGCTGGAAAACATATGTTGTGCTTTGGCCTGGGCGGCAAAGCGTTTGCGGCAGTATATGTTTAATCATACCACTTGGTTGATCTCCAAAATGGATCCAATCAAGTACATTTTTGAAAAGTCTGCTCTTACTGGGAGAATTTCCCGCTGGCAGATGTTGAAATCTGAATATGATATCAAATACCGCACTCAAAAGGCTATTAAAAGTAGTGTGTTGGCAGATTATCTTGCTCACCAACCGGTGGAAGATCACCAGTCTGCAGAATATGAATTCCTCGATGAGGATGTGATGTTCCTGAAAGTGAAAGATTGTGATGAACCATTGCCTAAGGAAGGCCATGACCCTGAATCTAGTTGGAGTATGATATTTGATGGAGCTGTGAATGTTTATGGTAAAGGAATTGGTGTTGTGATTGTCACTCCTCATGGATCGCACATTCCTTTTACTGCAAGGTTAACATTTGATCGCACTAATAATATGGAAGAATAAAAGGCTTGCATCATGGGTCTCGAGGAAGCTATTGATCTCAGAATCAAAATTCTAGATGTGTATGGTGATTCAGCTTTGGTAATAAAACGATTAAAGGAGAATGGGACACTCGTCACCCTGGCTTGATCCCTTACAAAGATTATGCTAGAAGATTATTACCATTCTTCAATAAAGTTGAATTCCATCACATCCCTAGATATGAAAATAAAATGGCGGATGCTCTGGCAACTCTGGCTTCCATGTACCAAGTGAATACTTGGAATGATATACCCTGAATTAAGGTTCGACGGCTAGATAGGCCCGCTCATGTGTTTACAACAGAGGAGGTAGCAGATGAAAAACCCTGGTATTATAATATCAAGCATTTTCTTCAGACTCAGGAATACCCGATCGGTGCGTCGAGGAAAGATAGAAAGACATTGAGAAGATTTGCAGGCAGTTTCTTCCTCAGTGAAAATGTGTTGTATAATAGAAATTATGACATGGTCTTGCTCAGATGCGTGGATAGACACAGAGAAGACATGTTGATGCATGAGATTCATGAAGGTTCATTTGGAACTCATGCCAATGGACATTCGATGGCTAAAAAGATGCTAAGGGCAGGTTATTATTAGCTGACAATGGAGTCTGACTATTACAAATTTTCAAAGAAATGCCATAAATGTCAGATTTATGCAGACAAGGTCCATGTGCCTCCAACACTTCTCAATGTGATTTCCTCCCCATGGCCTTTCTCTATGTGGGGTAATGACATGATTGGGATGATAGAACCCAAAGCTTCGAATGGGCACCGCTTTATCTTGGTAGCAATTGACTACTTCACCAAATGGGTGGAGGCTGCTTCATATGCCAATGTTACCAAATAGGTGGTTGTGCATTTCAACAAAAATAATGTTATATGCCGGTATGGTGTGCCGAGAAGAATCGTCACTGACAATGGCTCGAATTTGAACAACAAGATGATTACATAATTGTGTGAAGAATTCAAGATTGTTCATCATAATTCATCTCCATACATGCCAAAGATGAATAGGGTTGTTGAAGCTTCTAATAAGAATATCAAGAGAATTATCTAGAAAATGGTCATTACTTATAAGGATTGGCATGAAATGCTCCCTTTTTCTCTGCATGGATATCGAACATCTATCCACACTTCAACCAGAGCAACCCCGTTCTCCCTAGTGTATGGAATGGAAGCTGTACTCCTAATCGAGGTAGAGATTCCCTCGTTGTGTATGATAATGGAAACCAAGTTGTCAGAGGCTAGGGGGAAGTGGACTCCAAATTTCATCACTGATTCTAGGGGGAAGTGGACTCCAAATTTTGAAGGCCCATATGTTGTTAAGAAAGCCTTCTCTGGCGGTGCATTAATTATTGAAACTATGGATGGCGAGGAGTTCCCACGTCCCATGAATGCTGATGCAGTCAAGAAATACTTCTCCTAAAGAAATAAAATAACAGCTCGTTAAGTTGAAAACCCGAAAGGGAGGCTTAGGCAAAAAAGGAGCGTCTCGGTAGGCCGAAAACCCGAAAGGGCGGTCTAGGAAAAAATTAGAGACATAAACAGAATAAATTTCCCGCTAAGTTGAAAACCCGCAAGGGCAGCTTAGGCAAAAGTAGGGATTTTCTTGGAAAGTAACTACGTCAGACAAGACTTGATTGTTGAATCAATAATCTTCTCATATCTTCACCATACTTCAACAAAAGATGCTGCTTAGGATTTCAAAAGTTGATAGGGGGGATAGTGGTCATTGTATCTCAATGTATCTTTTCCATTATGTATTACCATTTCCTAAACTTTGTAATCATCTATGGAGTCTCGCCAATCGCAGACTACCATTCTATTAATGAAATTAGAGATGTTACCCAATTCTTTGTGCTTCTTATTTTATTTAGCTTGCAAAGACTCCATTTATTACTGATAATAACTTTCAAAGCAAAGAGATTAAATAACAAAATTGATTTTTCAAAAAAAAGATTTTTACAATTTAATTTTACTTTGAGATTTGTGATGAAACAATGACAACAAAAATGGTGATCCCAGGAATGGACAAACTCCGGTTGTTTTGAGAAGTTTTGTTCCCCTCGGGAAGGTCTACTCGGGTTGTTTTCTCCCTATTGGGTTTATGGTTCTGGTATCCTCAGACAAGTTTGGGTTAATTTCTCCTCTTTTTTGAGTTTTCATGATGTGAAGTTTCAATCCGCATTTTTCTCCAGGGAAGTAGGCTTGAATTCCCCAGTGAAGTTTCATTGTTTCGGTGTCAGTCTGCTTTATTTGAGACTGGTCTTACAATCTTCAGTAGGCATGTTACTTTTGAAAAAAAACTGGTTTCCCTGATGAAGCCGGAAGAAGGATGTTCTATCCAGGTATCTATTTGATTTGTCTACCTCCGGATTATGTTTCTCTTCAGTAAAGTTAAAGCAGACAGTAGGTTTGGTTTCCGCAATTGGCCTTTAACTTTCTTGGAATGATCATCCTGGTTGAAGTTTAGCCGAGTGTTGTTAGTGCCTGAGGCGGTTTTGTTTGTTTGTTCCCAATGATTGTGTATCTGTTTTGTCAGCATACCCATGATAGCACTCAAACATTCATACATACATCATGCATAGCTAAAATTGACAAATCATTGTTTATTGACATTTGTTAATATTTTTGTTGACATATTACCCTGTTTTGCAGAGATAAGTTACCCTATTATCATTAGAGCGTTAGTCTTAAGCAGAAAACGTATATTCTTTCAATTTCCCTACTGAGTTGTCCCTCATAGAAGATTTTGCTTTAAACTTTCCGGTATAGCGCCCTGTTTGGATAAATTTGGTTTTCCCTCTTGAGTTTATTTCTCAAATGATGTATTTTGGTTGACTGTTTTGTTCCAGTTTATTTCTGGTTTGGATATGTGGTTCCCTGGCAATGTTATTTACTTTGGAATTCTGGAAAAAAAACTCCAAGCTTTGGTTGGTGCATTTATTTTGCACAAGAAGACTTTATCCCCTTAGTGAGAATATCATGGCACCTCCCCAGGAAGTCATACTTCTTGCCCCAAAAAAAAAGTCATTTCCTTTTACAATCCTCAGTGACCATAAATAGTAAGTCTCTTTATTTGAGACAACTTATGTATTATCCTTTCCAGGCGGAGTGCCTTGGTTAAAGAAGAAGTTGAGACCCGTTCTAGGCAAAACACCAGAATCTTGGGGAAACTTGTTATCTTTTTGCTACCCTTGGTGAATGTTGGAAGTTCATCTTCAATGAACGGCAGTGATATGATATATTCTCTTTCTACCTTCAGTGAAAGTTGGTAGACCATCGGCAGTGAATGTTAGTGTTTGTTATCTTTTTGCTACCCTCAGTGAACGTTGGTAGTTCATCATCAATGAACGGAGGTGATATGATATTTTCTCTCTACCTTCAGTGAAAGTTGGTAGACCATCCGTGATGAACGTCGGTGTTTGTTATCTTTTTGCTACCCTTAGTGAATGTTGGTAGTTCATCGTCAATGAACGATAGTGATATGATATATTCTAATTCTACCTTATGTGAAAGTTGGTAGACCATCAGCAGTGAACGTCGGTGTTTGTTATCTTTTTGCTACCCTCAGTGAACATTGGTAGTTCATCATTAGTGAACGGCGGTGATATGATATATTCTCTTTCTACCTTCAGTGAAAGTTGGTAGACCATCGCCAGTGAACGTCGGTGTTTGTTATCTTTTTTCTACCCTCAGTGAACGTTGGTAATTCATCGTCAGTGATCGGCGGTGATATGATATATTCTATTTCTACCTTCAGAGAAAGTTGGTAGACCATCGGCAGTGAATGTCGGTGTTTGTTATCTTTTTGCTACCCTCAGTGAATGTTGGTAGTTCATCGTCAGTGAACAACGGTGATATGATATATTCTCTTTCTACCTTCAGTGAAAGTTGGTAGACCATCGGCAGTGAACGTTGGTGTTTGTTATATTTTTGCTACCCTCAGTGAATGTTGGTAGTTCATCATCAGTGAATGGCGGTTATATGATATTTTCTCTTTCTACCTTCAGTGAAAGTTGGTAGACCATCGGTAGTGAACGTCGATGTTTGTTATCTTTTTCTCTGCCTTTAGTGAATGTTGGTAGCTTCGCCTTCAATAGAAGTTGGTGTGTCCTTTGACCATCTTACCATCCTCTCTGATTTAGTTCTTTTGGTCCACCAGTGATTTATTTTCCTGGTAGGGTTGCTCCTTTGTTTCTTTATTATTGCTGCATCCCCAGTGATACTTTCCGTCTCTTTGGTACTGTTCATATGCATTCATATGCATAAGCATTTCCATGGCATCTTTGGGCCAAAAATAGGGTTTTTTTTATATTTAAGTATCTTCGATCGCGTCGACACGAAGATTTTTAACCTTCGTACCTCCGGATAGAATAAACTTAAATAAGGGCAGCTGTTGTACCCCAATTTTTGCCCCTAAGATCCCTTCATCATACCATGTTGATTTATTCACAACAAGATCACACTAGGATCCTTGGTTCCCCTCCCTACTTTGAGTTATGCTCCTTTTGAGGGATTACCAAGCACCTTGACTTATGTTCCTTTTGTGATCATGAATATTGTTTTGGTTTCTTCACTTATAAAATACAATGTTGGCTTGTCTTGTTTGTTATCCATGTAGGTAAGGGTAATGCCATTTAACAAGTTACTCTATGGGTTCATGAGTTTATTTCCATGCCCTAGTCAATATAGCTTGAGAAGTTCAAACCTCATCATTGGATTGGTTTTGGAAGAATTGGCATGGCAAGATTGTTTTGGCTCACCATATTTCAAGGTTATTAAATTTGACCCAAAAGTACAAGGGGTTGATTGGAGAAGTTGTCATGTTCAGACAAGGCCTTGTTCCTATTGGTCACAAGAGCATATTTCTCTCAAAATTCAAGATATGGAAGTGGTTTTGGTGGATATGAGTCTTCATTATCATCCTCAACAACTTCTATTCACAAAGCAAGAATATTGGTACAAGAAGTTTGTTCAAACTTGTCAAAGTTCTCCAAGGCATTCTCTTGATCTAGAAGCTTGGTATTTTTTAGTGATTCCAAAGACATCCTTCTCTTTAAAGGGTTATCAACAAACCACTTCAAAAATTCCAAAGAGTTTTCATGTGGAAGAAACTTGGTGAAGAAGAAAGATTACAAGTCATCCAGATGAACCCACAATTTTCCACATGTGACTTTAAGTGGTCATAACTTGGTCAATTTTCATCACCTTGAGTCCATTATTTGTCCATAATGATCTTGAAGATGTGAACTTTATGCCTTCTTTTATGTGCAAAGTGAGAAAATGGATGGAAGTTGCCTTAAAAATGAAAAAGATTATAGGTCATTTCATAATTTTTGGCCAACTTCAACAAGTCATAAATCTCTCAATTTTTGGATATTTTGAATGGTTCAAGTCCCAAAATTTAATTCAATAGATCTAATTCATTCCATATTTTTTGGTCAAGAGCAAATTCCAAGTGGAAGGCCATGTTTGGATGCAAAAGATTATAAGTCATTTTTGAAGAAGAATTTGAAATATTTCTAAGTATGGAAAGTCAACCCTTTTTCTTCAACTTTGACTCAATGTACCTTTCAGCTCAAGCATCCATTTAATTCCATTCTTTTTCCATTGCAAATCTTGTAACCTCATCTTTCTAAAGCATCAAGAATCATGCCCTGAGACCCCTTGAGTTGGAAATGCCATGGATTTGAATTTGGAAACTTGAAACTGAATTTTTCACAAAGTCAGAATTTTAAAATCCATAATGTGACTTCTAAACACAAGATTTATGTGCGTTTTTTATTTAAACTTGATTAGCAAACTTTCCAGAAGTGATTAGCACCCCAAAACGCAAGATTTGGTTGAGTTTTGATGGAAATGAAGTCACACTTCACTCGTGCTCGGCCTTCACTCAATTTCCCTCCAAACTTCCTTGTTTCTTCAAATTTTCATTCCCATTAACTTCCCTATAAATAGAGGGTCCTTCCTCATTCATTTCTTCAATCTTTGAGAGCCAAAAACACCCTGCCAAAACTTCACACGAACCCATCTTTTCTTAATTCAGTTTCTGAGATTTAAGCTCCGTTTTCAAAAATTCTTTGCGCATTCATCATCCTTGAGCATCATATAAACTCTCCAACACTTAAACCAATCAAAACGAGCCAAAATTCAAGCTACATAAGTCTAGTTTCATAGCTTCTTCCTTGAACTTCGAAAAGGTAGAATTCTCCACCATTTGGATCCAAATCAAGCACTAATCTATTATACTCATTCTCCTGATTCTAATGATGCTTACAATTTTTAAATCCATTGAGAATTGAGAGAGAAATCTCAAATTGAAGGTGCTCGCTATTTTCTGGGTTTTTGATTCATATCTCTCTCCATACCTTATATAAATTTGGTGTGATGGTTGAGTTAGAATCGTCTTGAAGAGACGAGTTCAATGATGCTAGCCTGAGATCCTAATTTTTCCATTTGAAGGATCTCACAAAATCCACATTGCAGAGTGTCTGGAGGTTCAAGACGATGACATGTCTCGTCTCAGCCAATGATAGCGTGCCAAACGTTTTAATTTCATTGGTTGCCCTTTTTCTGATCCTATGCGTATCTCACTAAGGTCCATATCAAGCACAACGCGTCTGGTCCACTAGATTAGCTTACTAACGCGTTTTGACTATGATTTGATGGTCCACATCTTTTTGGTTTTATTTTATTTTCTGATTTTTTATTTTTATTGATTAAATTTTCAAAAATTCATAACTCTTTTATTTTTTTATCCAAAAATTATGAAAAAATTCACAAAAATACTTTGAATTATTTCTGATCTCATGACTATTTTTTTCACATTTTTATTTTGATATTTGGTATTTTTGTATTTTTTGTATTATTTGCTTTCTTTTAATTACCTAAAAAAATACTTTTTGACATTTTTTAATTCTGAAAAAATTCATAAATATTATATTGCATATTTTTGACTTTCTGAAAATTTTATGGAATTTTATGTTGAGGTTTACTATTTTTGACCTATTTTATGTTTGTTTGAGCAATTTTAAATAGTTTAAAAATAGTTTCCGACTTTTAAAAATTACCAAAAATTTTATAAAAATATTTGGATCCATTTCTGATTTTTCTATGGCATTACTTTTTCTTTCTTGATTAATTTGAACATAGTTGATATTTTTCTCCTCTATTTTAATTTTTAAACATTTTTTTAAACCCTTTTAATGCATATATTAAATGTGATATTATTTTGTGATTATTTTTTGGGTAATCTTGGGTTAGGTTTTGGATTATGAACTTTATTAACATCATTGGATCCATGGTGTTGAGTTTAACTCCACAAAAAATGGATGAATGATTTTAATAATAGTTTGATTAAAATTTAATTCAAATATGGTTTGTATATTTTTTCCCTATCCCTCTTCATCTCATCCCCTTATTATTGCACTAAATGTTATTGGAGCATGATCTCTATATCATGTCTCAAAACAAATGGTGCATAAATTGCTATTGACCGGCCTCAAAATAGGTGTGACTTCTATATAAGTCCACTTACGATTGCTTAACATAGCGCTAAATTTTGTCCCAATTCGAATAAATGATCTTTCATGGCCCAAACTTATGATTGCAAGCCCAAGTATGTTAATTTGATCTCTTTGATCCAATAACCTTGAGATTCATTGTGTGGAGGCTTTGGTTCTACCAATCTTCTAATGGATCTACAACACCTTTGGTCAACACGGATCACTTAAACATCATTGATCATTAAATGGTACTTATGAGAATTCCAAATGGATGATATACTTGACAAAAAGAAAATGCAACTTTTTGTGTGGAGGCTTTGGTTCTACCAATCCTCTAATGAGTTCCAAATGCAAGCTTCAAGATTGTCATCTGACTAACCACTAATTATTGACTTGTTTTATCTTATGCTTTTATTTTATTTTTTATGCTTTATGTACTATTTACTTTTAGCATTTACATTTCATGCCATTTTCATCTTTGCTCATTTGAGCATTTACTTTCTTGCCATTTTTACTTTGCTCACTTGAGCTTTTCTTTTCCTTTCTTAAGATACTTAATAATCAAGATAAACCCTAAAAAATATTTAATGGTACTTGGACTACTTGGTTACTATCCTTGGCATTATGTAGCATGGGACTTTTCTTGGACGTAGGATTATAAATCTTGACCTATCTTGGAGATCTTATCTGATTATTTTGTCTGGAGTTATTGAGGTTTACCTCAAGACATTGGGTTGCTTGTTTGTTTTGTGTGCAGGTTTTTGTGATTACATCCTCTGTTTGTAATCTGAAATTCACCTGTATACAGCCGTTACTCTGCCCAATTTTTGTGAAGACTTAATACACTTGAAGTTTGCTTCTCTCAAGAGGTCTAGTATTTCTTTGCTTGATTGGTTTCAATCCAAGGAATGGGAATTCTATATTGGCTCATAATGTCAAGTATTGGCTTCTTGTTGGTTAGATGGTTCTTATCTATAACTTTTACCTTATGCTTTGGGATAGCCTCTTCTTCTCCTCACATCTTCTTTAATTTCAAAAATCTTCTTCCTCCTTTTGAAAACTCTTCTTGTTTTAAAACTTGAACCATTTTATAATAAACTTGGACTTATGTCCATGCATTTTCAAAACATTTTCATAAATAAATTCCAATCAATTTAATAATACCTTGACATTTTTTGTGAGAAGACTAAAAGTCAATCAATCTCATTCAAACCATTTTTCCACTTTGGCTTTTACTTTAAACTTTTATCAAAAGATTAAACTCTTGTCAATCCTTGTAGTGATGCAAACAACTATACTTCTATAATATGTAGTGAAGAGAGATATTTTCCACTTGGGTGTTGAGTGAGGCATTGTTGATTTTAAAATCCAAGCCATATCCTCCACTTTGACATGATGCAAATTCTCCTTTCTCATGATTGTGGGTAGTAGGTATGTTTTCCACACAGACAATGACGATGATGTTTTATCTCATAAACTTAACCAACATACTTGTGTTTCAAATTTTTAAAAGAGAAACTACGTGTACCCTGATCCCCTATTGCACGAAAGGTGGTACGTAGGCACTAAAAGTTCGCAACCGCGGCGGGTGCAAAAATCATAAAAAATATATCTCTTTTCTCACCTCCACCATCCATTTCATATACAAAATTTTTTATCCAAAATATACAGATTTTACAAAGAGGCTCCTGCAGAGTACAATAGATGTTTAGGGTGCTAACACCTTCCCTTTGCATAACCAACCCCCTTACCTTGAATCTTTCCCCATCTTTTTGGGTTATTTGCTCTTTTCCCATTCCTTTGGAAACAATAAAGCGCGGTGGAGATTTTTATTTTGATTTGTATAAAGTCTAGTCAATCTAATGGCTTAGTCTTGAGCATTTATACCTCTACAATATAAAAAATGAATAAGTCATAAAGAATATAAATAAACACCCAAAGAGAAGAAGCCAAGAGCTAGGAGCGACTCCGGGATAGACCAGCATTTGGTCGAACTGTCCCAAGTGAAGCCGCCAGCTGAAACAATCGGCTGAAAATCATCAAACAATAAATTCGCCATCAAACGTCTTTTATCCCACATGAAGGGAAAGGTAAACATCGAGAAAACCCGAGAAGGGAGAAGTCACGGTCTTGCAACCGAGAAATCGAGTAAGGGAGTCTGTTACACAAGAGGAAGGTATTAGCACCCCCACACGCCCATAGTACTCTATAGTATCCACTCTTGTTATCTCTATTATAGGTGTGTTTAATTTATGCTTATGGTTTACTACTTCTAAAGGGAGAATGCATGCAAAAGAAAGAAGAAAATAATGTAGGTAAAATAAAGTTGTACTCGCTTGGGCCCTACCCCAATGCCTACGTATCCTCTTTGAGGATCAGAGCTACCGTAGTTCGGCTCACATGTTTTTGTTTGTTTTGCATTTTTTATGGACAATGTTAATTCCGCCTTCTACCACAGCCCGACCTTTGGAGACTTATGCGTTGGCACAAAATTAAATTAATCATGTCCTTACCTGAAAAGGGTTTTTAGAGAAAAAGTGCTTGGGTTCACAAAAAAAAGTTTGAGTTGGTTTATATTTTTGTTGCAGATAATGACTAGTTAACCTCAAGAGAGAGATATTAGCCATTTTTCCACTTATCCATGAAAGGAGTCTTTGAGACTTGAACCACACCTAGGCCTGAAATGGAAGAACAATAAGATAGAGAAGAGACCCGCTTATCATCTCCCATACTCAACAAAGGCATGATTCTCATCAGTAATTTTAAAGTATTTTGAAGTTTGAAAGGAAAAAGAAGTTTTTGTTTTAATGCAAATGCAAAAGGGGAAAGAAAAGTCAAAGGGAGACTAGCATATTTCTAAACTTAATGTTATCATGCATCGTTGGACCTAAAGTTGGAATTTTGAGGGGATTCTACCTAATGTTTGCATGCTTGGATTTAGAAGCCTAATGTCTAATTTTAGTTCAATTAAATTGAAGATTAAATTTGAACCAAAATCACCTAGGGAATCATGAAAGACCATACAAACAAGTAAAATTAGGCGACAAGTATTAGATTATTGCATACAATCCATACCAGAAATCACAAACGAAATACATGGCATAAAATGAGTAAAACTAGTAATTAAAATTGATTAAAAAGTTAGTAAAAAGGGGAAATAAATTCCTAATTAATTACTAAAAACATCACCTAAATCTAAGATTTTTATATTTTTTATTAACAAGAATTATACAATAATCTAAACGATAAGATGAAAGAAATTCTAAAAAAACAAACTCAAAGGGGGGTATACTGTGTAAGCAGAGGGTATAATCCAGTAAGGGCCATCTGGGCGCTAAGTCCACTGAGCTAAGTTCATAATGCTTTTTTTTCTGCATCACAAGGCATACCAAAAAACTACTCAGGCCCAAAGGGCTTAGAATCCAATGAGTTGTTTTTGTTCCAAGCAATAGGCTGCAAAAAAAAGAATGGTAACGGGCCAATGCCATGGGTTTACAACGAATTTAGCCTAAGAATATTTGGTATGCGTTTAGGGTTAAAGATGTTCTTCCTTTTCACATTTCTATAACAAAGAAACTCTTTTCTTTTTCTTCAGCTTAGAATGGCGTTGTGACGCCCTCAGTCTTCGTTCATCTCTCTGTGAAACAACATCTATCACCTCACTTCTTTCTTCCTCATGTACTCAAGCTTCGATTCTGTTTCGACTCAATTTCTTCCGTTGTGGATTCGACTTCATCCATCTCACCCTTATCTCTATATGATTCAGATTAGATTTCTACCTAAGCTCGTGGCCAAAGCGTAAAATCTCGATACGATGACACAAATATGACACAACAAGGATATGACATAGAGGGATAGGATGTGAGGAGATTGAAGGAAACAGAACCTGAATCGGTTGCTCGAAGGGGATAGTGAAAAACTCCAGAAGACTAGAGAGGAGGTTCCGATGTTGTTATCAAGTATCCATTTCCTCTACTTTCTCACCTCCTCTTTATTTCTCTATGCTTCTTTGGATGTGAAATTTCGTTGTTGTTGTTGCGATATTGATCGAAATCGTGATCTTATTATCGTTTTTCCTTACGGATTCTGTTGATATTGAAACTGCTTCTTGCAGAAGGTTGGAGTCGTCGAAGATGAATGTGATACGGTGGGAGAACTGACTTGAGGTTTTGCATTTATGTTCGCAAATGTTGAGGTTTAGCAAGAGTCGCCACCGACTTTTCTTTTATCCAAAAGGAAAGGTGAAAAAGCACAAGAAAGACCTTTGAGATGTTTTCTTGAGTTCGGGGGGTAGATTATGAAAAGGGAAGGTGCTAGCACCCTTTTCATCCATGGTTTTCCATGGGCTCTTAGTTACTTGCTTAGATAACTTGCTTTGGTTTGTTTGAAATGGTGCTTGATGTGGTTTTAAAAGTATTTTGTAAAAGAGGCCATTCGTTTAGGCAATCTTTGTAATGATTCTTGTTCGTAAGAATGTATACAAAGATGTTTGTCTTTTGAAAATGTTTTCAATTTTTTGTAAGATGTTTTTGAAATATGTGTGTGTTTGTTTTGAAAATGGAAGGGATTGTTGTTTGAAATGGAGCAAGTAACTTAGAAGCTATCTACCTACTCAAATGTCTTTCTTATGCGTTTTCTATTCCTTTGACATTGTTGACTTACCATTGATTTGGTAAACAACCCTATCTTTGGATGTAAATGGGACGGGCGTGGGTCATCGTATAGCCATGATAGCAATGTTGCGAAGTATCTTAGCATTTTTGAGGGACCAAGATCATTTTGTTTAGGCAACTTTTGAATAGCGTCATCGAGGGGCTATGATCTTATATTTGTTTTGTTTTGCTTTTGCCAAGATACTTTGCACGCGTAACATGGCCATTTTATTTTAGGCAACCAAGTGGGAGAAACCCTAAGGGTGCTTGTGTGCAAAGTGTATCATTTTTCATGTTTTTGATTTTGTCTTGTATTTAGAGTTTTCTATTTTGTTGTTTTTATCTTTCCATACACACTTATTTACTAGCAATATATGAGAAGCAAATAAAAAGCGAAAATTAAAATCTAAGCTATTACATCACTTTAGGGGGATGGGGGTACAATTTAACAATGGGGTGAAGTAGGAATTAAAATATTAAAACCATACCGAATGATAATAAAAAGAATGTGAAAACAGTGCAAAATAAAGGAAAAACTGCATTTTGAACTGCTATGTGTCGACCCATGTTGCTATGTATCGACACATAGCTTCTTCCTGCCCTTGTAAAACAAAAATAGTTCAGTATGGGTCGACACATAATGGGATGGGTCGACTCATGCACCTTCTTGTATCGACGCGAAATGCGTATGTATCGACTCATGGGCTTTTCTAGCTTCTGTTAAGTGAAATCTGTTCAGTATGTGTCGACACATAATGGGATGTGTTGACTCATACACCTTTTTGAATCGACGTGAAATGCGTATGTGTCGACTCATAGTCCTTTCCAGTTTTTGTTTTGTGACCTGAACTCAGTATGGGTCGATGCATGAGGGTCATGTGTCGACTCATACCCTGTATTTTCACTAAGATGGGTCGACACATGTGGATATGTATCGATACATCCTGCATTTTTCTTCCTTAAACACCATTATTTGCATACATCAGTTAGTTTTTTAACATATGAATGAATAACTTGAACAACAAATAAATGATTAACTTCAAAACAGTGATTGCTACATCCTATAAACAGAAAAGTTGATGTATGGAAAAGGCAAGGTAAAGATGACTTACCTTAAAACTGCAATTTAGGTTTTGAAACCAAATATCCTTCAAGATGTTGTATGAACCTTAAGGAAGCTCCAACCAGCTGCTAGACTTTCCTTTTTGTTGAAGGTTACTAAACAACCTCTGTATAGTATGAAATGTTTGGATGGTTGGGCAGAACTTGCAAGGTATGAGAGGTTCAAAGGTTTGGACTTTAAAACCCAAGAGTGGAAGTTTTGTGGACTGTTATGGCTTTTGTGAATATGAGATTTTTTTGAGGGTTTACCAATATAACTTCTGGCTTTTCTCCTTGTTCGTTTTCTCTATTTTTTTCTAACCTCTTTGTCTTGCAAATGCTTCTTCTATTTATAGGCAAATGACTTATGAACAAAGGTTGAATATGTTTACAACACAACATGTTATGGTTTGGTTGGGATGCAAGTATCAAACTATGTCAAGTACTCCATGGTTTCAAGATGAAGTACCAAAGTTGTTGGTTTAGAGGGGTTGACTTCCATGTTTTATGGTAGAGTAAAGTCAGAAAATAAACAAAGTATGGGCTCAAGACAAACTTTGTACAAAAACTTTGCTTTTCAAGAATAGCAATGATGCCCTTATGCCATACATGGAAAGATCCTTTTGACAATGGCTTAAACACTTGGGTAATAGCTCAAAAGTGGGTGTAAGAATTAAATTATGTTGAGATTTGCAAGTCATAAGACCTGCAAAGTGAGATTATGCAGCACATCATGCCAATTGGATCATGTGTTCTTCAACAAAAATGGCTTGTAATTCAAGAATGGATGCTCAACTTCAGATCCTTGTATCTTCTAGCCCAAATATGATAAATTCGTGCTCTTGGATGTTTTGGAAATCTTGAAACACCCTCTATAACTTTCATGTTGGCCACTTTTGTTAAATCAAACTGGATTTTGATGAAAAATGGGCAAGAAGTTGGGATAAAAACCTGACCAAAATTGCTGAAAATTTCTCTAAGTGCTTAAATGAAAATGTCATGACTTCATGAGTTTATAACCTGAAATCCAAGCATATTTAGGAGAAGTTGTGTAAAGAAATGTTGTAGATATCATGGAGATCTACAACTTTCATGTTAGAAGCTTCTCTTGAATCATCTTGTATCAAGGTGAAAAGTTGGCATGAAGAAATGAGATTATATGTATAAAAAACACTTTGAAAAATTTCTAAGTCTTGAAGGATTTGAACTTCCACATTGACTTTTGACTTTCTTGATTCCTTGATGATCAAATTTCATATTTTTGAATGTCTTGATGAAATTTGATCCTTGGAATGTAAGGTTGACCAAAAAGTCAAATTTGACTTTCTAGTATGCAATTGACCATTTTTCCCTTTTGCCAATTCTAAGCCTAAATTGATGTATCAGTGCTGCAAACTTGATGTCATAGAAGATTTTGTGAGAAAATCCTTGAGAAATGTGAGGGAAAATTTTGGGGTACAACAATGAAGATTGAAGAGGAAGTTGATATGATGAAAATGTTGCAGTGAGAAGAACCGTTATCAGGTTGGTGAAGTTTGAAGCTTCAAATTGGTTGATGGAGAGTGTGAAAGAAGTTATGTGTTGAAGCTGGAGAACTGGGATGATGAAGATGAAGAGAGAAAGATGAGAGTTTTTTAGAGTTTTTGTGTGGTGATTCTTCAGCATATTGAAGAATGATTATAGGTGTTTTTGTGATTCTGCCAGAAGAAATGGAGAGGGAATTGGATATTGTTAGGGATAAACAGTTAGGGACTATTTTGTTAGCTGTTTAGAAGCAGTTAGAATATTCTGTTGGAAACTGGTCATATACTGTTAGTGAATTGGCCTTGTTGAATCTGTTTGACAATGCAGTGGTTTGTGAACTGTTTCTGGCTTCTTCTTAAAACTTGGATAGGTCTTATGCTAATGCGCATAAGCTTTGATGCCTCTGTCTACTTCAGAATCGGGCTTTGGATTATTTTGCAACAGGTAACCATTCTATCTCTGCAACTTTTAAATATTCTGTTCAGATTTCCTTTGGATATGTTGGTAAAGTTGGATTGATTCTTTTTAGAGTCCATTCTGTTTTTATGTTATGTGGTTTTCAGTTTGTAAAGATTCTGTTATAATCTTTTGTGAAATTTATAATTTTTGTAATTTATTTATGCAGGTTGATGCTTGGCATGGTGAATGAAAAGGTGTATTGAAGATGGTTTTAACAACAAGTTTGGTCATAGATGATGTGGATACAACATATAAACATGGTGAAGAAATTCAAGACATAAGGGCATCAAGCATGAGGATTACTTTGAGATGTTATGGAAGCTTGAAGTTTGGTTTTGGCAACCTAAAGCATGAAGTTCAAAAGTCTAGAAAATTAGAATTCTTATGTTTAGGACCAAATTTGTAATGTGATGTTTAGAACTTTGTATTCTTGTAATTTTGAATGAAGTTGAACGAACTTTGATGGAGCTTGTATAATATGCTTGAATATCTTTGAATGAAACTTTGTGGAACCTGTATGAAACTTGAATATCTTTGAATTTGATGAAGTTTCTCCCATGTTATTTCTTTTAAAATGATTTCCACATAGTATCCATGCTATTCTGAATACTTAGCTTAAGTCCTTGAAACAAACATTGATGGAAGAATTGGGAATGAATCCCTAATTTGATGGATGATAAATGAATGATGTTTCCATGCTTTTTGTACAAAGATCTTGACTCATACACCTTTAATTGATGAAAGTTCGATACACCTAGTCTTGATCACTTAGCAAGCATAACCATAAGAAGATAAAGTTTGATCCCCAAGCCTCAAAGGAATCCTCAAATAAATGACCCATCCCCGATTCCATGGTTCTTGATTAATGCTGATGGAAATATAGTCTTATAAGTTGAGGAGACTCCAAATCATAATTCCATTCCATGTTCAAATAGAAACAACATTTGAACCATGCTCAATTGATACACCCATCTCGAACCATATGGAAACCCTAATATTTTGACAGATATAGGGAAATAAACCCTAGCCCAAGACCTTGATGAATTTGAATTGAGAATAACCCTTGTAGCTTGATGAAGAAAAGATCCACCATAATCATAATCTTAAACCCTAGCTTCAACCCATGATTGTTGAATAAACTAGTTGATTCAATCTTGAATGAATATGAGAGCCTAAAAGCACAAATAAATCATAATTCCTCAATATCCTTGATCCCGCGCCAAATTATTGATTAATGATGCCTGATGTTGTTAAATGGCCTAATGGGTAGTATGTACATGATGATTATGAGATGCGCAAGCCAGATGTTTATTATAAATGGGTAGGACAAATTTGGGTTATTACACCATTTTCTTCAAGACATTCTCATGAGGTCCCAATTTTCTCAAAACTACTCAAGAGTTGACTGGTCAAAACCACCTCCTCAGCCAAGGTCTTCAACTAGGGTTTAGTGCTTCTCAAAGAAGATTTGGTTGCAAGGGTATCAAATGACTTTCATGGTTCATCATAGGTTCTCAAGAATGCTTATGTCATGTTTCAAGTCTTGCATCACATGGTTGCTCAGAATGGCTCAGATGATTGAAAATCAATTGTGTTGAGTAAAAAGTCAACTATGGTCAACATACAATCAAACTTCAAGATTTCTTGTCAACATAGACATTTTGATGTGATATTTATCATTTGATCAAGGGTTGATCATGACTCCTCAAGGAAAGCCCTCAAATCATCAAAGGTAAAAAATTTCCAAATTAGGGTTTTTTACTGAAGACGACTGATCATTGACTTTTGTCCTAGTGCATGACCTAATGGCTTAAAGCATGATCTCAAGGGCTAAAATACAACATCTTGACATAATTACATGGCTCAAGACATTTCCAAATATGCAAGTGATTGATAGTTGAATAAATTGAATCAATTGATAAAAGTCAACAGTCACACAAAAGTCAAACTTTACTTTTTTTATCAACATTGGAATCCAAAAATCAAGAATCATCAAAACATTCAAAACTATCAAACCTTGTCATCAAGAATCAACAGAATCAAGAAAGTCAACAAAAGTCAAATTGAAGATTTTCAAACACTTAGAAAAATTCAAGTGTTTTATACCTAAAAAACCCTTACTTCACAAGCAAGTTTCCTCAAGATACAAGCTGATTCAAGGAAAACTTTCAACATGAAAGTTGTCGGTATTAATGAGTTCTACAACTTCGTTAATGTGGGATGATCCTCAAAAAGTGCTTGGATTAAGAGATATGGACCCATGAAGTTCTGATTATTTTTACCCAACACTTAGAAAAATTTCTAAGTGTTTTGTTCTTAACAAAGTCACTACTTTATGGCCATTTTTGACTAAAATCCAAATTGATTCAGCAATAACTCAAATGATGAAAATTGTAGATCTTGATTCAAGCTTTCCAAAATATCCAAGAACGCAAATTTATCATACTTGAGCTAGAAGTTTCGAAGAGATGAAGATGGCATGACAAACTTGAATTTTAAGTCATTCTTGTGAAAATCTTATGGCCAAATCTCAAACCTAAGCTACATGATCTCACTTTTCAGGCCATTGAACTTCTAAATCTCACCTTGATTAGATATTTAAATAGGTCCTAAGTGTATTACACAAGGATCTAAAGCTTTGTCCAAGTCTTGATGCCATTTTTGGATGAATTTGCATAAAGTTACTTTGCCTCTTTAATAAAGCAAGCTTTATGTCAATAACTCCTCACTTAAGCTTGCAACTTGCTCCTAATAAGGTCACACAAAATCTCAATATCAGAACCAACATCTAGAGGCCAGCAAAAGTGTGGCAAATCCCTTGAATCACTCATTTTCTTCATCATGAAGCAACATGCTTTTTTGTGCATTTTTAAACCAAATGACCAAACCAGCTTTCCTTGTGAACTAAGAATGATTATTGCAAGTTAGAGGGACCAATTGCAACCTCTATAAATGTATAGACAAGGCTCAAAACCAACACACAAAAATTTGGTAAAAAAACACCAATGTTGCACATTTGAAGCTTCCAACACTCAACTTCAAATCCACTCGTGCGTTTTCCTCTTTTTCTTTCAAACACCTTAGGTACATCATATAGAAGTTTTCCGAACACCTGAACAACTTCTACAATAAATCCATCATCATCCACCATTTTCAAAATCCAACTTTGCAACTTGAGTAGACCGATCCAGACACTCTCAAGGCAAACTAAGAGTTGCAATATACTCACCAAGGTGCCAGAAAGCTAAAGCAAGTATCACATTGCTTCTGAAAGTCGTGTAGAGGCCATTGGATTTTTCATCAAGAGGTAAGTTTTCTCAAACTTTGAACTCTTTATTTAAGCTTCATTTTCATATACATTCTAAAGGAAAAATGTAGATATAATGTCTATGAAGCTAACCATATCTTTATTTTTCGTTTTAATGGACTGTGTGATGAGAATTTTGGGTTTGAGTTTTCGGAACCTCTAGGGTTTCAGTTTGGTACAAAGAAAAATTTGTTTCAATTTTTAATCTATAGCTTTTAAAATTTATATGGTTGCATTCCTTGTAAAAAATCAAACAAGTTTGGTTTTGAAAGTTTTCAATTTGGTTGAGAAATGAGCATTTTACAAAATCAAAAATGGAACATTGTTGTTGTTGGTTACTGTAAGGCGTGCAAGAGGAAGAAGTGTGATCTGACCATTTCAAATTTCTCAAACTCGTTTTATAATATATTTACTGGGGGCGTTTCATAACCGGATGAAACAGCCACCCCAGTGGAAATCGTGTGTGTGAGTAAGGTGTTTCTGTGCCAGGGCAGGGGTTCGATCCCTGCCTCTGACATTTTATTTTCTAACATTTTCATTGTAGATTCAATGCAAGCCAGGAATACGCACTCATCATGCACCTCATGTTACAACCATCAGATCTCATCAAAGACAGATCCAACACACCAAACACACGCCACAAGATGCACCTTCTGAAAGCCACCCTCAATGGATCCATCGCATACCTGAGCTTTGTCCATTTTGGGCCTATGTTTTTGCTTCTTTCTCACCCCAATTTTACTTGTTTGCAGGCCCATTTTAATTTTCTTTATTTTTGTTTTAATTAAAATTTTCTTTTTTTTAATCAGTTTTATTTTAATAAAAAAAATCATAAAATCATAAAAAATTTAGATTTAGGTTTTTAATTAATTAATTTAATTTTTGATAAATAAAACTCAATTTAATCACTTTGATTTTATTTTATTAATCAAAAATTAATTAGAATTAGGGTTTATACTATAAAATATTTTTCTAAATAAAACACCAAAGATATTTACTAACAATTAGTTTCTTTTTTAAAATTAAAATTAATTTAGACTTAGGTTCTTTTAACTAAATTATCTTTCTTTTTAATTAATTAAATTAACTGACTTTTTTTATATTATTTATTATTAAATTTAATTTAGTTTCTTTAGGTTCTTTACTAAACTTTTTTTAATGAAAACTAATCAAATAATTAGGTTAATCATCAAACTTTTTTCTATCAAAAAATCACAACAATTTCCTTTCTCTTTTCTTTAATTTACAAATCTTCGCGTACTTTATTTCCCAATTATTGTAACTATCAAAAGTTTATAATAGATAATTAGGGTTTATTGCTCTCCTCCCCTATTCATAAATTTGTACCTTCATTCCCGAAGCATTGTAATAGCGTTGGATATTTAATTTTCGCCATTTACTGCTTTCCTTATTATTGTTAGTTTAATAGGATTATATGGCAAGATCTAAAATAAAATGCTAGATAACCATAAATCCAAGATAAATTTACGAAAATCAAAACACCTTGCACACGCGCACCTCTAGGGTAACATTGCTTGTTACCTTCGAATAAAATAGTCATGTCCCTCGAACGTGAGACGCTTTAGCAAAGACCCTCGATTAAAAAGATCGCAGTCCCTCGATGACCCTTCGATGCTGCCTTCGGTAAACGATCTTAGTCCCTTACAAAAAATTGCTAAAGCATCCTACAAGTTGCCTTCTATGATTGTACAAAAACCCGCGCTTGTCCATCACATCCAACGATAAGGCTTCCTTCTAACTAATGGTAAGGTAACACTATCTAAAGGAAGAGGAAAAGAACAAAGACTTTTTGAGTAGGTAGAATGCTCGTAGTCGCTTGCTCACAAATCTTTTAAAACAAAACATCTTTTCACAAAACAACACTTTCTTTCACAAATATTTTCAAAACAAACATTTTGTATACATTCTCAACGATACGAGAATCATTACAAAATTGCCGAACTTACGCATTTTCAAAATATTTTCAAACATACACAAGCACAAAGCATTTCCAAAAAGTAAGCTAGCGATTAAGAGCCCATGGAAAACTACGGATGAAAAGGGTGCTAACACCTTCCCTTTTCATAACCTACCCCTCTTACTTAGAAAATTCTAAAAAGGTATTTCCTGTTATTTTCACCCTTTCCTTATTGGATAAAAGAAAATTTGGTGACGACTCTTGTTATCCGCAACATTTGCAATAAAACGCAAAACCAAAAAGTCAGTTCTCCTACTGTATTACAGAACTTACAACTCTACTGGAGAAATTGATTCTAAAGTGGGGTTACCTTCAGATCTAGATCAACATTATTGCTTTACTTGCTTGCTTTGTATGCTTCATATTTCAGGATATGCTTGGGTTTATTTCTTGTATAGATCCTATACCCGGATTTGGGGGAATTTTAGGTAAGTAGCAATAGATTGTGAAAATTATACGACATAGACCGGTATGGTTGAAACGATGGCTACGTTAGTGCGACAAATTGGTTTGTGTTGGTGTCCCTTGAGTCAGTCAAGGAGAATGCTAGGCTGCCGCGTGGTGTCATAAGCACTAACTGACCTTAGAACCTTAGTTGACACAACTTAGCCATTAGAAAGTAATGAGATAGTCGGCTTTGTTGTAGATTGAATTTGGTTGATACTCGACACCATACTCATTGAGATTAGACTCTCGGGATATTTCGGTCACAAATCAGATGCTTGTGCTGAAAAATGCCTGAGAGAAAAATCAGTGATATGAGATTCCTAGAACCCGGTTACTTCTTTTAGGACATGTTGAGCCAACTAAACTCAAGAGAGTACTTACCTATAAACTTCATCCAATCCTGAACCTAAGGCCTTGTGTGTCTTGTTTGTGTATGATATCATAACATCATGACATCATTACACATGTCATTCTCACTAACCATTTCAAGGACCTAGGGATTTATCTTTGTTATGTTTTGTAGGTTATGGCCTTCGCTCACAGAAATACTATCTGGATTAGTTTTATGAGGATACCTGCTCAACTTAAGGAGTTAGTCTCAAGAGTTCCTGAAAGCTTCCAATTCACCAAAAGACATGGTCATTTACTCAGTTTGGTTACTTCGGGTTTTGAATAAGACATGATGACTGTTTTATTCCAGTTCTTTGATCCTGCACACCATTGTTTCACATTTCCGGATTTATCAGCTAGTACCCACAATGGAAGAACTCTCTAACTCACTTGGAGTACCTATTATTAATCAAACACCTTTCACTGGTTTAGAGAAATATCCACAACCTGAAGAAATTGTAATAGCCTTACATCTGAAGCGGTCCGACATTGTATCTAATTAGGAAACAAGGGATGGAGTCAAGGGATTTCTAGCTAAATTTTTGTTAGAGAAGGATCGGTTGTTTTTGGATGCTATGCGTTTTCAAGCTTTCGAAGAAATCTTGGCTTTGTTGATCTATGGTTTGGTGTTATTCCCTAATCCAGAACAACTCATAGATGTGAACACCATCAAAATATTTCTTTCTCGTAACCCTGTGCCTACTTTTCTCAGAGACATTATGCATTCTCTTCACACTCGTACTATGAGGAAACGAGGGACTCTTATATGTTGCATACCTCTATTATCCAGGTGGTTTATTTATAACCTTCCCTGATCAGTAATGAAGAATGAACAATGTTTGAGGTGGTCTCAAAGGATAATGTCGCTCTCTCATTTAGATATCTATCGGTGTTCCCGATCAATGGAAGATGTTACTATCATTAACCGTTATGGGGAATTCCCTAATGTTCTTCTCCCTATCATTAGGGGAGGTATTACCTACAAACCTTCTCTAGCTTTATGCCAATTTGGTTATGCTCGAAGAGATAGTCCTCATGACATGCTTATCCAGGGTATTATATTCGATTACGAGAAATATTTTCAAGGTTATCATCAAAGGTTTATACGTGCTTGGGACTTGGTAAACAAGATTGATAACGAGACTTTATGATAAAAGAATCCCATCCCTTTGGAGCCCTACCTCAAATGAGTACGAGTTCATGCTCAAAACCTCATGATGCCATATCCAGTTGTTCTACCGGTGATCAAAGAGCCTGTTGTCGAAGGATACGTTTCTCGTAATATCCTCCATCTAGACATGCCCACTGACCTCGAAGAATTGCAGAACTCCTGGATTCAACTCAAGGATGAATGGGACACCTTTGAAACTCAATTATATGCTAGCGAGAAGAAATTGTTGGAGCTCACAAAGCAACTTCACGAGGAGCAAAGCCTTAATGCATACATCGATAAGAAGAGGAAGCATCCGTGAGAGACTTGAGTCTTAGGTTTTAGAAGTTCATATTGTTTTCTTTTTTAGACGCTTTTTGTTTTCATTGTAATTCTAAGAGGAAATTGTAATCTTGAACTTACTAATAAAAATCTTTGTTTTTGTTTCCTCTCGGTTAACAAATTTAAATCTCCTAAGGTCCTTGAAAATATTGCATCCACATATCATGCATCATTTCATAAATAGGTTTTCCAATACATGTCTTCTCATCTACTTACTATTTATTTTAGTATAAGATGGCTCTCGAACAAACTGTCAAGGATCTGCAGGATCAACATGCATAATTTCAAGAGACTCTTCTGAATAGGGCCAAAGGGAAATAAGAGATGATGACGCTTCTCACCAAGAAAAAGAAGACTAAGAAGTCGGATGTTATCCTCAATATGGGTAGAAGATTCAAAGGTTCTGCTTAACTAGTTCAAGCGGATGATGTTTCCTCTGAGGAGGACGACAACCAAGAGGAGGATGGTAGAAGTGTCAAGGGTTAAGAGAATAATACTGAAGATGAAGACTACTCCGACGAACAGTACCCTCCCACATATGAGAAATACAAGTAGTTAGAAGACTGTCTCAAAGCTATAGAAACCTAGAAAGTGCCTGGATTGGATTTTGGAGAGTTAGGTCTGATCCCGGGGTGGTCATCCCTCACAATTTCAAGTTCTCTATCTTTGCTAAATATGATGGGGTCTCTTGTCCCAAACATCATCTAAGGTCGTATGTTTGAAAAATCCAACCTCATATTGTTGACAGGAAATTATGGGTCCATTTCTTTCAAGAAAGTTTGTCTGGTACTCAACTTGAATGGTTCTACCAGCTAGAAGGAACCAACATTCACACATGGGAAGACTTGGCTGCTTCTTTCTACAAGCAGTATCAATATAATTTTGACCTTGCACTGACTCGTGTACAATTGCAAAACATGTCCATGGGCTCGAATGAAGGGTTCAAGGAGTATGCACAAGAATGGAGGAACTTAGCTGGAAGGGTGCAACCTCCTTTGACTGATAGGGAAATGGTAGATATGTTCATGGGTACTCTGACAGGCATATTCTTTAATCATCTAATTAGAAGTTTTCATCTGGATTTATTGAGCTAATTCTGAAAGAAGAAAGAGTTGAAAGTGGTATTAAGAGTGGGAAGATTTCAATAGCAGCAACTTCTAATGCTGTGAAGAAGTCCTTCAGTGGTAAAAGAGAAAACAATGCTATCTATGGCTAGAGGAGCCATAGTAAAAATGAATGCCATCAGTCTGTGGGAGCGGTATTGATCTCTAATCCAGCGTTTGTTCAACAATCACAATAGGGCAACCGTTGAAGGCCAAACGCTTTGTCAAGTAATTTTACCAAGATCGAAATGCCTTTATCTCAGGCATTACAACATTTGTTAAAGGATGAACTCATTTCACTATGGGATCCTCCTCAAAATCCCAACACATCCTCTCCAAAGTACAATCCAAATGCAAGGTGCGCCTATCATTTAAACAGTCCTGGGCACGACACCAACACTTGTTGGGCCCTGAAAAGTAAGATTCAGGATATGACCGATAATAAATAAATTGAGTTTGATCCTCTGGAGACTCCAAACATGATCATTGAACCTATGCCTAAGAATGACAAAGGCATAAGTTCTATTGAAGATGTTTTGTATGTTACCTCTAAGTTATATGGCTACTCCACTCTCAACAATCAAGGAGTATTTGCTACAAGACGGTTTATTTCTGGGTTGTGTTAAAGAATGTTATTATAGTGCAGTTCAAACCAATGGTTGCGGGTTACTAAAGGAATGCGTTTAGCGCCTGATGGATGAACATGTAATTTTGATTGAGAAAGTTTTGTATGTTGAGAATTTGTGCCAAAATTTGTCTGTCATAACTGGTGCTCCTTACAGAATCACTTCCAAGGGTCCTGTAAGGATTACTGCCAATCCAAAAGTTGCTCCCTTGATCATTACAATACCTGGACCTATTCCATATTCCTTGGAAAAGGCTATTCCATGGAACTATGGGTCTGACGTCTATTACCATGGTGTCAAACAAGAGTTATCTGACGAAGATGATGAAGACACTGATCCCAATATTGACAATATTGCGGGGACCAACAAAATTACTAGAAGCGGAAGAATTTTCTCCCCATAAATCTCTCCACCCGTTCAAGTCACAATTACCAAAACAACTGCCGAGGCTCGGGGTAAAGAGCCAATGATAGAGCCTGCCCATATGGAGGCGCCAAGAGAAGCTATAGTCAAGGACACCTCTGGATAAGAATTGGAAGAGGTTTTGAAAATCATCTGCAAGAGCGACTATAAAATTGTTGAACAGCTGGGGCAGACCCTGTCCAAAATCTCCATGCTATCTTTAATACTGTGTTTTAAAGCCCATGCGCAAGCTTTAATGAAAATCTTGAAGACTGCTCGTGTGCTGTAAGAAATCTCGGCTGATCAATTTGGAAGTTATGTGGTGAGTTTAACAACTGATAATGGATTAGGCTTCTCCGATACTGACCTGACTCTGGAGGGGAGAAATCATAATAGGGCCATGTATGTCTCCATTGAATGCAGGGGCACTACGTTGGCTCATGTGTTAGTTGATACTGGATTTTCTCTAAATGTTCTGCCAAAAGGCACTCTCGATAGACTGGATTGTAAAGGGGTTGTGCTAAAACCCACCGACATCATAGTTCGAGCCTTTGACGAATCAAAAATAATGGTACATGATGAAGTGGACCTCCCAATCAAATTAGTTTCACGGATCTTTGAATCCACCTTCTATGTAATGGAAATATGGCCAGCTTATTCTTGTCTATTAGGACGCCCCTGGATCCATGGGGCAGGCGCTGTTACCTCCACATTGCACCAGAAACTAAAGTATCCTATAAAAGGGAAAGTTGTTACTGTCTACGGAGAAGAGGGGTACATGGTCAGCCACTTGAATTCATTCCGGTACATGGAGATGGACGGAGAATTTATCGAGACTCCATGTTATACCTTTGAAGTGATTTTCCTTGTTGTTGTTGAATATGTTTCTGTCATTCCAAAGACTACCGAGGTTCTGCACAAGATGGCTTCCTTAAAAGATGCCAAAGCAACTATAGAAGAAGGTTGTTATACTATTTGGGGTTAGCTTTATAATATCCCTTTCAAATCTGACAAGTTTGGTTTGGGCTTTACTGCAGAAGGTCAAAGGGTTATTTGTCGTGCTCGAGCTGGAAGACCTCCATTCCATATCAGCAACAACGGGATCAATGCTATAGAAGACGCTGACAGTGATTGTGATTTCGACGACTGGATATTCCCTACCATTGGTGATGGACTCAACAATTGGAAAGCAGAAGACATCATCTCTATCTCCTTTAGTCAGGAGTAATAGCTATTTCTATTTTATTGCTTTAAGAAGTTTGGTTATGTAATTTCTTTTAAAACAATGACTTTAATCCTTGTGTTTTTCCTTAGGCATAATGGTTCATTTGTTAAGGGTTGTCATTTCATATGTCATATTCCCCAGCGAAGTTTCCTCAAACAACAAGCAAGAATCCTCAACAGAAGCATTCTAGACAAGGTTGAAGATTACATATGTTCTTCATCCCCAGCACCAGTCAGGGATTCATTTTCCCCGGCAAAATGTCATACGGAATTGTTGATACACTTCCAACAACATTTCACATTCATATACCATTTACCAATATCATAGCATATGCATACGAAACGCATATATCATAATCTCATTTATTTCAAGAACATCATTAAGCAATGCATTTCATACATCATGACATTGCATACAGATAACTCTTTACCTTTTCAGGAAAGATCAACCAACAGACAAACATCATCAACTACTTATATGACCCGACAGTCTTCTCAAAGGCTACATTGGATAAAGGGCTATTTAAGAAATTTCCTAAGAGGGTCATTTTCAGAGAGACATCTCCTGGCTCAGATTAAATCGGCCATAGATTTATTCTAATACTTCTTCTAGTAGACATTTTCTGGCTCAGATTAAATCAACCATAGATTTATTCTGATACTTCTTCCAGCTAAAGACAAAAAGACCTCTTCTGGATCAGATTAAATTGAGTGTAGATTTATTTTGATACTTCTTCCAGTTAAAGACATGCGTAGACATATTCTGGATCAGATTAAATCAAGCGTAGATTTATTCTGATACTTCATCTAGTAGACTTTCTCTAGCTCAGATTAAATCAATCATAGATTTATTCTGATGCTTCTTCCAGTTAAAGACAAAAATACCTCTTCTGCCTTAGATTAAATCAAGTGTAGATTTATTCTGATACTTCTTCCAGTTAAAGACATGCATAGACATTTTCTAGCTCATATTAAATCAACCATTGATTTATTCTGATACTTCCTCCAGTAGAAATTTTCTAGCTCATATTAAATCGACCATAGATTTATTCTGATACTTCTTCCAGTTGACATTTTATGGCTCAGATTAAATCGAGCGTAGATTTGTTCTGATACTTCTTCCAGTCGAAGCCGAGCGTAGATGTAGTTTAAGTTCTATCAACAGTTACTTTGGGTGGCATCTATAAGCCCATCTCCCAAAACTCTCCATCACCTCTCCAAATGGAATCTTTAAGCCCATTTCCAGTATAATCAACCAACGGCGTTACTTCGTGCACCAGCGAGTGCAAATTTTTGGGCACTTAGGTGATATTTGTCAACATCAATATTTTGAGGTGATATTTATCATTTGATTAAGGGTTTATCATGATTCCTCAAGGAAAGCTCTCAAATCATCAAAGGTCAAAATTTGCCAAACTAGGGTTTCGACGAAGATGATTGATCATTGGCTTTTGACCTAGTGCATGACCTAATGGCTTAAAGCATGATCTCACGGGCTCAAATACAAAATCTTGACCTAGTTACATGGCTCAATACATTTCCAAAGATGAAAGTGATTGATAGTTGAAGAAATTGAATCAATTGATAAAAGTCAACAGTCACACAAAAGTCAAACTTTGACTTTTTTTGGTCAACATTGGAATGCAAAAATCAAGAATCATCAAAACATTCAAAACTATCAAACCTTGTCATCAAGAATCAAGAGAATCAAGAAAGTCAACAAAGTCAAAATTGAAGATTTTCAAATACTTAGAAAATTCAAGTGTTTTGTACCTAAAAATCCCTAACTTCACAAGCAAATTTCCTCAAGATACAAGTTGATTCAAGGAAAACTTTCAACATGAAAGTTGTAGGGATTAATGAATTCTACAACTTTATCAATGTGGCATGATCCTCAAAAGTACTTGGATTAAGAGATATGGGCTCATGAAGTCTTGATTATTTTTACCCAACACTTAGAAAAATTTCTAAGTGTTTTGTTCTTAACAAAGTTGTCATACCCCAATTTTTAATCTAAGATCCCACCCTCGATTTGCATCATTGCATAACAAGTGATCATGAGTGATTTGACCTATTTTTTGCCAATTCTTGAGTTAGATTTCAAAATTTTATAACTTCTTCAAATTTCGACATTTTTGAGTGGTTCTTTTTGCATATGACTCTCCTTGACATCATCTACAATTTCTCTTTACAAGTCAAGAGTTGATTATGCTTTGAAAAGCCACAAAAAAAATAGAAACGTTAGAAGTCATTTATGAATTTAATGGAATTTGATTTTTATTGTGTTTTATTCATAATTTCTTTTCCATTTAAAAAATCACAAAAAAATGTACTTAGCATCATGTTATTTTTTATTTACTATTTGTACCTCTTTACTAAAAAATTATCAAAAATATGTTCTTTTATTAATTTAAATTTATATATTGGTATCATTTATTTCAAAAAAAAAAAAAGAAAAATTTATATAAGTCATTTTACTTTCTTATATGTATTTTATTTTTTATTTTTTAATTTGCACTTATATTTTCATTTATTTTAATTCAAGAAAAAAATAATAAATAGTTAATTTAATGTCTCTTTTATTTTCTATTTTTTATTTATTATTATTACTAACACTTTTAGTTATTATTATTATTATTACTACTTTGTCCTTTTGTTTTTTTGTGTAAATAAAGAAAAGTTTGGATCACTATAATGTAGTACAAACATTTCACATGGATTGCCAACTTGTACTTATCAATGACCAAGAATCATTCTCACACTTCACATGGATTGTCAACTTGGACTTATCAATGGCCAAGAACCATTCTCATAAAGTCATATGGATTGCCACATAAACACTCTCACTTCATTCACCCTATAAATAAGACCTTTCTTTCTTTCATTTGAAAAAATATATACCACAAATCACTCACTAAACTAAGTCAAAACTCTCTTCTTCTTTTTCTCTTCATTTTCTTTCAAGTTATTTCTTCCTTCTATTGAATAGGTAGGCTATTATAGTTGTTATTTATTTAATTCTATTGCATTTTTACTCTTTATTTATTTAGTACCATAATTATCACTATTTTGCAAGGAAACTCCATTGATTCAAAATCAAGAGTTGAAAAGTGTTCTTGAACCTCCAAAAGCAAAAGTGATTTATTGTTGTTTAATTTTCATTTTTTAATGTATTTATTTGTTATTTATTTACTTATTTTGAGCATGGATCCTTGGTCTTGAGATTGAGTAGATAAACTTTCATTATTGATTTGTTTAATTTTATGAAAAATTGAGAAAGTTATGACATTTATACTATTTTTATCATAGACTTCATCTTATTCTTCTTTATCTATTTTATTTTTATTTGGATCAATTTAGAAAGCATTTGAGTTTTTTTAGTTCATCTAAGCTTGTCGGATATTTGATAAACTTTCATCTTTTCCAATCTACCTCTAAATGGTCCTTTGATCATTCAAGGTACTTGGGATTGATGATAAGTTTGTCATAATGTATCTTCCTTGACTTTGTCTTGATCCCCCATGTTTGTTAATTGTACTACATGTATAAGAGAATAAACTTCAAAGTGTCATTTCTCTAACATGTATGGATACATACATTTTATGCTCTATATGAACTTACACTTATCCCAAATCATATTATTAACTTTATATTGTAATAACTTTACTTTAATATCATTTATATTTCCGCAATTTATATTTTTCTTCTCTTTACTTTTATGTCATCCATAGCATTTTATTTTCTTTACTTTATGCATTATTTCTTTGCTCACTTGAGCATTTATCTACTCTTTCCTCACTTTATTTTTATTTCTAATTTTTAAGTCTTTTGCCTTATTTTCATTTAAAAATCCATATAAAAAATACAAAAAAAAAACTATTAGATTAGGATTATAATTATTTCTTTCTTGCCCTCTTTAAAAAAATCCCAAAATTATATATTAGTATAATTTTGTCTTTCTTTATTTAATTTAATTTTTGGTTGTTAATTATTTAGTTATTTATTTTCCCTTTGTCGTTCATTTAGTCTTTATATTTTATTTGTCTAACTCCAAGGGAAATGATTAAATTTATTGACTTCATGTCATCAAATATATCTTATACGAGTGTGCGAAACTCCTTCATACATTTTAGTTTTTTTGTTAAACTTAAGTTAAATCTCCTAAAAAAATAAATTTGTAAACTTACTCTCTTTTAAGTCAAAACCTCGACACTAGGTCGTCGTATCTTCAAAATCTCATCCACACCCATTTTAGCCAAACAAACAATTTTAACCAAAAAACTGATATTTCAAAAGGTTCCTACGGAGTACCACAGATGCATTGGGTGCTAGTATCTTCCCTTTGTATAACCAACCCCCGAACCTTCGATCTTTTTTCAAAAACGCATTGTATTTTCATTACTTTTAAGTATTACTTTACATTGCATACTTAAGGTTTTTATTTTGCTCTTTTCCCCTTTCCCTTGGAAATGATATAGCGCGGTGCCGACTCTTGCTTATTTGCGAGTCAAGTTAATTAATAGCTTGATCTCTGATTTTCACCGCTACAAAAGTCACTACTTTATGGCCATTTTTCACTAAGATCCAAATTGATTCAGCAAAAACTCAAAACATGAAATTTGTAGATCTTGATTCAAGCTTTCCAAAATGTCCAAGAACATAAATTTATCATACTTGAGCTAGAAGTTTCGAAGAGATGAAGATGGAATGACAAACTTGAATTTTAGATCATTCTTGTGAAAACCTTATGGCCAAATCTCAAACCTAAGTTACATGATCTCACTTTTCAGGCTATTTAAATTCTAAATCTCCCTTGATCAGAGATTTAGACAGGTCATAAGTGTATTACACAAGGATCTAAAGCTTTGTCCAATGCTTGATGCCATTTTGGATGAATTTGCATAAAGTTACTTTGCCTCTTTGATAAAGCAAGATTTATGTCAACAACTCCTCACTTAAGCTTGTAACTTGCTCCTAATCAGATCACACAAAATCTCAATATCATAATCAACTTCTAGAGGTCAGCAAAAGCATGGAAAATCCCTTGAATCACTATTTTTCTTCATCATGGAGCAACATGCTTTTTTATTCATTTTTAAACCAAATGACCAAACCAGCTTTACTTGTGAACTAAGAATGATTTCTCCAAGTTAGAGGGACCATTTGCAACCTCTATAAATAGAGAGATAAGACTTAGAACCAACACACAAATTTTTTCTCAAAAAAACACCATTGTTTCACATTTGAAGCTTCCAACACCCAACTTCAAATCCACTCGTGTGTTTTCTTCTTTTATCTTTCAAACACCTTAGGTACATCATATAGAAGTTGTCCAAACACCTGAACAACTTCTGTAATCACTCCATCATCATCCACCATTATCAAAATCCAACTTTGCAACTTGACTTGAGTAGACCAATCCAGACACTCTCAAGGAAAAGTAAGAGTTACAACATACTCACCAAGGTCCCAAGAAGCTAAAGCAAGCATCACATTGCTTCTAGAAGTCGTGTAGAGGGCATTGGATTTTTCATCAAGGGGTAAGTTTTATCAAACTTTGAACTCTCTATTTAAGCATAATTTGCATATACATTCTAAAGGAAAAATGTAGATATCATGTCTATGAAGCTAACCATATCTTTAGTTTTCGTTTTAATGGACTGTGTGATGAGAATTTTGGGTTTGAGTTTTTGGAACCATTAGGGTTTCAGTTTGGTACCAAGAAAAATTTGTTTCAATCTTTAATCTATAACTTTTAAAATTTATATGGTTGCATTTCTTGTAAAAAAATCAAATAAGTTTGGTTTTGGAAGTTTTCAATTTGGTTGAGAAATGAGCATTTTACAAAATCAAAAATGGAACATTGTTGTTGTTGATTACTGTAAGGAGAACAAGAGGAAGAATAAGAGTGATCTGGTCATTTCAAATTTCTTAAACTCGTTTTATAATATATTTACTGGGGGAATTTCATAACCGGATGAAACAACCACCCCAGTGGCAAGCGTGTGTGTGAGTAAGGCATTGGTGTGTCAGGGCAAGGATTCGATCCCTGCCTCTGGCGTTTTATTTTCTAACATTTTCATTGTAGATTTAGTGCAAGCCAGGCATACGCACTCATCATACAACTCATGTTACAACCATCATATCTCATCAAAGACAGATCCAATGCATCAAACGCACGCCCCATGATGCACCTTCTGAAAGCCACCCTCACTGGATTCAGCATAGGTCTGGGCTTTGTTCAGTTTGGGCCTACGTTTTTGCTTCTTTCTCACCCCCATTTTGCTTGTTTGCAGGACCATTTTAATTTTCTTTATTTTTGTTTTAATTAACATTTTCTTTTTTTTTTAATCAGTTTTATTTTAATTAACAAAAAATCATAAAATCATAAAAAAATTATATTTAGGTTTTTAATTTATTTATTTAATTTTTTATAAATAAAAATTAATTTAATCACTTTGATTTTATTTTATTAATTAAAAATTAATTAGAATTGGGGTTTATACTATAAAATATTTTTCTAAATAAAACATCAAATATATTTACTAATAATTAGTTTCTTGTTTAAAATTAAAATTAATTTAGACTTAGGTTTTTTTAAATAAATTAGCTTTCTTTTTAAATAATTAAATTAATTGACTTTTTTAATAGTATTTATTATTTAATTTAATTTAGTTTCTTTAGGTTTTTTACTAAACTTTTTTAAATGAAAATTAATCAAATAATTAGGCTAATCATCAAACTTTTTTCTATCAAAAAATCACAAAACAATTTCCTTTCTCTTTTCTATATTTTATAAATCTTCGTGTACTTTATTTCCCAATTATTATAACTATCAAAAGTTTGTAATAGATAATTAGGGTTTATTGCTTTCCTCCCCCATTCATAAATTTGTACCCCCATTCCCAAAGCATTGTAATAGCGTAGGATATTTAATTTCTGCCATTTATTGCTTTCCTTATTATTGTTAGTTTAATAGGATTGTATGGCAAGATCTAAAACAAAACGCTAGATAACCATAAATCCAAGATAAATTAACTGAAATTAAAACACCTTGCACACGCGCACCTCTAGGATAACCTCGCTTGTTGCCTTCAGATAAAACAGTCATGTCCCTCGAACGTGTGACGCTTTAGCAAAGACCCTCGATTAAAAATATTATAATCCCTCGATGACCCTTCGATGCTACTAGTCCCTTACGAAAAATTTATAAAGTGTCCTACAAGTTATCTTCTATGATTGTACAATGACCCGCGTCTGTCCCTCACATCCAATGATAAGGCTTCCTACTAACCAATGGAAGGGTAGCACTATCTAAAGGAATAGGAAAAGAACAAAGACTTTTTTAGTAGGTAGAACGCTCGTAGTCGCTTGCTAACAAACTTTTTAAAACAAAACATATTTTCACAAAACAACACTTTCTTTCACAAATATTTTCAAAATAAACATTTTTTTATACATTCTCAACGATACGAGAATCATTACAAAATTGTCGCACTTAGGCATTTTCAAAAAAAATTCAAACATACACAAGTACAAAGCATTTCCAAAAGGTGAGAATGTATCTTCCCTTTTCATAACCTACCCCCCTTGCTCAGAAAATTTTCAAAAGGTCTTTCTTGTTCTTTTCACCCTTTCTTGATTGGATAAAAGAAAATTCGATGGCGACTCTTGCTATCCGCAACATTTGCGATAAAATGCAAAACTCAAAAGTCAATTCTCCTACCATATTACAAAAGCCTTTATCTTGATGTAAAGTGCTTTGACAAAAAGTGTATTTTTGTTGTCTTTTAAAATGACATGTAATGTTTTGGCCCATATCTCTTAAATGAAGCATTTTTGGCCTTGAGCTTAGAGAGACAAAGTTATAGAGAATTGAATTTCCTTCAAGATAGGATTTGGTTGAGGAATTTTTGATGAAGTATGTGAAATTTATGCTTGGTAACAGATCAGTTGACTTCTCTTAAAGAAAACCCTAATTTAGTAACTTTTGACCTTTGATGAATCTTGAGTTTTCTTGATGAATCATGATCAACCCTTGATCAAATGATGAATATGTGTTCAAAAATTTATGTTGACCAAAAATCTTGAAGTTTGAGTGTAAATTGGTCAAAGTTGACTTTTTATCCAATATATTTGATTTTCAATCATCTGAGCAATTGATTGGGCAAACTTGTGCTGGAAGGTTTGAAATTTGGAATGAGGATTCTTTGAAGCATATGAGAAATTATGAAGTCCATTTGAGGTATTATAAACTGAATTTCCTTTGAGAGAAGCAAAACCCTAGTTACAGGTCAATTGCTTAGGAGGAGAGTTTGTCTGGTCAACCCTTGAGTAGTATTGAGTGTTTGAGACCTTCATGAGAATGAGGAGGCCTATTGAAATAATTTATATTGAAAATGGAAGGGAAATATTTTGGGTACAACAGCTTCCCCTGTTCAATCTTCTTAAACCTGAAGAGTTAGATTGGCATGTCCGTCATTCATGATCTGAAGGTGGAAGAGGATTGAACACTTAAGTGCCCAGAATGTCGCACTCACGTGTGTACGAAGTAACACTGTTGGTTGCTTGTACTGCTTGAACGGGCTTAAATATTCCATTCGGAGAGGTGACGGGATGTCGTCAAAGATGGGCTTATAGATGCCATCTAAAGTAACTGTTGATAGGAGTATCAGAATGAGTCTATGTCTGACCGTATCTGAAAAAGTATACTAGAATGAGTTTGTGTTCGACTGTATCTAGCAGACATGTTTGGGAGTGTCAAAACGAACCTTCGCCTGGTTTTATCTGAATGATGCTTTCAGAATGAATCTATCTGATTTTATCTGAGGGAAATGCTTTTCAGAATGAATCTATCCGATTTTATATGAGGGAAATTCTTTTTAGAATGAATCTATCTGATTTTATCTGAGGGAAGTGCTTTCAGAATGAATCTATCTAATTTTATCTAAGGGAAAGGCTTTTCAAAATGAATCTATTTGATTTTATCTGAAGGAAGTTCTTTTCAGAATGAATCTCTGAGGGAAATGCTTTCAGAATGAATCTATCTGATTTTATCTGAGGGAAATGCTTTTCATAATGAATCTCTGAGGGAAATGCTCGTCAGAATTACTCTCTGAGGGAAATGCTTTTTAGAATGAATCTCTGAAGGAAATACTCGTCAGAATTAGTATGTGAGGGAAATGATCTTCATATTTAGTCTCTGATGGAAATGCTCATCAAATTTAGTCTCTGAGGGAAATGCTCGTCAGATTTAGTCTCTGAGGGAGATGCTCGTTAGATTTAGTCTCTGGGGGAAATGCTCATCACATTTAGTCTCTGAGGGAAATGCTTTTCAGAATGAATCTCTGAAGGGAAATGCTCGTCAGGTTTAGTCTCTGAGGGAAATGCTTTTCTTAATGAATCTGTGAAGGGAATTGTTTTCAGAATGAATCTCTGAAGGGAATCATATGGTCATGTAGATAGTCGCCCTGTCTTGTTTCAAGAATTGATCTACAACTTGTCTATAGATTGCTGATAATATTCGTTTGTTTGCAAACTTAACCTGAAAAGACAAAGTTAATTTTATGCAATGTCATGATGCATGAAATTTATTTTTGTGGTGATGCTCTCAAAATAAATGAGAATAGTATATGCGTTATGTATGCATATGTTATAATATTTTGTAAATAATGTATGGATGCAATATATTATTAGAGCGTATTGGTAGCTTTGTGTAACAACTCTGGCTGGGGAAAATAAACCCCTGACTGTTACTGGGGTTGAAGAAAGTAATTCTTCAACTTTGTTTAGAATAACTTTACTGGGGATTTCCGTTTTCTGTTTGAGGATGCTCCGCTGGGGATGTTTGACTTCTTCTCAAGGATAGAAACATTTAAGTAGAGTCGTTCGTTCATCGTTCTTTTGAAGGATTTGGTTCTTTATGTATCCTGGCTGGGGAAGAGATGGATAATCTTCTGATGTGTTGTTTGACCAGGTTTCAGATACGGATATCAGTTCTTTTGGGGAGGACAACGTTGAATGATATCTGGCCAGAGAAGAGAATCTTGTCGGGGTATTGCAATATTGAAGAAATAAACTCCGTTGGGGAAATAAACCCTATAAACTGCGTTGAGGAAATAATATTTGATGGGGACTAGAATCCCATAGACTCTGCTGAGGAAGTTTCCTCTGTATGTTGGGGAAATGATCAAACTTCCTTATCTGCTATGGGATCTATTG